>JAPKLX010000070.1:991309-1072597 GCA_026898415.1 Leonotis leonurus
CCTCATCTTCTCCAATCAATAATGTGATTCTTTAAATCTCCAAAACTACACATTCATGAATCATATTACTTAGAAATAAGTAATACTCTACATAGTAAATTTCCAACCCTACATGGCTATGAAGCATGGATACGTTAATATTGGTGGTGTATCCCCAGAAAACATAATTAATACAAATACGGAATAAATACACTGCAAATACATAATAAAAATAAATTTAATTAATTGAATAATTTTTAATTAATTGAAGGAGACAGGGAATCCAATAGGGCGACCATAAGAGTTGGCCCTCTCAGCATGTTCACGAACAAAGTTGACAACCCTCGCATCAAAGTTCATAGGAATTCCCTTTCCTATACGATACAACAATGTGGAGATTCCTGCACTAGTAATAGAGCGATGTGTAGAGGGAATCCAATTATGCATGGAAATCTTGTGCAGAACACTATACTTCACAGAAAACTTGGATGCAGGAATGCCTTCACCAACCCATGACCGCATAACTCCTCCGGTCAGTTCCTCCGCAATAACATCAAGGCTCACAGATGTCTCGGGATAAACATCTAGGGGTCTCCCTAGGTACTCATCAACCACAGAAGGAGAAAACTCAAAGTACTTTCCACGAATGAAAGCCTTAAACAAATCAGGGGATGAGGTATCAAACATAGCCTTATCCAAATTAGTATATATAACTCCAAAACTACATTCTTCACATAACGGCACACAGGTAGCACGGACTGTCTCATGTTCACCTTATCAAGGATTTTCTGTAAACCAATACAAGTAATACTACCTATGTTCACAGGCCTATCCTCCAAAAAATTTCTTCTGCCTATTAATCTCCCAAAACTGCTTGTGATGATCATCTCTAATAATAAGAGAATAAACAACATGATCACCTTTACCCTTCTTAGGTTGAGCCACACTTCCTTCTCGGCTACATAGTTCCACAGAAGCAGCGGGTGATGATGGAGGAAGAGGGAATCTCTGAGCCTTCCTCTTCTTTCCCATGGCCTTCTTCGACTTCGCAGCCTCGGCCGCCTTTGCCTTTGCAAATTGGCCTTGGGTCATACAATCGTTGGGTTGCACTCCCCCTCGCTTAGGATAGGGCTTCCTGTGAGGGTCAGTGCGAACCACTCGCCAAATTTCAATAGATAGAGAACGTTCAAAATCAGGAACTTCCTCGCCTACGGGTGACTCCTCATGGTCTTCTTCTGCAACTGTTTCCATAACTGGTTCTTCAAAAACTTTGGTAGGAGATGGCAGTTACTCCTGCAAATATGAGGGTCGTGAAGATTCGTCTTTGAAAGCAAGCTTCCTATTTGGTGGAGCTTTTGCTTTTCCAAACCTTATGGCTTCTCGAATGCACTCAAATTTAACAACAAGCGGCGCCCCTTCAGTATTTGCAGTGGCTCGGGACATCTCCTTCTCTGGCGATAGTGAGGGAAATTTCTCAGAGGAGGAGGAAGAATATATCACCAATTTTATCTTCCCACGAGAGACAGAATCAGACATCAGAAGTCTGGACTGTGGGGAGTTTGAGAATGAAGCTTGAGAGTAGCACGGGGATGATCGATCGGATGCCATGGGATACAAACTTCAGGAACGGTGTTGCAGAGAATAGAAACCAAGTGTGGGAATAATGAGATAATGTGAATGGTAAGGAGAATTTTCCACTATGAATTGGAAGTTTGAAATTCAAATTCCACTAATCAAGTAACCTCTGCAACTTCCACTTTTCCAAATTCAAATAATGATAACCGTCGACTACCTATGAGGTGACGGAGGTTGTCAGTGGCAGAAACCCCAGGTGCGTCATGCACACGCACGCGTGAATCTCGTGAATACCCATGCAGAACTGTTCATCTCACCAGACTTGTAAACAGTTATACGCCACCGTAATAAAAAAAATCCATAAAATCCAATCATCCGAAATAACGAAACTCATAAACAAATCAACAAAAATAAAACTATGTACAGTCCATTGAGCATATTACCAATGGACACCGGATGAGGTGGGGGAAATCAGGCGATGCAAATCCCTAAGGATTTCCTTATGAACTCAAATCTCTCACCATCGAGTCTCTTCGTCAGAATATCTGCAAGTTGATTTGCAGTAGACACATGTTCAATCTCAAGAATACTTTCTTCCACAAGCTCACGTATGAAGTGATATCAATGTGTTTCATCCATGAATGACTCATTGGGTTTTTGGATAGATCAATGGCACCCTTGTTGTCCACCAATAACTTGAATTTAGTTGTATCATACCCATAATCGTTCATCATGTGCGTCATCAAAATTAACTACGTGCATGCGGTGGCTGCGAAAATATACTCTGCCTCGGTGCAGGACAAGGATATGCTATTATGCTTCTTGCTATGCCACAAAATCATATTATCATTGAGATAGAAACATCCACCTGATGTACTCTTACGATCATCAATATTTCCAGCCCAATCGGCATTGCTATAACCAAGCAGATTTATAGAACTTCTATTAGCAAACCATAGACCAAGTTTCATAATACCTTTGACATATTTTATGATGCCTTTGACAGCCTTCAAGTGACTCTCCTTGGGATTTGCCTAAAATCTGGAACAGATTCCAACACTGTAGCTTAGATTTGGTCTAGTTGCCGTGAGATACAGCAAACTACCAATCATGCTTCGGTACAAGCTTTGGTCCACTGGAACACTCTCAGCATATTTGTGTTGAGACGCGAACATACCTCCTTCCAGTTGAGTGATTTGAAGCCCAATGAAGCAATTTAGCTTTCCAAACATGCTCCTTGAGAACTATTCTGACATATGAGCAATAAATTCGGAAACCAGTACTTTGGACTTGGATCTGAATACTATATCATCCACACAGATTTGGACCAGAAGTATGTCCTTCTTCTCCCTTTAGATGAAGAGCGTCTTGTCAGTATTGCCTCTGGATCTATATCATCCACACAAATTCGGAAACCAGTACGTTGTCGGTGCTTGTTTGAGCCCATACAAAGCTTTCCTCAATCTATACACATGATTAGGAAACTTTGGATCCTCAAATCCCTTTGGTTGCCTAACGTAGACTTCCACCATAAGGTCTCCATTAAGAAAAGCGCTTTGAACATCCATTTGATACAATTCAAAGCCCATAGCACATAACATTCCAATAAGGAACCTGACTACTTCCAAGCGGGTTACTGGAGCGAATGTTTCTCCGTAGTCTATCCCTCCTTCTTGCGTATATCCCTGAGCCACCAAGCGAGCTTTATTCTTAGTGATGTTTTCATGCTCGTCAGTTTTGTTCTTGAAAATCCACTTGGTTCCAATGACGTTGGCGTGCTCGGGTAGGGGAGTCAGGTACCACACGTTGCACCTTTGAAACTGCAACAGTTCTTGTTGCATAGCAGCTATCCAATTCTCATCCTTGAATGCCTCTAAAACATTCTTGGGTTCCACCTTGGATACGTAGCATACTTTGGCAATATAGGATGTCAGTTTCTTGAAGTCAAGCTGCACTCCTCTGGTTTTCATCCCTTCATGCAGATTTCCAATGATGTCAGATTAAGTGTGATTCTTGGAAACTATGCTCTCCCGTGGATGGTTGTTCTCTTGAACATCATCATTGCCCAAGTCTTCTGCTTTAACCTCCATCTTCACTGGGTCAGGTTCTGCAGAATTAGTGATAGTATCAGCAACTGGATCCTCGTTCTCTTCTTCATTGGTCCTACATTCCTCTTTGTCAAACTTGACATTGATAGACTCCAAGATTGTCTTAGTGTTGTCGCAGTAGACGAGAAACACCCTGCTGTTCTTTGGAGTATCCCAAAAAGATCCCTACCATTCCTTTATCATCGAACTTCTTCTTCTGCTCCCTATCATTCAGAATGTAGCACCTGGATCCAAATATATGTAGATGCTTAATGGATGACTTTCTTTCTTTCCAGATCTCGTAGGGCGTGGTCTTCGTTTTGGGTCTAAGATAAACCTTGTTGCAGATGTAGCAAGCAGTGCTCAGTGCCTCCGCCCAAAATCTTATTTCAATATTTTTGGCCTTCATCATCGTACGGGCCATCTCTTGCAACGTCCTTTTCTTTCTTTCAACAACCCCGTTTTGCTGTGGAGTTTTGGAGGCTGAAAACTCATGTGAGATACCTTTGTCAACACAGAACTGTTGGAAGTCAGCGTTCTCAAATTCCTTGCCATGATCAATCCTGATCCGCTTAACTTTGCCTTCTTTCTCAATTTCCAGTTTCAGACATAGTGTCTTAAAGACTCCAAACATTTCTGATTTCTCTCTAATGAACTCAACACATGCGTAACAAGAGAAATCATCAACACATACAAAGGCATACCTCTTTCTTCCCAACCTTTCAGTTTGCATGGGGCCCATAAGATCCATGTGAAGAAGATCCAACACCTTGGTCGTGGTAATTTTTTGCACCCTTTCGTGTGGTTCATGTATCTATTTCCCAAGTTGGTAGGGTCCACAAAGTCGGACATCATCTCTAGAGATCTCCGTTAGTCCTTTGATGGCTTCACTAGTGAACAATTTGTGTAGATTCCGGTAATTGGTGTGCCTCAGACGTTGATGCCAAAGTTCTGCTGCCGAGGTACAGACCAGGTGACAGGTCTCAATGGGTGTCACAAGATAACAGTTATTTCTAGATCGTTTACCAACCATAAACTCCTTTCATTCTTTCATGATAACACACTTTTCTTGATCAAACTTGACATCCAATCCCTCGTCACACAGTTGACTTATACTGATTAGATTGGCCGCCAATTTTTCTACTAGCAACACATTAGTAAGGACAGGCATACCAGGCGTGTTTAGCGTACCTGATCCAAGAACCTTCGGTTGAACTCCATTGCCATAAGTTACACGATCATTAGATCCGAGAGATAGGTTCTTCATAAAGTTTCTATTCCCGGTCATATGCCTAGAGCAACCACTGTTGATATACCAGAGGTTGTCCATCTTCAACCCACCCGTTGCATGAGTGGACAACATAACAGTTGTGGCTCCTTCCAAAGTTACATCTTCTGTAAGCATTGTTTCCATGTCGACGCCGGTTCTTGATGTAGAAATGACAGTGGGGACGTATGTGTCCCGGGGTGCCGCAATAGTAACATATTGGTATGAACTTGTTAGTTCTGCTTCGTCTTTGAGTAGATCGGTCAGGGCGCCAATGACTTTCCCCTTGCTGGTTGTGCCTGCTCCTTTGTCTGGGATAACCCGAACTGTCTTGATGTGTGTCAACTTGTGTGACAGGACGCCAGTGCTGTTCTTTAGGTCGGTTACGCCTTTCTCCTTGCTTTGAGCTCTCAGGTATGTCCTCATGGATAACTGGCAGTTTTTCTTTGGGTACTCATTATACTCCCTTGAATCCAGCGCCTGCCTTATTGTTACTAGATGTTGTCTGGTCCAATACTTCCTCGAGTTTTGAGGTACCTTGCATCATCTTGATAAGCTTTTGTTGATGATCATATTTGCCTTGAAATATATTGTGATCATCTTCCTTCTTTCCAAGCTCACGTTGAAGAGAGTGAACTTGATTTATCAGATCTTCATTCTCATTGACAAGCATTGAATCTTTTTGGTGAGCTCTTTGTTGATCCCAGCAATCTCGGTGCACTTATCATGCAGCTCATAGAACCCTTTAGATAGATCGAGTCCCTCATCATCTAGGAGATTACCTTGATCTGATTCTGCTATGCCAAAGGGGTCATCATCTTCTTGCTTGCTTCGTTGGTGTTGGCCGTCTGTGCAAGAAAGTCATCATTCTCGTCAACTTCATTTTCCTCTGTGTCTTCATCACTTTGAGTCACCATGATGATTCATCGAGAATCCTTAAGGTTTGCACAGTCAGCTTGAATATGGCCAATACTTCCACATTCATAGAAATGTGGTCTTCTTCTAGTTCCACCGGTCTTAGAAGGATTATTGCCTTTAGGGCTAGATGTATTACCGTCAATCTTCTTCCCCTTTCTAGGATCAACTTTCTGGGAAAACTTGTTAAAGTTGCTAACAGCCAAAGCCAGTGACTCTAACATCTCCTGGTATTCTTCTGAGACAGATTCTGAGTTAAATTTCTCAGACTGCGCTTTGAAGGCGATGGACTTCTTGTCTTCTGCCTTGTTGCTCCTCATTCCCATCTCGTAAGTTCTGAGAGAACCTATGAGTTCATTAGCCGTCATCTACTCCAGATCCCATGCTTCGTCAATGGCGGTAACCTTCGTGTCAAATCTTTTGGGCAAAGATCGTAAAATCTTCTTGACCAGCCTCATTTCAGAGATATTTTCACCAAGAGAAAAACATTCATTAGACAAAGCAAGCAATTTTGAATGAAACTCACCAATGGTTTCATCTTCTTCCATCTTCAGTAGTTTGAATTGTGTCGCAAGTTGTTGCAACCTTTGATTCTTGACTCTCACATTTCCTTCATAGGAATTCTCAAGAATTTTTCATACTTCCTTGGCAGATTTGTGGGTAGATATGATGGCAAAAACGTCCATGTTGACTGCTCCTTTAATAGCGTTCAGCGCCTTTTGATTCATTCCAAAGGCCATCATATCTTCGGTCGTCCACTTGTCACGAGCCTTGGTGTTTTTTTTCTCATCAGCAGGTGGAGTCCATCCCATGACAACTGAACTCCATGCAGCTTCATCCAATGAACGTATGATGAAATCATACGTATTTTCCAATAGCCATAGTTATTTCCATCAAGAACTAGAGCTCGCGTAGTAGTAGTAGCCTCTTTCATGATACACAGAGAGTGTATAGCAACATGAATATGGAATAAGCCTCCGTCAGGACCAAACACCTGTAAAGTAGGCAACCTACTCTGGTACCAATTGAAATTGTTTATCTCAATAAAATTATTTTTACGTGAGACAGATTATTATAACACTAGTCACACACACAATAACAAAATAAGCGAACATAGAGAGTTGGTAACCCAGTTCGGTGCTCAACACCTACGTCTGGGGGGCCACGCCCAAGGGATCAATTCATTATTCAAGAACTTTGAGTTAAAAAAGACATTTTACTCTATAAGGACTCCCCCACGCCTTAACAAACCTCTAACTCACCAAAGTTCTTCTCTAAGTAACTGAATCTAGCCTCTCACTAGACTAACCAACCCTAGTCCCCCTAGGATTAACCCTTTACAATAACTCAACCTCTTGAGTTTATAAAACACTCAGTTACAATATCACTCAACCCAACTTTCAACCTCACGTCGATCGTCGAGGAAAACGTCTATACACAGAGGGAATGTGTATAGGATGAATAACGATCCTTCTTCAATCTGATCAGCTCAATATCAATCTGTAAAAGGTATCTTCTCTCGTATGTGTTGTCGGCTGGGGCGTCCAACGTACTTCTTATATAGGACGGAGAGTAAGCCCTAACAAAGTTGTCTTGTGTGGATATGGTATCTTGAATCTTCCTATACATAGTATCTTGAATAAATCCTTC
The DNA here is from genome assembly GCA_026898415.1 of Leonotis leonurus. Lineage (NCBI taxonomy): Eukaryota > Viridiplantae > Streptophyta > Magnoliopsida > Lamiales > Lamiaceae > Leonotis > Leonotis leonurus. Next base: position 998,783 of record JAPKLX010000070.1, read on the forward strand.
CTTGTGATCCTTTCCTTGTATGAGAACACAAAAAATCTCTCTGCAGTATCGCACATGCCAAATATAATACACAACAAATATGAAAATTTCCTTTCATGCATAGATTCGTTAGGCTGTCGAGTCAGAGATAGTCCGTGAGACAATAAACACGTCTGGTCAAGGAAGTTGTCTCATATAGTTGTCTAACATAAATTAGTCAACACTTCATGCACTGACAATAATAATAATTATTATTATTATTTATTTTATTTTATTTTTAAATATTTAGAAAAGAACATTGGTTGGTTTCAAATTTGAACAACTCATAATCCTTAAAGTCATTTGTTTATCTGCGATTAATTTAATTAAGTTATATATCTCAAACTGCTATAATATAATACTTCATCTGTCTCATTTAATTAGATTCACTTTGAAAAAAAAAAGCTTCCTATTTAATTAGATCCACTTTGACCAAAACTATGAAAGCTCTTTTTTCAAAGTGAGTCTAATAATTAATGGGAGAGATGGAGTATCTATTAAGTAGCATTAATGTAGCATGACTGTTGAAACCAATAGATTGTGCTAATGCCGTTAATAACTTTAAACAACTATTGTACTGTAGAATTTGCATAAATTTAATGTCTAAGATTGAGAATTTTAGCGGTGTCTCCTTTTATTGTACTGTAGAATTTGATGGAACTCAAAAGGACAAATCTCTTGTAGGTGTCTCCTTTTATTATTTAATTAAAATGAAGATGGTGAGATTCGTGTATATTATAAATTCTAATATTATATTTCAATTTAATTTCAAATGACATTAAGAAAGCATGTTATGACTAATGGTCGGTATGATATTAACACATAGTCTGTGTTATGTATTAGTGAAAATAAATTAATGGGACAGAAATCAAATGCATGTCGAAGCAATCAAATATTAATACATACTCTCTCCGTCCCTGAATAAGTGTTCAGAGTAGCCAAAAATCGTATACCAATGAAGTGGGTAATTTTACCCTTATACCCTTAATTATTCTTTTTGTCTGTGCATGCCCCTCACATTCTAGAAAAAGATTTCAAACTCCATATTCCAATGCATGGACCCATCACCTTCTACACATGTTTGCAGAAAAAATTATGATTGCAAATCTTTTTTACATTAGTACTTTTTTTTAATAGTAAAATTAATTTTTTAAGTTGCTTATACAAATCTTTCAAATTTTCTTTAGCGTCAAATTTAAATTAAAACTTCTCAATAATTATATAAAAGTGGTATAAATAAATCACATTTGTAATTTTATGAACAAAGCAAAATGAATCCAAACTCTCTTCATTATCCACATTTGCAAGAAATTGATTTAAACCGTAATATTTATTTTGATGAGAGCTCGCAAACAAGAAATAATAATCCTCTTAACTTTGATCTCAACTTTGAGCCAACAAATGATTCTATTTCTAATCTTGATGGTTTTCAAGAAGAAGTTATGAGGCATGGTGACGGATCAATGGTTGGATTATCAAGTGCAAATATTAACTTTGGAGAAGAAAATCAAAATGAGAATGCAGTTATTGGTTTGTTATCATCCTTTGTCCTTCCTTTGTACTTCCAACAATTTATATTTTGTCATGTTTTTACATTCTTGTATTCTCTTAACTTCAATAATTTTTATTTATTTGCAACGTGTGATTAGGAATAATAATAAGTCAAACCTCTCCAATGATTTACGCAAGAAAATATTTGAAGTTGTGTTAGCCCGAACTAAATCATTGGTATTACATCGCGGTATAACTAAAGATGTGGCTGAGTTATTTTCAATTCACGTAAGGACAGTTCGACGAATTTGGAAGCAGGGGAAAGATTGTATGCTACGTAATGAAGTTGTTGATGTTTGTAGTCGAAAGCCAAAAAATTGTGGACGTAAGAGAGTCGCTTTCGATTCAAATTGCATAATGGCTATACCTTTATCAAAAAGAACTACATACAGGGATTTAGCCGCAGCGGCAAGTGTCGGAAAACATACCATTGAACTGGGGATCGTGGCGGGGAGGTTGGGACTCCGGTGACGGAGTAAGAAGAGGGCAATGCCCTTGTCTTCGCTGCTAAGAGAAGGGAGGTAGGACTAGAGAGTGAGTACAGAGAGGAATCAGAGAGTGAGGGAGAAAGGCAATGAGAGAAAGGGAACTTACCGTGAAAAGAGCAACGGCGGCGAGGCATGCGACGACGGCAGAGAAAAGGGCGACCACCTCGCCTGTGACCTTCGCTGTCAGAGAAGGATAATCTCCGAGAGAGGGAGAGTCTCAGGGTATGAGGAATGAGCGAGCACCAGTGATAGTTGGCGCTGCTAACATTAAGGTGAGAAGCGACGAGCGCCGGGAAACAGGGCGAGCGCCAGTGACGGCTGGTGGCACGCCGTCGAAACAAATAAGGAGAGCGACGAGACAAAAGAGAGAAAGAACTAAAAGGAAGGTTCGAGAGATGGGTCCCGTTGGAGAGGATCCGGCCACGAAGTCGCCGGCTATTCGGCGAGAAAGAGAGAATGCGGCCGAGAAAGAGGGAGGAAAAGTGTTAGGTGTGTTGTGTCTGCAGGGAGGAATGAGAATAGGGTTATGGTTGTGGTTTGAATAGGTTATGGGTCGGGTCTGGGTCACGGGCCGGGTTAAATAGAAGAATGGGCTAAATTATTTAATTTAAGTTGGCCCAATAGAAGTTAAGTCTATTGATCTTATGGGCCGAGAATTAGATCTGTAATGGGTTGGGAATTTAATTGAGTTGGGCTAGAGTTAATTATAGATATAAAAATACTAATGGGTTAATAATGTAAGGAATTAATCATGTCTAGGCCAAGTTAAGTGGGCCGAATTTAATTATCACTATGGGCCAACCCATTATTAATATTAATGGTTTATGATTTAAATTTAAGTGGGTCAGTTATTAATTTCATTGGATCAAGACTTAAATTATTTGGACTATGTCCAAGTATGAGGTTAATATTATTAGACCTGGAGAATTAATCCATTAAGCTAGAATTTAATCATAATAGTTTATTAAATTATAAGTCTTACTAAAGGTGTATTAATTAAGATTAATACTAACCTATAAGATTTTATTTAAATATTTTGATTCAAGAATCAAAATAATTCAAGTAGATTTCTCTCATGAATTATACCCAACATTTATTTACTTGGGTGAAATGTATGAAAATTTAGTAAATCATCATAGCTTGATTTAAGAATTTAACGACACCACTAGATTAAGGTACTCGAATAACAGTCGAGTTAAAGACTCGAGAATAATTCTCAAAATTATTAAGGATAATGTTTCCTTACCCTTAGAAATATTAAATATACTTGAAATTTTTTATCATTGAGATTTATTTAAAGGTTTCGACGATAGGTCTGATCCGAATTCCAAGAACGAAGCCATCATCAGTCAAGGCTATTCAAGTAGGTTTTTCTTACTCTATAAAAATATGTGTGCATGATTTTAGAATGAAACGAGATATTTTCAAAGTAATGTCTTGCCACAAATGTTTTGATTTATGTATGATGCATATCTGTTTATTTATAATCGAATTTGAGTCCCAGTAGATTAGATATACTACTCGGACCAGTTTACACAGGAGCGTGATTCATCCAGATGTTGACCGGTCGAGTGTCTGTGGGAAGTGGTCACTTCCCTGGCACAAAGAAGCTTCAGATATGGTTGATTACAAAGAACTTAGATAGGCCTGTCAACTCAAGATTTCTCAAAAGATTTTAGTGAACATTAGGTGCTTTAGAGACAAAAATCTCTACGTTTCACTTGCAATGGCATGATAGTTATATATGTATGAGTGCGATTTTGGCATGTGTCTACTGAGTACTGTTTAGTCTCATTTTGTTCGTCTAAACTTAGGTTTTTCGTAGGTTTATTCGTATTATTTTCCCTCGTCATGTTTCAGGATGATTGGCCTAAACGAGCGTTGAAAGTGGAAAAGAAACGAGAAAAGACGAGAAAACAAAGAAGTGTGCCGAAGGGCATGTCAGCGGCCGCTGACCATAATCAGCGGTCGCTGACTAGCCAGACTGAGCCAGCGTCGAGCTAGCCGTGGACCAGCGGCCGTGCCAGGCCGCGGCACATGGGTCAGCGGCCGCTGACCTATCTAAGCGGTCGCTGACTCCCCATTTTTCGCGCGGGCCGTTGCAACGAACCCTAGCGCCGCTCGGAACAACCCTAGTCAGTGCCGAGTGACTTCCAGAGACCGCTGAGTTTCCTCTCACTATAAAAAGACACGTCATGCCATTCATTCGATACATCGCAATTCTCCGCACTTCGTCCCGACTCCTTTTGGCACGAATTCCTAGACTAGTTTTTCAGCATATTTCCATTATTTTTAGTTCGTCTCGATCCCGCAACTAAGGATCGAGACTTAGCATTCTAGATAGGATTTTTCGTTTCGTTCTTTCTTTTGGAGTTAGCCGTTTACAATATTCGAACACCGTTATTTTCAGATTTTCATTGTCGTTTCCAGACGTACTTCAAGTATTAATTCAAGTTCGTTTCTTTTCCTTTAATTATTGCTTTGTTTATTTACTTTTATCTTTTATTTCGTTTTATGCTTTCAATTCCTTTCATCGCTTTTAATTTCTAGATTTCTTTCCGTTCTTCTTTCGTCTTCAAACTTCAAGTTCTTTACTTTCCTAGATTAGATTTAATTTTCGTTCTTAGTTTAGATTTTAATTGCTTTCTTATTTACTTTCTTCGCCTAGTTATAAAAATCCAAGGCAAACTCTTTTTAATTGCTTTCCGTTTTTACGAACAAAGAATATAATCGCTCTGCTAAGTCTTCCTTGAGAATACGACTAGGGTCGACTTATTAATCTATAACGAACTCGTTCTCTTGCGAGCAATTTAATAAAATAAATTGGAAGTATATCGGCTGGAAATATTCCCCGTACCCGTTACTGAGTCCCTTTATCGGACAGTGGGTCTGATCTAAACAACGCCACGTACTGAAAGTTTAAAATAAGTTGAAACAAGTACTTTTGTACTCAGCCCTGCATGTATTTCTAAACGTACAGGTTGAGCGATGGTGAAGGAGGGGTGCTATGTTCAGTCTTTTTGTCGATCTCTTGTTAGTTGACTCTTGGGGGGTTCTGCATGTCTTCATACATGTAGAGCTTATTTCTATCCAAATGTCTTTCCGCTGCTAGTTTGAGACCGTTATGTAATACACTTGAGACTCCAGTTTCTTTCATGTTAAGTTGTATTGTATTGAGCCTAAGACTCAAGTCTTTTTTATGCTAATCATGCACTATGAATTATTCGACTTGTTACAAGATTGTTGTTCAACTCGTCCTTATTCTTTTTCTCCATTTCTATTCCCGTTTCTTTAATTCCCTAGTCACGTTTACCCAACTTTACTATCTTTAGTAGAGTGCGGTCGTGACAATGCATTTTTGAGAATTCAATGAAATTGACGATTTTTGACCGTATATCATTATTGGAGAATGAAATTGAGCTTCACTTTTATCCCACATATTAAGTTATCTATTGTTCGAGCAACTATTGAATTCAATTCATGCCATTTTATTCTCCATTCCACAATTAAACCATGAATTTAGACAATTATTTACACTCAATAACACGCAAAATAATGATAACTTTTAGATTAGTGTTATATGACATCAACTACTCATTGACGTAAATCTATACATTATAGTTACAAATAAATAATTTAAATAAAATTTTCACGCCTAATAAAATTCATATATATATTATATATAATTTTTTGAATCAAGCACGAGTATATATTTTAAAATTTTAATTAGATTATGAATATATAAATATATATGCATATAAATAAATAAGTTCATATAATTTGAGTTTATTTTCATTAATATAAAAAATATTTAATGAGTATATTTTGATACCTATTTGATAATTAAATCAAATTAATGATTTCTGGTCGTATATCATTATTAGATATTGAAACTTAACTTTATTATTACCTACTTACTAACTTTTCTAATATGACATGTATATAATTAGTGGTGTGTAATAAGATATTTATCGATTTTGAGATGAGTACGCATGCATAAAATTCTAAGAAAATGGTTTTATTTCATAAATATGCAAATATAGTTTATTTTCATTAGTAATATTTATTTATAATATATATTTTATATACTCGAATTTATAACACATATTATTATATGGGTGTAAGACGAAAATTAATTGGTTCACGATTCTGAACATTTGAAATCGAAACCGAACCGTTTCATATACAGTTGTGATTTAGAATTTTAATAATCTTTGACGATTTGGTTCCCAGAACCGCTGATTCGATCATTTTAAACACCTTTAATAATAACGAGTATTATAATCATTTTAACTTTACTTTAGAACGAATATGAGTATATAAATTAAATTCAAATATATTTAAAAAATATTTTAAGTTGTTAGTATGAGTCTACTAATAGACAAGTTTAAGAGGATTTATATTAAGTTGTAAATTTATTTTTTTCATTAATTTTAGAACGATTGCAAGTTTATCATAAGTAAGTCAACATAATTAACGATTTTTACTATATATATTTAGTATACGAATAAGTAGTTCATATATGACAACAAATAATAATAAACGAAATGATGTCAAATACTTTTATAAATTCTATAAAATATTAATCTTGTCAAGTTTCGACTGACAACAATCTAATCTATATAATATATTAAAGGACTACATATTGAATCTCTCCTTAATTCAAGGCTGATGTGGCAAAACCACAATTTTTTGGTTGAAAATTAATTTATATGCAATATTAAAATTAATGATTCCATAAAATAAATATATTATATATGGTAATTTTATTAATATGGTTTAATTATGTTTTATATAGTAATAAATCATCATTGTAATCATATTTAATTAATTATTCAGTCAACATTGCAATAAATATAATTCAATAAGTTAGAAAGAATCTATAATATTTATAATGAAATATATAATTTAATTTTTATTTAATTATTATTTCATTAATATTTTCATTAAAAAAAATCAGTGATATAATATTTCTATCCACTAATACATATAACTCATCGAATAAAATCTAAAATCTAGAATATTCACCAATTCATATAATTCAATAAATAAAATATATAATATTTTTATTAAAAAATTATTTCGTTAATATTAAATTTCTTACCGATTAAAATTTTAAATATATAGTTTAATTTTATTGAAAATTTTAATTTACGCAATTGTTAAATTTGTCAAACAATTGTTCATATTTATCTTAAATCTCAACTTTATTGACTATCGATTTTAATATTTACTAAAAATATTACTAATATTAAATTGACTAAGAGTTTAAAAAATTAGCATAGATTTTTTTATTGAAAATTTTAATTTACTTGATAATTAAGTTATAAAATAAATAGTTAATTAATTGAAATTTTCCAGTTTAATATTAAATTATAATTTAATTTAAAGAATTAGTTGGCAAATTATATGTTGTAAAATTTTGCGTGTTAAATTTATATTTAATTTTTAACACTCATGTTACGTGAGTGATATTGATTCTTGAGTAAATAAAATTTATAATAATTATTTTCATATAATTTTTATTTCATAATTTATTAGTTTCATATCTATTTTGTAGACATTAAATCAGTAATAATAATAATCTAAATATAACTTATAAACTAAGCGGTTAGTTTATCCCACATTAAAATCTTAATATATACTTTATCAATATATAATTTTCGGTAATAAATACATATAATTTATAGAAAAAAATATAAAAATATGATTGATATTAGGTGGGTGAATGAATATGGATATTCATGCATGTCTTACTTGATTGTCATGCCTAATTTTGACTCACCAACGAGATAAGTTTTTATACATATAACATTAATTATTTTATGATTAAATAAATATTTTTCTAAATAAAAATTATTTATTTGATTTGGTTAACTAATTGATTTTATCTAACAAATAAAGAGTCAATTTTTTAAATTATTTTTTTTAATTACGATATCAAGTGATTATATACCAATAAATTTTACACGGAATAAGTCTGCATGTAACAATTATATTTTGCAACTGATATAATTTTTCATGTAGCATGGATTTACAATTATCTTAATAAAATTTATGTAATGTGATCTTTTACCAATACATTCTATATACGATAAATTACAGTAAATAATATTCATTTCTTATAATATAGCAATTTATATTACTTTTTAAACAAACTATTGCATTTCTAGTAATATATTTTTATAATTAATCAATAATAATATTTTAAAATCTATGTTTATAAATCAGTAAAATAATTTGCGCTCGATTTTCGATGGGTATACACTAGTGTGTGTGTATATATATATATATATATATATATATATATATATGCCTCCGGTGTCTGCAGTGAATCTACTTTAAATGCATGGCTACATAACCCTCTTCGTGGTTGTCTACACTTCGATTGCATTGTTTTGCTTATCAATATTTGATGTTGCTGCTGACTTTACTGACATTTTGTGCCAATTTATTTGAAATTAAATGATTATTACATCTTGCTAACTGTCCTGATCCTCTATGTATGTAAGGAAACACTCCACATTAGCAACATATATACCACCAATTCTGGAAATTAATTAATTAGGTGTGTGTTTACAGAATCCAGAATCTCATTTCTAAATCACACGCTCCATGTTTTATCTTTGCGATAAGTATCAGCACATATACTTTCCATTTCGTTTAGTTATTGTTCCATTGAAATATCCATTTTTGCAAAATACCACTAGAGTGAACTCTTATTAGGAGTCGCTCATTTAATCCAGTATTTTAAAAATCGGATTGGACCGTCCGGTTCAACCGATTTAACTGTGAATAGATCCGGATTATGTTAAATTTGGGTCAATAAATAAAACAAGATAGACCAACATCATAACCATTTGTGCAAGACAAGATATTTACTAAATGATCTTTAATTAATAAACTTAATATAATACTCCTATTAAAATTATTGTTATATTAAAATAATAAAATTATAAAATTAGTACTTTTAGTTTACCTTAAAGACATTATTTTTTAAACTAGTTTTTTTATATATATATTTTTTAAATATTATCTTGTTGTACATATTAATATTTATTAACAATACTAGTAACTATTATAACTATTATTTCATTAAATGTATAAATTTGTGAAATTTGATTTGACTTTTATATTCATATATTTAGAAATATAATATTATATATATAGTATAATTATGTTATATATGAGTCATCCGGTTTTTTTGGAACGGTTCAACCAATTAAATCAGTGACCCAATGACGCTTTTACGAGACCGATTTCATAATCGGTCCGATTTTTAAAACATTGGTTTGATCTTGAATTTTGAAATACCTTAAAGAAATTTCAAAATGGCAACTTTAAAATTGGGAAACTAGCCACCTTCCAGGAGGAGCCAGATCTTTGGGAAGTGCAATCTTTGCTTTGCTTATCAATTGTTGTTCTTGCTGACTTTACTTACATTCAAATTATTTGAAATCAGGCCCGGCCTTGAGCGACGGACCGAGGCCCCAAAATTGAGGGACTCTAAATTTTTAGATATGTTCTTATATATATTGTGAAATTAAATATAGACATGTTCTTATATATATGTTCTTATATATATATATATTGTGAATAGGTAAAATGTTTGGCTTATTTTGCAATTGGCAATTGGCGTGAGTTCAATCTTTCATGGTGGTATAATGTTTAGGCTAGTTTGTAATTGGTGTGAGTTCAATTTCTTTATACTAGATATTTCAGTTTGTTTTTTTATTTAGGGCCCTCATTTTTTGTTTTGCCCCGGGCCCCATTTTGTCACGACCGGCTCTGTTTTGAAATTACACTATCCTTCCTGCTAAAAGCGATCATAAAAGATCCGACACTAATATTAAAGAAAAGTAAAATTTTGTGTTTTGAAAAAATAAGAGTATATTTATAAAATCTATAATCTCATTTTTTATATCACACGTTTGCTTCATATTTCATAATCAAAATTTTCATTTTAATTATTATTTTTTAAATATAAAAAATTTATTATAATATAATAAATTATAATAAATAAATATTAGAAAAACTAATTTTCAAAAGTTATATATAACATAATGCCCGATAACAAGATAGTTTCAACATCACTTCTTTTGGTTGCACATAAAGAATGATAGGGGGATTCTCGAAAAAGAGATTGATGTCAAATATTAATTAGAGCATTTGCAACCGGCACCCAAAATCCGATTATCCAAAGGTGAACGTACCGGCTGTTTTTTTAACCAAGAATGCAAAAAGATGAAAAGAAACTAAAAATGGCCAAAGAAACGGCCTATGCAAGAGGTGTTGCTGACTGTTAGGTAACCTTAATAATTATTTTATAGAAGAGTTAAGTCGTTAACATCAGAATTGTGGGGTCATGTATTATTTTTGAAAGTAATTGCACGTCTAAATTTATTGGTATGCTTTAAATTTTCAGCTGATTGTTCAGTTAGTCCAACATCAATCTCATTCTCCATCATTTCTCATTTAATGTAATGTTTATCTTTCCTTTTTTCTTATTTGATGGAGTTAGTAATATTTTTTGCCTAAAAATCTAGAATAAATAATAATAAAGTAAAGGAAAAAGAATATTCACTTCAGATACATTTTACGAAATTTAAAAATAAAATATAAAATCTAAACAATTACATAAGGAAATTTTGTCATTTATGTACTCACAGTCACTGGTAAGCCTATCTGATGCTGTACTATATCTATTTACTAAATATTTGATGCTACATAAAATCTAAACAATTAATGTAATGTATTTCATCAAATTATATAAGTACATTAAGAACTACCATCATATGCTGTACTATCTGATTTACTAAATATTTTAATCATATGAGTACATTAAAAATTACTCTCGTGTAGGGTTGTAAACGAATCGAATCGAGGCGAATATCTCTATATTCGATTCGATTCGAATTTTTTTTGCTATATTCGATTCGATTACGAATATTAATTCCGCTTCGAAATTCGATTTGAGTTAAAATTCAAACTATTCGAAAATATTCGAATATTCGATTCGATTATTTTCAAGTGAATTTTTAAATAAATTTTCGGATATTCGGTTCGAAATTCGATTCGATTTGGTGACTATTCGATTCGAATTTTACATTGTGAAAAACTGTTAAATAAAAAAAATAAAAAAAAAATCATCTAAATAATATATTCTATATCCGATCCATTTACCTAATAAATAATCAACAATAAATAAATCAATGATTTCACTGCCTAAGATCTCAATATACAATCCATACATATAAACATCGAATTTTCATAACATGAGCACGAATCATCAAATTAAAAGGTTCATAGCTAAACTCATCAACCTCAAAATACTAATTTGAAATCTCATAAGACAAACATCATTTGCCAAATGAGAATATCTTACTAGGGGAGGAGGTTGCTGGGACTGCTTCTCGGTAAATCTTCGCCGATTCCGTAGAGCAGAGGGAGAGAGACAGATAATTAAAGAGAGATTTAGGAAGATTGGAAAATTTCACAAAATGATCAAAATTTAAAAATATAGATTTATAAATAGAGAGAAGAGAGTCTTACCTTGAGGTTTCCGGTGATGGAGCTCCGGTGAGCTTTCCTCCGAACGCAGTGAGAACACCGAGAGAGGGAGGAGAGAGAACAGAGACCGAGAGAGAGAGATAGCCGAGATAGCGACTCCGAACGGGGTAGAGCGATGCCGGCGAGGTGGCGAGATCGAGAGAAGGAGAGAGTCGACTGTCGAGAGAGAGGCTGAGGGCGACGAGAGAGATGGGAAGGGAGAGGGATGAAGTGGCTGTTGTCAAGGATGCGGCAATTCGAATTGAATATGAGAGTTGCGTGTGTTGTGTTTAGTATTAGCCTATTAGGTTATGACAACTTTTTGATTAAATCAACGGGCCGGGTTGAATTTAATTAGGATGGTCCATTATAGGATAGTCGAATGGACCGGTTTGAATTAATTGAATGGGCCGGTTTTAACTACATAATAATAATAATAATAATAAAAATAATCGAATATTTTAATCGAATATTTACGAATATCGAATCGAATACTATAATTTCATATTTGTATTTGATAACGAATCAAATCAAAAAAACTATTTGTATTCGAATTCGAATACAAAAATTTCGAATCGAATACCGAATCGAGCAAAAATATTTGATTCGTTTACAACCCTACTCTCGTGTATTTTATATATTATCCTTTTATATTTACATGATCATGTACAAAAAAAAAAACTCGTTTAATTAATTATTTTATTAATATTTAGGATTTAAATGAGCAAATCAGAAATTTTTTCTTGTCATTATGTGAAAATGGGTATTATTTTTCTCATGAATTCTTGTTATTTTTATTTTTAAAAATGAGAAATTTAATTTATTAAAACCAAATGTTTATTTTTTGTTATTTTGAATTGTACTATTGTACTGTACTCTATTTTTGAATGAATGCGTGTCGGCAAGTGATATGCTCCACAACTACTTTTCGGGATTTATTTATTAGCTTGTTTTTCGAGTTAATTGTCGGTCTCCAAACGAGTATATTGAGTGTAGAGGAAAAATATACCAGTTAAAACTTTTTCAAATTAGAAATTTTCAGTGTGCTCAAATTTGAAGAGAGGTAGTTTTAGTAAAGAGTGTAACTTTAGATAGCAATCCTTCAGTTTACACTTAGTGTTTGACTGATGGACTAATATCTTAAGTAGTGGTTAAAAGCTTACTCGTTTATCAGAAAATTTAATGTTTTTGTTCACGTTTTCACTTAATCAATTTTCAGTAAATGCAATATAGCGTTAGAGAATGAATATTGATAGTAAATAGAGAAGACACATAGTTTGATTTGCGTGGTTCGGAGATAAAAACTCCCACGTCCACGTGTCTCGATGTTGGGCACGAGGAATGTTGGGCACGAGGAATGTTTCCGATATACTTATTTTACTCAAATATACCCTTAAGTACGTGGCGTTGTTTAGTCCAGACCCACTGTCCGATAAGGGATCAGTATTGGGCACGAGGAATGTTTCCAGCCTATATACTTGAAAGGATGTGTCGTGCTTAATGAACTATATTACTCGCAATTTGGACGAGATCGTTGTTATTAGTGTGATTAAGTATAACCCAAATCGTATTCTCAAGGAAGGCTAAACAGGGCTTCATTCACGTTGAAGAACAGAAAGCAATTAAAAAGAAGGGTTTGGATTCTATCTAGGCGAATTAAAATAAAGAATTTAAAATACGAATTACCTAGGCAAAAATTAAGAAAGCAATTAAATTCTAAATCTAAGAACGAAGAATTAAAGAGACTGAATCTAAACATGCTTTGAATTGATTGAAGAACATGATTAAAAGATTTAAATTACTAAATTGGAAATTAAATAATAATAAGGCAGAAGGGAAATAAATCATAAAGCGATAAAGAAAGCAATTAAAGAACTCACTGATTGAACGGAAAAATACTGCATTAAAATACTCCGGGTTTGAATCACGAATGAATCCACAACTGAATTAAAGAAGAACGAGAAATAAAATCTAGACTAAGTGTTTTCTCTCGTGGTCTAAACCCTAGACTAGAAAATAAAAACGTGAAGTAAAACTGGTAGAAGAGTGTCTCTTGGAAAAATCACGCGTGGCATTTAAATAGGAGAAGAAAACATACGCCAGGATAGCGAGCGCTGAGGGCTAGCGCTCGCTAGGCCCTAGCGCTGTGTGAGACATGGCTGAAGAGGGTAGCGCTCGCTAGGGGGTAGCGAGCGCTACCTTACTGTTCTGTCCTAGTAAACCTCTGGGTGCTAGCGGTCGCTAGGGGCTAGCGACCGCTAGCCCCACGTTCTGCCTGCTCTATGCCTTTTCTTCGCTTTTTCTTCGTCTTTTCGTCTCGTTTCTCCTCTCGAGCCTTGTTAGCTCCTTTATATCGATCTTACCTACAATGTAACATAAAAAGGACCCAAGCATCAACTTGATCGATAAATACTACTCCAAAACACGAGAGAAACGAGACCAAAAATGTATAAAACATAGAGCTTTGTCCGTAACATTTGAATTTCTTCCCGTTGGAGTCGTCGTCCTTTTTACCATTTTTGGTGTCTGCAACAAGATTTTGCTTCACCTACTAAGATCTTTTCCAGAAGTGGTAATGCCTATAGTAGTTGCGTGACACTCAGTGGTAAGCTTCAGAGGATGAACTTCAGTGCAACACTTCAGTGAACAATATCTTCATACTTCGAATAGCTTCAACTTCAATACTTCAGGACATGACTTCAATAGCATGGTCCTTCACTATTGGCTAGTAAACTAAGTTATTGATAACTTTAGTACTAGTATTGAACTTCAGTCTTGAATCTTTCAGGTTACGTGTACCTATAAACTGAACTTATTAACAAGTGAGTTCTAAAATAAGACTAAGGACCAGAATTCAGTTTTGGATTTAATACATCTTTAAGGGAGATTTTAAAATTTGAATCAAAACCCTTATAAATATTTCCCAACATTGACAAAAATGATTAATTACCAATCAAATACGTAATTGAATTTTATTCATGAATAAATATATAATACATTTAAAAATATATTGATCCGATCCTAATCACACAAATATATATATGATTACTACTAAATTACTAATCATGATTATGCACTTATGTTAAATCAAGTGTTGGGATATTAATTTATTACGAGCATTGCTCACCCATTTACGGTTAACATCACATAACGTGTTTACTTACTGTCCACATCATTATAAGTCATTATTGTATTTTTATTTATGTATTTTATTATTTTTTAGGTCATATTAAACTATATTCTACTTAATAAATTCTAGTAGAAAATTGATGATTAATATATATTTTTTAATAAAAATTTAATATTTTATATTTATGAAACATGTTATATCGTTCGCGGACATATTAACCCCTCCTCTCCCACCACGGACGGATGAACATTTTTGTATTTGTTATTACCTCACTCCTTTATAAGGTGATCCATCCCTGATTCAATTATTTTTATATTTAATTTTGTTTTATTGTATTTTCAAACCAACTTTTGAATTCGATTTGGTTCCATTTTACAGAAATTCAAACTAAGGAAACTAAACAATAATTTATTGATATTATAGTATATTTGTAATAATAATTCATTTTAAAAAATTAGAAATTAATTACAAAATAAAATATTTGAATAAATTGATCAAATCAAAATAAATTTGATTACTTGATTTTTTTTTTTTTTGTTCTTTTGATTTGTTTTATTTGATTTGATTTTTTTTTTCCCAATCTAAATTTCAATTTTAGACAAAATCAAACTATATAATGGAGTTACAGATATTCTTGCAAACATAAGCGTTTCTCAACAAAGAGGGAACATTATATTGGAGGTGTCGATATAAAACTATAAATCGTATATTTCAGACATAATATGTGTCATTTGTATTAACTATACTTTGCTCAAAATTTTCAGTTTATCTTAATAAAAAATCAGGCGGTGCAATTGGCAAATGCCAAAAGTTGATTGTGGTATCAATCAATTTGTGGGCAGTTGTGAATTATTGATTCAACCTTAAATTTCTTTCAGTTTATGTTAATAAAAAATCAGGTGGTCCTACTGGCCAATGCCAAAAGTTGACTGTCGTATCAATCAATTTGTGGGCAGTTGTGAATTACTGATGCAACCTTAAATATATGACTAGTTGGACTTGGACCCCAATGATCTCAGCTCGCATGCAGCAACGCCATATATTTTGATGACTTCTTACCAATATCGTATCCAATGTATTTTGAATGTATGTGATCTATGATTTCTGAGCTAGATACATATGTAGACATATAATTATGCATGGGTTTTGATAAAATAAGATTTAGATCCATAGGTTTTAGTAAATTACATGAAAACCCAAGAGGACTTTTAGAATTTGGATGAAACCACCCGATTTTTGGTACCACGACGACTGATAACACAAAACACTAAAGTCTTTTCCAACCATAGTTTTTTCTAACGTGCTTTTTCATCAGTCGCACGCATCCTGTAAAACTTCTCAGAAGATCACTCATCCCAATTTTATCCCAAATCAAACACGTTTAACTTTAGTGTTTTCATGAAAGGTCAACTAATAGTATGAGTAGCTCTGATTAAATCTTTTAAACTCTTTTCAAATATAAATGTAGTCTCATACCTACATACTCTCATAATTCCTCCCATTCTGGTGTGTTCCGATTTATTCATGTAATCATCTGCTTGAAACCGAGCCTCTCTTTTTGGTATTTGCTTTCACAATTGTTTTGTGATCATAATTATATCTCAAGAAAATAAATATAACTCATAAATTTGGTTGCGAATGAATCAAATAATTTTAATTTCATTCAACATATGTGTTCGAATAGTCATATTCATATTCAACATTTACAATTTGAATTAAAAAAAACATTATAATTTAATTAATATTTAAATACAACTACATTTTATAATATTTGATCCATATTCATAAATATTCAATTATATATATATATGTATAATATATGTATATATGTATTAAAAAATGAATTGAATATTCAAATTGGAGTGAATACATTCAAATATCATAATTCAATAAGAATCAAATTGAGATGTATTATAAATTTGTTATGAATTTTGTAATCATTATTTATTAATTTATAAATTTGTTTATTATGAAAAAATTAGATTACATCATTAATTAATAAGACAAAATTATAATAACCTAAAATTTTGATATAAGATTAAAATATAATTTCCTAATCTATATTGTATATATATTGATAATCTATATAGTAATATTTTTTACATCATTAATGTTTTTGAAATTATTTAAATCAAGTTGTTTATAATTGTTATATATCAATTAATATTATTATATTTTATGTTAATCTATACACTTATTTTTTTGTAATCATTATATTTATAATCTATACACTTATTTTCGTGCAACATAATCTAATTCCTAAATCTCATAAAAATGTTTGCCTTATCATTGAACTTGAATAAATAATATTAATGTGATTAAATAATAGTTAATAATAAAAAAGATCATGCCAGGAAAGAAAATAAAAGAAAATTACTTTAATGAAAAAATATGAAGTTAATTAAAATTTTAGTCCATGACTACAACTAAGTGCTCAACCTTCAAGGAACTCAGAGGAGGAAGCGTCAAGATTGACTACTTCGCAGGGGTCAGAATGCGTAAGAAATAAAAAAGTGTAGAAGAAAAGAGGGTTAAGTAGGGTTTTCTTATAATATTTTGTTTTTTTACTATTTTTAATTCTTTATATAACAATTCATTCTTAACAATATTTTCTAATTGTTATAAATGTACATATAACACCTTATATAGATAACAATTATTGTAAAACTGTTAACTATTAAAAATCGTTATCATTGTCATAAGTTACACCAATTATAAAAATACACACAGATACATAACGCTTTATAAAAGAAATAGCGTTATTGTGTTATATTTTTATAAATTTATTGTAGTGATCTTCATCAATTTTCTCTAAAAGATCAAATTTAATTGTCGTTAAAGCAATCTTTCTTGAAACATAATGGTTAGTAACTATGATTTGAGAAATTTAATTTTGAAAAGCTCATTTCTACAGAAGTAACAATATTAACATGAAAGATAATACATTCAATCATTGTATTTGAAAAGAAAATTAAATTGTTTCAAAAATATAAAATATATGCATTGCTCCCATAATTTTCTTAGTACACATTTCAGTAGGGACCAATAGAGATGGAACCGTCAGCCATTTGACATATGAAACATTAATTCAGTAGGACTCATTATTTCAAAGTTGTTACATTAATTAAGGGCCGGGGTTTGAAGCCTCACCAGTAAATGAAATCAAGTGACTACCATTTGAGCTACAATTATTAAATAAAACCTTCAACAGAGTTTTTTGTGAGCCTGGAAAATGGGGTCATGTGCAATCGCCCATCTCACACATTCTTAAAAACGTGGATATCTATAAATTAAAACAGATAATAGTTTTAAGTAAGGAACATTACATATAACAATCATTAGAATTATTAAAACTCTCATGAAAGATCTAATAACAAGAAAATATGCCTTTGAATGTATACACGTACCTTGATTATATTCCAAAACATTGAAATACGTTAGGAGACACGATGTGAGGTAGCAATTATGAAGCAAAGTGAGTATAATTAGGCCTGCGTAGCCCAACACCTTGGATCGGCACAAGAATGTGTCTCTAAGAAAAAATATATATGGGTTTTGTTATGTTGTAAGGAAAAGCGCACGTAAGGTTAGATGATAAGTATAGAATTCAAGGGCATTTATGTTGATGGAGCCATGGAGGCAATTGTTATATAATCTAGAGACATTGTAGTAAAATAATGCACCTCATGTATTCCATTAATTAATTGTCTTCTCATCTGTTTTCCTTTTACCTCTTCACGCATTATAACTAAGACTCCAAAGGTTCTTCTTTTTGTCTCACTAAGAAATGGAAAATAATAGGAGTGGAGTGAGGAAAGGTGCTTGGACCAAAGAAGAAGATATTCTTCTCAAAAACTGCATTCACAAATATGGAGAAGAGAAGTGGCATCTTGTCCCTCTCAGAGCTGGTAATTAATAGTTATTTCTTTTTATATTAATTCATATATAGTATTCATATGTTCTCCTTAAAAGTTAAATATATTAATTAATAAAAATGGATCTATGCATGGCGACAGGGTTGAACAGGTGTAGGAAGAGTTGCAGGTTGAGATGGCTCAACTATCTCAGGCCAAATCTGAATAGAGGATCCTTTTCCAAAGATGAAGTTGATCTCATCGTCAGGCTTCATAAATTGTTAGGAAACAGGCAAGATTTCCTAAACATGCTTCATAATTATAATACTATTTCGTCGATCTCTTATTTTTGTAATTTTATCTATTCATCTATAAACGTATATAATATGTGCTAATTTTTATCGATATCCTCGTCAATGTTTATGTTTAGAACAAAAATAAGAGAGGAACTAATTCCGATAGTCGAACAATATGCAGGAGGAGACATTAAGAGGCTCCAATAATTATTATGAGTTTCCAATTTTATAGTATAGAATTATCGACGGTGTTCATGACAAAAAAAGAAAAGAAAAAAAGAACCTATAAATCTTCGCGTTTTAATAAAATCATTTATAATAAATGCAAAATCCAAGTTGTAGTCTTTCAACACAACTTTTAACATTTTTCTTACCTAGAAGGCTGAATATTAAATCTTTAAAAGTCCTATGAAACAGAAGATCGATGTTAAAGGAGCATCTTAGATAGCAAATATGAGAGGCCAAACACAAATGAATAACGAAATGAAGAAGAATAAGTTATAAAGATAAATGACACCTCAAAAACAAAGTACAATTAAGTTTGAAAGGAACAACTCATACTACAAAAATTTAGTTAATTGTCGACAGAAAAAATCACTCGGTAAAAATTTAAAATCCGTTGGCAATACAAAATACCAAGAGATTGCCAACAAAATTCAATCATCGGCAATACCTTCGTCGGTATAAAGATTACCGAGGGAATAATCTATCGGCAATAAAAATTAATATTATATTATATATTTTTAATTATTCCGTCGACAATCCGTCGGTAATATAATGAAATAATTAATTTAATTATTTTATTTTTCCTTGATAATTCATCGGTAAAAAATTAAATTAAATATTAATTAATATATTTTTCCTCGGTAAAAAAAGAATTAAATATTAATTAATAATTATTTCCCTCGGGAATCCCTCGGCAAATTAATTATTTTTAATTTTTTAATTTTTTATCCAAGTTTTACTTTAAATTATCAAAATACGAAAATTCAAATTTATTAATGTAGTACAAATATTAAACTCATAACAAAAAAAATACTACACTTGGATCTTAATCAAAAGACCCAAAATACTACACTTAATCTTAGCCAAAATATTATATCTTCTTATTTATAGAATCTCATTCATGAAAAGTAATATTTTTTCCGATGTGGGACATAAGTTGATTGCCGACGGAAATATCTCTCGGTAATATTAAATTTAATAAAATAATAAATTCATTAACTTTTATATAAATTAATTTTATTGCCGACGGATTTTTCCTTCGGTAATATTTAAAGTAAAAAAATAAATATTAAATAAAATCAAATATTATTTTTTTTAAAACAAGAAATTATTTAATTTCTAAATAAATAAATTATTGAATTATCGATTAAATGAATGATTTATTGTCGAAAGAAAATATCCATTGGCAATATTAAATTTAATAAATTAATTTTTTATTGCCGATGAATTTTTCCCTCTGTAATATTTAAAGAAAAAAAAATATATTTATTAAAAATTATGAAATTATTTAATTTTTAAATAAATAAATTATTTATTTTCAATAAATCAATTATTTATTGCCGACGAAAATATCCCTCGGCAATATTAGTTATAATAAAATAATAAATTCTATTTTTTAAATATTTTCCCTCGATAATATATAAAGTAAAAAAAATAAATATTTATTAAAATATATACTAGTTATAAAAAAAATAAGAAATTGTTTAATTTTTAAATAAATTAATTATTAGTTGACGAGGGAATTATTCCTCGGTAATATTAATTATAATAAAATAATAATTATTTAATTTTATAATAAATTAATTTTTTATTGCCGACGGATTGTTTTCCTCGGTAATATTTAAAGTGAAAAATAAATATTTAATAAAATTAAATCCGTCGGCAATAATTATTTAATATATAAATAAATATTTATATAAAAAATTCATCGATAATCCGTCGGTTATTATCGAGGGATCAAATTCCCTCAAGAATTCCGTCGGCCGTTTTATAATTTCTTGTAGTGTCAATCAAGATCCATACTTGAGTTCCGCATCATAAAGCAATCATATCATGTTTGTATACTTATAAAAAGAAAAGAAAACATGTACTGTCATACACTTTAGGGAAATTTTGACATAATTGGAGCTTAATTAATCGTCTTAAATGAAATATAACAACCATAAGTAGGCTTGTCAATGGGTGGGTTTTACTCGGATCGGAATCAGAACCGATCAAAACCCGCTCATTTTAAAGTTATGGTTTCGGTTCCGGTTCTAGACCCGTACAAACCCGCTCATGGTCAGTCCAGACCCGACCCGACCCGTAAGGTACTGTTCCGGTTCTAGTCCGGTCCGGCCCGATCATTTCTTTCCCAATTTTTTTTTCATTTTTTTTTCTTCAAATTTTTTATCTTAAAAAAAATAATATTTTATAGTATTTCGTGTTACATCCTTAATCCTAGACGAACACTCTATACGTCCTAATTCAATAATAAATGTACCCAAACAATAAAAAAATATAAGTCGTAAAATAATTATGGTATTTAAGTGATTTTTTAATAATGGTTAAATAAAATAAGAGTGAAGTTTCATTATTAAATATTTTATATTAAATTAATTTATTTAGAATTCGGATTCGTTTTAACGAATTGGTGACTAAAATAATTATATAAATAAAATATAGCAAGGCCCATGGGTATTCTCCCGAACCGAAACTATTAATATTTTAATTAAAGGTCCGGGTCCGGGTCCGGATCTGATATTCAACGGTCTGGTTCCGGTCTAGGTTTTACCCACCCATTGACAAGCCTAGCCATAAGTATCAAGCGTATTGATGGCAATAATTATATAAAATATTAATGGTTCTGGTCCGGGAGAATACCCATGGGTATTATTGGGTATGAGTTACCCATGGGCCTTGCTATATTTTATTTATATAATTATTTTAGTCACCAATTCGTTAAAACGAATCCGAATTCTAAATAAATTAATTAAATATAAAATATTTAATAATGAAACTTCACTCTTATTTTATTTAACCATTATTAAAAAATCACTTAAATACCATAATTATTTTACGACTTGTATTTGTTTATTGTTTGGGTACATTTATTATTGAATTAGGACGTATAGAGTGTTCGTCTACGATTAAGAATGTAACACGAAATACTATAAAATATTATTTTTTTAAGATAAAAAAATTTGAAGAAAAAAAAATGAAAAAAAAATTGGAAAAGAAATGATCGGGCCGAACCGGAACCATACCTTACGGGTCGGGTCGGGTCGGGACTGACCATGAGCGGGTTTGTGCGGGTCTAGAACCGGAACCGAAACCATAATTTTAAAATGAGCGGATTTTGACCGGTAACGGTTCTAGTCTGGGTAAAACCCACCCATTGACAAGCAATATAACTAGGGCCCTTATCTATATATAGAACACATGGAACTTGTATTTTGGGTCTTTGGCGTGTGACATCTCAATGGTTAAAGTCGGATCCCACTCTCCGGTTCCACTTATTTATACACATTTAATTTTGACAGTCAGACCATTATTTAGTAATATATTATTATTTTAAATTATATTTTAAAAACTATTTCCACAAAATTATTTGCGTATTTGATTTTATATTTTGTAAGACATTATCGTAATATATTATTATTTTTAAATTATATTTTAATAAAATTTAAGGGCCTAATTTTATAATTAGCACAGGACCTCGATTTTGATTGAGCCGGGCTGACAAGCATTCCAATGTAGAGGTAGTTGAATATAAAAAAATTAAAATAATATATTTAATTGGAGAATTTTGAACAGGTGGTGTTTGAACGTGCTTGTAAGCTCCTTAAATCAACTTATAAGCTCTTTAGGAACAATTATAAGCAATTTAGCATTTTATAAACTCCCCGTCGGGGCATAAGCACCCTCTTGCTACCCATATGCGAGGCGCTCGTCTTTCTCTTTCGAGCCGGATTGGTAACCATTCATTCTAACCTCCCCCATTTCATCTATACCCCACTACATCATTGGGTTTCCCTATGCCTAACGTAACCATTAAGCCGTCTTAGCGCATGCGGAACGGAGAAAAAGAAGTGTGGAGGAGAAGCAGCCGAGCTCATTCCCTTCGCTTCCTGGGCCCAAAGCGGTGCACAGAGAACTGCCTTCGGTCCTCCAAACTGACTTACTTGTGGCAATCTTCCTGCCGCCCAACCCAAACTTTCACCATCACTTCTAAGTAGCCTTTGCCCCTTGACAGTGTTTGTCAAATTAAACTATTTGAGAGCTTATAAGTTGTAAAAATAAGCCCTTGTAGCTTATAAACTGTTCAAAAAATTAGTAGTTTCATCCCAACTTATTTCTCCATGAACTTATAAGTTGCAACAAAATTACATAAATAACCTTACAATATTTTGTTATTATCAGATTTACTCAAACAAAATCACATATGAAGAGCTTAAAATTTCAAAAACTTTATCATTTTTAAAGAGCTCATTTATCCAAACACTTTGACAACTTATAAACTATTAAGGTATGACATCTTATAAACCCTTCTAAGATCTTATAAGCTCTTTAAAATAAGTATAGTCAATCACCCTCTGATCTATTTTATGATCCTAACATATTTTTTCATATTTTATGTATATTTATATGCTTAATATCAATGCACGATATATGATATAAAAAAAATGTATTGTCAAATACATAAATTGAATGTCTATATTCAATAATTAAATACATTAATGCTAAATATCACGATTTAATATTATCAAAATAAATAGACAGTGAAAAATTAGAAAGATCACAACGAAGTGATATTTTTTTTTGTTTAGATTCATTCCATAACTACTTTGATTTGTGTCAGTATTTTTTTGGTATGATGCGGTTACTTTAATAATACTGAAGACATTAACAATCGGTAAATTTGATCTTAACCATTAGACTGCTTAATTTAAAGGTATATACATATATACACACACCATAATTGATCATTCTCAAATGAGCGATCGACAACCTTAATATGTTCCCAACGCATGTAAGGTAACATTTTTATTATACCTAATTATAATATATACATAGTTATTTTAGTGTTTTATCTTAATTGTAATCTATATCAATATTCATAACCTAAAGGATAAACTAGCCGCCTTTATTAAATCGTCCAGAATATATACACCCATATATGTACCAATATAATTTTATTCAAATCACATCTAATTTTTCTTAACAGCGCGAATATATTTCATTAAATGCAGTCGTGTAATATATATGCACCTTTGATTGAATATGTATATGTAACCTTTTAACATTTTATGATCATTGATGCCATTTGCAGATGGTCGTTGATCGCCGGCCGACTTCATGGTCGGACCGGAAACGATATCAAGAATTGGTGGAACACCCATATCTCTAAGAAACTGACTTCCGCCGCAACAGAAGATAGCGGAGGAAAAACCATCACAAAGAGTAACATCCTACGACCTCGACCACGGCCCTTCTCCTACTCACAACCACCATCCTGGTCGAGTGTTCTAACCAGATCGAGCACTTCATCACTGTCACCAAAACTGCCTCCACCAACCGACTTCGTTGGTAAAGATGCAGTAAAGAGCCACGCGCCGTCTTCATCTAATGGCCGGCCAGTCAGCGTTGGGCCATGTTTGACGTCGTCATTGCTAGAAGATATCGACGAGTGCATGCAGTGGTGGAAGGGCTTGCTCAAGATGTCTGATATATAAAGAGGAACAGACTCCGTTACCTTTCTCTGGAGATGCGTGCGCCACCGATTACGGCGGAGGGATTTGTCGATCAAGAGGGACCGTACAGTTACTTGACGTTTGGTGATGAGATGCCCTTTCATATTATTTAATTCATCAATCTATGTTGATTATTTAATTGTATTTCTGATAATTAAGAATGAGCTAGGTTACAATATAGTAGTGGGTTTAATATTTTAATATTATTGTGTACGTTGTAAGTATTTGAATAAATGAACTGAGTGTACAATTATTTTTCATAAGTTCAAGTTTTAGATACATTAATATTTTGGGTTAATGAGGCAAAATTATTCTTTAAAAAAAATAAAAAAATAATCATTCCCATAAAAAAGTTAAAATATAATTTTTTTAGTAATTCGGACAAAAATACCTTTTTTTTTGCTGAGCACATGAAATCCCGCGAATTCTATTTTACGAGATTCTTGTGTTTGTACATAATAAAGATCAACACATGAATCCATCGAATTCGAGCTCGCGGGAGTCATGTGTTAGTACAATTTATAAAATAATACACAAATCCTGAAAATTCAATTTCATGGGTTGGGTTTCTGTGTGTTATTCATAGTAACACACAAAATGTGGTAACTCGAGTTTGCGGGAGTCGTTAGTTAGTACAATTTATAGAATAACACAAGAATCTCGTGAATTTTATTTTACGATTTCGTGGGATTCTTGTGTTACCCTTTTTACACACGAACATACAAATCTCATGAATTTGATTTTACGGATCGTGTGTTATTCATTGCAACAAAAAACACACGAATCCCACGAATTCGATTTCGCGGGATTCGTGTATAGTATATTACATCACATGAACACACAAATTTTTTGAATTCAAATTCGCGAGATTCGTGTGTTTGTGTATAAAATGTGGTAACACATGTATCCCGCAAAATTGAATTCGTCTGATTCGTGTGTTCTACGTTAAAACACACTAATACACAAATTCTACGAATTCGAATTTGTAGGATTAATGTGTTACGTTATAAATTTTATGTAGTAACACACGAATCATGTAAATTCAAATTTGAGAGATTCGTGTGATATGAGAAAATTAAATTAAAAAATTATGGCAAAAGAGTAAATTGGTCTAAATAATTTTAAAAGGAATATTATTTATCTTTTTATCCAGACATATTTAGTTTTTATCTTTTCTTTATTTTTTTTTTACTATTTTCACATTTGACTCTAATATCTTTTATACTATCAGAGTATAGGTGTTCACGGTTATGGTTTATAACTGAACTGTAACCGAAACGCTGGTTTACGGTTTCGAGAATTTGGAACCGAAATCGAACTAAGTAGGGCGGTTTCGATTACGATTCCAAAATGTCGGTTACGGTTTCGAACCGTCCAAAAAATTAATACTAATATATTTAAAAAAATTGAAAATTTTAATTATTTAAATTACATACTTATACAAATCATCATTTAATTTCATATCATATAATTATCTTTGTAATGTAATATTATAATAACTACGTAAATATTTATTTAAATTTAATATTAATTATATATAATACTCATATAATGATATATTAATAAAATTTTAATAATAGAAAAATAAGAAAAATTTTTAATGTGTTATTATCTCATGTATACATTAATTGATTAAAACATTAAACACGAATACAATAATGAAATGAAATGAAATAAAAAATTAATCCACATAAATATAACATATAAAATGAACACTAATAAAAAGTTAATTATTTTGATTTATAATATTAGGATTAATTAAGTTACACCCTTTGTCCCACTAAGACTATGTTTATCAACAACCATTTCCCTAACCCAACCTTCCCACCTTTATATTATTATATTCATTTCTCTCTCTTCTATAAATTTATTATTATTCTCACTCACCCACCTTCACTTTTATAAGTTTATCAATGACCTCATTTTCAACCCAACCTTCCCACCTTTATATTATTAAATTATTTTTCTATATATTATTATTTAATTAATATTTTTTTAATAATTTAATTATGTGAAATAAATTAATAATATAAAAAAATTTAAATTTTTTTAAAAAGTAGAAACTAATATTAAATTGATAATTCTCAAATAAACATAGAAATTAAAATCACTAAAACACGAAAATCAAAATAAACAACTGATTACCGAATAATAATATTTGCAGTGGGTTGGTGATCTTCGGAGATAGGAGGTTGAGTGGAATTTTGTGGAAATTGTGAATTCAAATCAGTATTGAAATTTTGGAATTATTCAGAGTTTTGGATATTGTCAAGGTTAGGATAATAACCTTGAGAAGAGATGAAATATTGGTAATTTGAGTAGGGATTATTGGGATCCATTGAAAAGATGAATACAAAAAATAGATATGAGAAGTTGATAGAAGGAGAATAAGAAATGATTTCCAAATTGTGCATAATTATGTCAAAATTGGTCTCTATTTATAGTGAAAAATATAATAAGAATTTTGATATAAATTATTTATTTTTTAAATATATTATACAAAAGTTAAATTGATTTTATGATAATATTATGATCAATATACAAGAATCAATTGATGAATGTCATGTGTAATATACATAGAATAAAAAAAATTAAGAAATGGTGGGGGAGAAAGGTGGGTGGGCGGCTTGAAGCACACCCACCATTTACATGTTTTGGGAATTGTTTTTTTTTTAATTGAAAGCAAAGTGGCGCCCACAGACCGTGGGCGCCGATAAACATCGTCTAAAAGTGGCCTAGTTTGACCAAAAAGCTCTCACAGATTTGGTCAAACTAGGCCACTTTTAGTGGGACGGAAGGAGTATCATCTAATTAAATTTTATTATATTTAATTATTAATGTATTCATAATTTTTAATGTGTTATTATTAATTATAAAAAAATAATTATAAAAAATGATTATTTATAATATAAGAAATAAAGTGAATTAGATAATAAAAATAAGATAGGGTTCCAAATGTACGATTATGGTTCCGAACCGTCAGTTCACAGTTTCAAATTTTTGTAACCGTAATCGAACCGTCCTCTACACTGTTACGGTTCGAAATCAAATCTTTAGATACAATTATGATTCTCAAAACCGTCAATTACGTTCTGGTTACGACTCAGTTCCGGTGGTTCTGATTCCTTTGGATACAAGAGCGTGAGACTAATGTTTGATGTATCTCCGTTCTAAAGGATAGAGTGGAGAATCAAGACTGTAAGTAATAAAATATTGGGAATAAGTATAATCTATATCTATATATTTATCTAGTGTATGAGTTCTGGTAAAAATGATACTTAGTGTCAGATATATAAAGTAATCTTAATGATTGATTTTCGTGGATTCAATGACTGCAATTAAATTCTTGTTTTTTAATTATATTTGCGTTGCTTATACAACAATGCGAAAAGGTAAATCAGCAATACCCAAATTTTCCTAATACTTTTAGATAATTTACAATGATTAATTAAAGATTTTAAGAAAAGACTATATCCTATTAGGACCAATCATGAAAATTTGGCATCCGACCAAATTTTTTTAAGCGTCTTTTTAAAAATGATTATTTCATACATGAGTCAAAAACATGTCAATATTATACTCATTTTGTAAAAAATTTCAAAAGAAAAATATTGGCACTTAGATTTCTCAAAAAGGAGTTCGAATGCAGCTGCTACAAATTTTTAAAGTTTAAGCACGTCGTAAAAAAATTAGTTTCCCCATGCATGACCGAAAATATATCAATATTATAGTTATTGTGTAGAGCATTAAGAAAAGAGAGATGTTGACTTTGGATTTGCTCGAAAAGGAGATCATATGCAGAAGTTACGACGTCTTAAAATTTAAACATTAATAATAATATAATATAATATAATATAAATGAATATTAAAATATTCAATTGATTTGTATAAATAGGGGTAAAGCGGCCACAGCTTCTATGCCGGAAGCACTTCTCCTTCTTCTCTCTTCTTTTCTTCTTTTTTCTGCCATTGTTGGGTATCGGGGTTCTGCGAGTTTGAGAATCGAATATAATCCGGAAAGATTGCCTCAGTTCGGATTGTTCTCTGCAACTCGGGAACATGAAGTTGGAATCGCTAGTAATCGCGGATCAGCATGCCGCGGTGAATATGTACACGAGCCCTATACACACCGCCCGTCACACCCTGGGAATTGGTTTTGCCCAGAGCATCGGACCAATGATCACCCATGACTTCTGTGTCACACTAGTGCCATAAAAGCTTTTGGTGGGCTTATTGGCGCATACCACGGTGGGGTCTTCGACTGGGGTGAAGTCGTAACAAGGTAGCCGTAGGGGAACCTATGGCTGGATTGAATCTTTCGCGATGGAACTCTTCCCCCAACCAACACAGGGCTTAGAGCAAAGGACTGAAAATAAATCCTTGTGTCAGTGGTTCTAATCCACTTCTAAGCGGGCGAAGGGTCCAAATGTAGCCAGTTAAAAACAAAAAAAGAGTTCCCGATGATCCAAATCAAGGTACGTCAGGGTAAGGTCGAAGGTAGGCATAGAGTTTGACAAAGGTGGTTCAGCTGTTGTCGAGTCACTGCCGCCATCATTCCGATACTTCTATTTTCATACTTTCTCCTCTTATTTTCTTCTCCGTTCATTGTCCTTTTTCTAAACGGATTTTTCCTATGGGTATGTCTCATTAAATAGAACCTAAAAGTCTTAAGGAACTTAACGAGATAACAGACATAAAATAGTAAAACCAACATTTGCATGTTACCTCTTATGCCTATATCGCCATTGACCCTGTTCTTGACTTTTGGTCTATCAGATGACTAAGGTCCCTTTAAGATTTTGAGTTTCTGGCCATAAGATCTGTTACTCTGCCGGATTGAATTTTAGATTTGAATCTTGGTTAGGATCGGCATGTCATGATTTGTTGCATTAATTTCATATTTTTTATAGGGAAAATATTAATGGGCAATCCTTTTTCAATAAAATTTCTAGTAAATGTAGAGAAAAAAATATAGGATTTTCTGAAAGAGATTTCATTAATTTTCACCGGTCCATTCTTCATAGATCTGAAAAAGAATACGAATCTTCTCGAGTAAGCTTTGAGGTAAAGTTGCATTTTTTTTTTTACATATTCCTATAGAGAATAATGTCCTGAGTATTTTTGTCTTATGAGCCAAGTTAAATTGAAAATCCGAGTATTGCCAAAATGACCTTATAAGACCTAAAAAACCCTCGATTCCTAGTTTTAACATTATTCGTGTTACGTTTTGGATTTGAGGCAAAAAGGTTTTCCATATAATTATCAGGTTCTTACAATTGCGAACAAGACATTTAACAGATTTACGATTATCACACGTTATTGGTATTTGCTGACATGTGGGTATGTATATATGTTTTCAAATGTATTTTTGAGTTATTAAGCTCTGATATTTATGAAAATCAAAATGGATGTCCATGTTAAAATGTTTTATTCCTTATTGGATAATTGATCCCTCATGCATGATGATTGGATCATGTGCTATGTTAGCGCACTAGCAAATGGTTAGTGTACACGTGGGTTTATGTGGGTTGTCCCCATATATTCTCGAGTGAAGTCAGTTTGGTTAAAAAGTTCCTTACTGATGAAGGACATAAATGATGGACCTCTGTGGGATGTCCCCATATGTTCATAAAAGGGTATCTAATGCCAATATTGAGCCAATGAAGTATTTAATGGTTTTGGTATGAATAGAATAACTTTCTGTTTTAAAACTTTCTATGTGATACTGTTCAAGCATGGATATTCTTTTCAGAAATGATTTCCCAAAAGGTTTATAAATGGCATAACCCACGGGGTACATTACTACTCAGCCCTGCAAAATGTTTTCAAATTGTTTTGCAGATTAAGCGGCTTGTGGTGTCGTGCTAGGCTAAGGAAAGGGTTGTTGGAAACTGTCATGTTATGTATTCTGCTTCCAAGTCCATGATCTTTTCCAGTATTTGATTCTTCATGTTATTGGCTCCATGACAATAAAATGATCTATTTTTCCTTCACGAGAATTACTATTATCTATTACATGCATTCATGTTCATAAGAGAGCTTAGACGTAGTCTGCCCCTCTTGGACTCTCAACTCCTCGACCCCTTGTGATGTTGTCATGTAGCACCGACCACACTTGGCGAGTTGGTTGAGTGACACCTTCTGGCGAGCTAGGCTAACTAAAATCAGCTCTTGATTGACAGCTCTTATTGTAATGATTTTGCCGCTTGGGATTCTGGATTACCACTCCCATATAACGAGCTATAATCTCGAACCCCGTCTTGCATTGCATCTCCTAGCATTTGATTGTTCATTGATCATAATATCATTGTTGACTAGATATGCCGGTGGATTTATTTGTTTATCTTCCTTCATTCAGATTAGTCCTAGTTATAAACGAATTGTTGTCCAGTTTTCAAAGAAAATTCTTCATCATGATTAAATTTCATGTCCCCTTTCTTCCCCGATTCTTTTATTTCCCCCTAGTCACTCTCTGGCGCGTGCGCCGCCCTTAAGGATCGGGGCATGACAAAGTGGTATCAGAGCAGTTTTTTTCTTAGGACCGTGCCCACTTTATTGAATTGAGTGTTTAGAACTTGTTCTTCTAAACTCAAGTAGGTAAAACAATCCTTAGCTCGCAGTCACACCGCCCTCAACAAAGATGAAAGGTACTTTATTTCTTGTAAAAAATATTTTGAAAATGTGCACTCAATATGAGGATTTTGTTTTATGAAAATGTTTTAAAAGGTTTGTGACACATGATAATGAGATTTTGAAATTGTTATTTTGATGATTTGAAGGAAAATGTGAATGAATTTTTATGGAAATGCTATGCTTTGTCATATTGGGAATTATGGACCATGACCAAGAAAAGGTAAAGGAAATATAAAGGGAAATGAAAATGGAAAGGAAGAAGGAAATGGAAAGGAAAAATGAATTGTTATATCATGCCTGTTACATGATATATGATTTAATACATGTTTTTATGAATACGATTTGAGTGAATTTTTACACTTGCTTTCTTATGAGTGTAATAGATATTTGGCGAATGGTATATGTGAAAACGTCAAATGAATGGTATATTCCAAGAAGAATAAAACATGCCAAATGCAAGAGATTCACTTTTCAAGGATCAATACCAGAATACTAACGAGGCCAAATCAGGGGATGAACCAACAATCGTTCAAATTACGAGATGAACTATAATAGTTAATAATAATGAGATGAGAAATATCTCGGTTTTTTTCCGAAATAGGTCTGATTCTTTCAAAGTTATATATATAAGTCTTTGGAGGCAGCTTCATTTATAAATAAATAAAAAGTCATCTTCAGAGGCACCGTTTATTTATATGTATATATATACCATTGCTTTGTTATATATATTTATTCCTTCATAAGATCTACGATTCATACTCTTTGGCATCACGAATTTTTCACGACTTTGTTGTCAACCTCTGGAATACGATTACGAGACAAAAGTATCATGAATATGAAGAATGCTCATGAATAAGACGTGACATGGGAAATGTCGAGATGAAGTAAAAAACGTGAAAACAAGAATTACGGTTTCAAGCCTTGTGAAATTTCGAGGACGAATTTTTTATAAGGAAGCAGGGATGAAATACCCTGAATTTTAGGAAGAGACTTTTCCCTATTAGGACCCACCATGAGAATTTGTCACCCGACGAAACTTTTTAAGTGTCTCTTTAAAAATGATCTTTTCATGCATGAGTCAAAAGGATGTCAATATTATACTCATTTTGTAGGATTTTTCAAAATAAATATATTAACACTTAGTTTTCTCAAAAAGGAGCTCATATGCAACCGCTACAAATTTTTAAAGTTTAAGCACGTCATAAAATATTTGTTTTTCCATGCATGATCGAAAGTATATCAATATTATAGTTATTGTGTAGAGTATTAAGAAAGAGAGATGTTGACTTTGGGTCTACTCGAAAAGAGATCGTATACAGAAGTTACGACGTTTTAAGGTTTAAACATTAATAATAATATAATATAATATAAAAAATATTAAAATATTCAATTGATTTGTATAAATAGGGGTAGAGAGACGAGAGCTTCGTTGCTCATTTTCAGGGGAAGCATTTGTCTTTCTTCTTCTCTCTTCTTTTCTTTTTCTTTTTACCATTGTTAGGTATAGGGGTTTTGCGAGTTTGAGAATCGAAGAATATCGATCCAAGTCACCGCCGCCATCGTTCTGATACTGTTATCTTTGTGCTTTCTCCTCTTATTTTCTTCTCCATTATCTGTCCTTTTTCTAAACGGGATTCTCCTATGGGTATCTCTCATTAAATAGAACCTAAAAGTCTTAAGGAACTTAACGAGATTGTAGGAATCGCTTTAAATATGTATGTTTATTTATAAATATATATATGGTGGTCAATAAAGTCTGACCACATTTTTAAATGACGTGTTATTTAATTTAAGAAAATTAAATAGCCTAGGGTTGATCTACGTTCCGAGTAGATGATCATGATATATTTATTTTCTCTAAACCGATTCTCGGTGAGTGAGAAATAATAGTGTAAAGTGAGTCACTTAAAAGAATGGAGTTATGTGTTTATGGGACTAAGAATAGAAATGAACACTTGTCCCACATTGGTTATAAAACCAACATTCATCATGTATTTAATAAGGTGGAGTTACCTTATGGATAAATTGAGTTGGGCCTAATCCCACTAAGGAGGTGGAGATAGTTCTTTATTATGGAAAAAGAGCTAGTTGTCTTTTTTGTAGATCGACAGGGAGAGCTTGATGAGGAGGTCGTTCTCACGAGAAGATCGTTCTCACAGATCGATGAGGAGATCATTCTCACGAGGGGATCATTATCATAGATTTTCCTAAGATCAAGCTAGCTCCTATGATGAATGTGGACAAAAGCATGTCCAGGTTAGGTGGATTAATTATAATTAATTACCACCAACGTTTCTAACTCTAGTAACGTCCAATGGTTTAATTAGAATCAATTTCCATGAATAAACATAATAACCATGAATTCTTGTAACTCTTCTTGAGTGGACTTGACCTTTATATAGGTAGTATTTATGCATTACATACACACGCGTGAAACCCACTAGCATTCACAAGTAAAGCATATTGTTGCATTATTCTTTTGTGCATTTTAGAAGAAAACTCTGTTCTTATCCTTTTTTCAGTTCGTCGGAGCTCGTTGGTTCGCGGTGCTGCCACCATTGAGACGTCGCCGTTTTATCTCTGGAGACGATATGTCGAAACCTTTAGCACTATCGGGACGTATTTCATCTTGCAGAAAGAGGATTTCTCGACTCGGCATTCAACATATTTTGTTATTATTTTTTATTACTTTTTGTAATAGATTAGCAATTTCCAAGTTGTAATCTTCTGTAATCTCTTTCCCAAATATTATTTTCATTATTTTCTTAACAAACGCAAGACGAAATATTAGTTTATTTGGGAGGAGACTTTTTCTTTATTTTTGTAATAAAGGATCAGTAGATACTCTAATTTGTAATAGACTTCAGAGACTTCAACTCAACATTTGAAGATGGCTTCTTCTGCATCAACCGAGTCCAACACCGCTGCTTCCTTCGCATCTGCCATCGCTGCCGCTACCTCCGCCACCACCGCTGCTGCTGTCGGAGGGTCTTTAACGATCCCAATCGTTGTTGACACCACCACCAACACTATTTTTACCGGGCTTGGAGCCGGTACTCACCCTTCGGGATTGAACGGTGGTTCCACACTTAGTGGACCCGTTGGTTCTGTTGGGTCCATTTTTGGATCTGGTGTTGGAGCCCACGAGCTCAACACGTCGAGCTCTCAAAATCATCCTCTAACTGAGGGCAATCAGAACCAGAATGTCCTGTCATGCCACAATGAGGGCATATTCGACTTCCTCTACTTCTTCTTCTCGATGTCTCACCTCTTGATCTACGTCTACTAAGTCTCGGTCGACCAGGAATTCTTATAGCTTTATTCGGCAACACTTGCACATTTTCCACATCGGTGGGTAGATCCCAAGTCTCTTATGAGGTACACGTGCAATATGTACTCTATAGGTTGTTGCCCACGCTTCTCGGCTGTAAAATTTCGCTATAAATTGAGGGATCTGCAGTCCAACATTCCTGAATAAAAAAAATAATTAATAAGATATAAATAATGAAAAAACTAAATTTCAATTCGCTATAATGAAAATTTATATGTACTTTATCGCCGCGATCGCATGAGAATAATGAATGAGATCATACTGAAACTCCATGCACTCACATGTCACAACCTTAAATGTATTACTGTCCACACGATTTACTGTGTATGCACGAGATTTCTCAATCTGCACTTGCAACTTTCATCTAACCTCTGCAGGAAATTCATGATATTCTTGAGCTATGTTTTTGACGTCTTTCATCAAACCATTCTTCCATAACAAGTTTCACTGCCTCCACGCATGAGCATATAGGTAGACGTCGAGCCCACAATAATGTTCAGTTGAAGTTTTCAGCTGCATTAGAAGTTAGAAAATTATACCTTCGGACTTGGCACATCGACCGAGCCCACTTAGCAGGTCCAACACTCATCAGCTTCTCGTATGCATTAGGCTTTGCCGCCTGTATCGCGCTCATTGTTCTATGATATTCGTGTTGCTTGTATGTGTATGCTGCTTTCTGAAACAAACCAACAGTAGTCTTCCCGAATCGTTTGATCTTGCCGCTAAGATGATAGTAGCACAAGCCGTGTGTCGCTTCAGGAAACACGATGTTGACGGCATGCTCAATCGACACATGTGCATCAGATATAATCAGGATGTTAGGCGTGCTACCATAAGCGCTTCTGACTCTGGTAAGAAACCATAATCAAGACTCGTGATTCTCTATCGACCCAATCCTAAAAGCCAATGGGTACACATGCTCATTTGCATCCTTTGTTACTGCAATGAATAAGATGCCATTATTCTTCCCCTTAAGGTGAGTGTCATCGACGACTATCACATGCCTCATGCACAGAGCAAACACGGCTCTACAAGCTCCAAGAGCTATAAATAAATGTTTGAATCTACCGTCGGGGCCGACATCGAGATCAATGATCGTACCTTGATTCATCACTTTCAGCATCAGGTAATAACTGAAATGATTCCTGATACTTGCCATAAATCATCTCCAAAGCTTGATTCCTGCTTCTAAGTTCAACATCGTAAATGACATCCATGCGGAAACACCTCCTAAGCTTCTCTTGAATAGCCTTCGGCTTAATGATCTCATTTGCAGTGCACATCTTCTTTGCAAAAAAGGCACCTATTACCTTCAAGTGAACCTTTCTGGGAGCAATATTGGCTATGTCATCCACACGTGTGTTGACCGTAAAACTCAGATACAACCCACATACCCATACCCCCATGACAATGTGCACGCAACAGAAATGAGCAGTCTGAAGATAATTTACATACCCAGTGCATTCGATATGTGTCTGATCTAATAACTCGGTACTCTGCTTGTCTCTCCAGGTTCCACAATCCAACAGCAATTCTAAAGTCTTCCTTGTCATTGTAGATCGACCCCTCAGCTAATTCTTCAAGTGTTGGGTTTTCTTCGATCAACATGTCAGATGTCGATGTCAGAGCATTAGGAGGGATCATTGGGACAATCCAATTTCTTAAACACCCTTCTGTATTAGGGTTGTACTCGAGATCACCATCGACATCCATATACATCATCTCAAGAACTCTTCTCATACCTTCTGCCTCGTGCATCCATGCTGCGAATTCGGCGAATGTAGCACTGTTCATAGCAATGGGTCGTTCTTCTTCGGAATCTGGCGAAGAACGCTCGGAACTCCCTTCAGAAGAAACATAATCCTCCTCATCATCATCATCATCTTCACCATCTTCATCTAGACATGTGTTCAGATCAAGAATTCCAGTTGGTTCATAAAACCATTCTGAAGATGCCGCGACCCTTCTGATGTCGTCGAGATCATCCATTCAATCAGTATTACGCGATGTCCCGCCTATATCATAAAATGACACTGCCAAATCGACATACACTGTCGGAGACAGGTGGTTCCTACATAGAACTTGGAGTTCTTGATCGGTGGTCATTCGAAATTTGATAAGTTGACCATTTCTTGATCTCGATAGATATGAGATCTTATATTGTGTGCCAAGTGAACTCCACATGTATTCAATGCAGCATCTCAAACATGTGATTGTGATGTTATTCATCGGTAGGGGTGCTATCCTCTCCTCACCATCCGTGTAAGTACATCTGACCCAAGATCCCCCAGTTTTCACGTTCACGTACATGTATTCCTCCATCTGCATCAAAATTTATCAGAACTTAGCAACTACAGAGATTAAAAGACCTGTAAAATCCTACAACCGCCCGGTAAAAGGGCAAAAATAGACAACCACCGCTGGCTTTTGTCCACCGTTGGTTGCTATATTTCAACCGATTGTCGTTGATTTAGGTTTGAAACATGCTTTAATACATGAATCAACAACAACCGGCCGCAGGATGGCAAAAAAGGGCAACCATCGGTGGCCAGAGGACCACCGGTGGTTGATGTTATACGACCGGTTGTCATGAAAAATAGGTGGAAACATAGTTTTCCACTTATATGCATGACAACCGGTGGTTGTTGCTAAACAATAAGCAACAACTGGTAGTTATGACATCAGCGGTGGTTGTTCTTGTGCGAGCGGTTGTCTATTTCTACCGAATAAAATATAGATTAATGAGTGAATACCTGATTTTTTGGTGAAAATATCTTCAAATGGTTGAGATCAAGCTTGAAACTGAAGTGTGTCTTGGTATATTTGAGAGATAAAATGAGTTGGTGGAGAAATTATGAGTCAATAATGAAGTTCATGATTAATACATAACAACCCACTTTCACAGAAATCAATGCTAGTTGTAAGAGAATCTTACACCTTTTTAAAGAAAAGTGGGTATTTTTTGCATGTCTTTTTAGTTTTTGGGTATATTTGACATTTATTACTTTAAAAATGGGTAATTTTACCCATTATCACATGAATTTTAGGAAGAAACTAAAATCTGATGACTTGAAAAATAAGTTTAAGACAATAGTATTTTGGTTATGACATTCACAGTATAATGATTGAACTTTTTAACACATATTGTCATATTGCTTATATTTTCACATTTAGAACACTAGCGGCTTGTTTGATAGCCATGTTTTGGCAAGATATAAAAGCTATCATGGACAATACATCCGTTTGATAGTCTCGTTAATTTATCAGAATGGCCCGCTTTTGTTTAGTGACCCGCTGATATAACACTATTGTACCTTGTTTCTATAACCCTCATTTATTCTAAGTTACACATACTTTGGATGTACAGTACCCAAAAATTAAAGACAAATTCTTACGTCAATATTTTGAAAGCTAAAATTGGGGAGCTCGCTTGTTCATTTCACAGACATTCATATATCATTTGTGTATGTTGATATATGCGTATCTCACTGATGGAAATGATTCTATCCTCTATCCCGTGAAGAACTCCTCCTGAGACAGCGAAACCCATTCACCAGGTGCGTATTCTTTGATTAGGTTGTCGCATGGTTTTCTGATATTAATAACCAGTGGTTTCATTTCCTCATAGTCAGATCTGAGGTATTTCTATTCATTTTAAAATATCCAGAAATCAAACATGTTTTTGTCATGTGATTTTAGTAGAATAGATGTATGCGTGGTGATTTCAGAAATCAAAACATGTTTTTGTCCAAAAAAACCCTCCATTCCATTTTCCAAGAGGTATACGCATGTTAAAGTAATTTGGCCATATGACAATTCAAATGTAGCACCCCAAATTTTTTTTTTGTGTGTAGTTTAAAGAGTCAACCTTGTTTATTTGCCCATTATGAAATAGATTTAGAGCAGAGCTATTTTATTTCCTATTGTGAAATATATTTTGGTTAATTTTTCAAGTTAATTTGCTATCTCTATATATATGTTTGCATTCTTATTTTGTCACGCCCTGACCCTCCGCCCTCCCCGGCAGAGTCCGGGCGTGCGATTAAAAGGATAAATAAATGAAGGATAACGTGGAACACTGAATATACTGAACGAAAGATCATTCGGATTAAGTGGAACACTGAAAACTTTGACTGATAGAACACTGAGAACTTTAACTGATAGAACACTGAGAACATTAACTGATAGAACACTGATCATTCGATAACTGAGTTTAGTTCAACCGAAGATTTTATTTACATAATCGGCACCTACGCCAGAACATACTGATGTAAACTCACGCAGCGGAATAAGGATCGACTAAAGTCTACGTGTATGAAGACACGTAGACACCCAAGACTAAATTTAAGACCGAAAAGCCCTTCATAGCATCTCCCATCATCACGTCTCAACCTGCACATTGATAAATACATGCAGGGCTGAGTACAAAAGTACTCAGTAGGCACATTGCCCGAAATCACATTCATACATATATAATTGTCAATGCCGTAAGAGTGACACGTAGGGATTTTGTCTTTAAAAGCATCTACGTTCACTAAATCCTTTTTGTGAAACCTGCATTTTGACTGATCAGTCTTTTCTTTAGTATTCAAGTCATATCTGCACTTTTAATTTATGGTACCGAGAAGGTGGCCACCTTCTACGAACACCGAACCGGCCAACCTGCTAAGATGACTCACGATCCCTTAACTGGCTAACCCGCTAAGATGACTCACGGTTAATTACTTGTGTCACTACTACAAAAACGCTAATAGACAAGGGTTTTTAACCCTTGTCGTAGCTTGTTCTCGACCCTTGTCGAAAGTGGTGTTGTTGTATATTCTCGCTCATAGACAACGGTAATATAACCGTTGTCGTAAATATTTACAACAACGGTTCGCTCATAGACAACGGTTCTTAAAACCGTTGTCGTAGGTCTTGTAAAAAATTCACCTATAGACAACGCTTCTTAGGACCCTTGTTGTAGATAGAAAGAAATATTCGCCCATATCAACAGTTTATAAAACCGTTGTCGTTGAGTTATAAGACAACATTATATTTTTGAACCTATTGCTAAAACTAATAAAATAATTATTAAATTGAAATGAAAATATCAAATACTTAAATATTTAAAATTAAATTACTAATATAAATAATATAACATAAAAGCATATTGCAATATTCATCAGCACTTCAACTTTAATCATAAAAATACCAAAGCAAGCTCCAATACAATACTTAATTTAAGTTTGATAACTACATGGTCCCAAACATAAATAAACCTAAAATTACAAAAAGTTATAATCTCAATGTTGTTAAAATCTAGGTTTGAAAAGGAAAATATAAGACTCCAAAGGCATGTAGTGGAACCCAAAAAAGAATGGAAGTTAAAGCAAAATGAGGAATGTTCACATCATGAATGAGATCTGGTTTGCTCAATAGTGCAGCGCCCATTCCACCACTAACAGAGAAGGCTTTGGGGCAACCCATATTTATATATACTGCAGTAACATCCATGCACCTAAAAGATAGAATCACTTACAAATAATTGTTGCTATAAATCATATAATACAACCAAAAGGACCCTGCATCTTAACATGAATAGTGGACCCTACATAATTAGTCTTATGCTAACTTTCAGATAAACCCTTACAATGTAATATTTCATTAAGACATAATGCAGCCATCTGCCATCCAGGTTACCATGAAATGCAAGAATACCATATTGATGAATCCACATTAATATATGCAAGTATTCTAATCAAACTATAAGACATTTAGAGCTCCTAGACTTAGAGTGACCACTGAATATGCTTGCGCCTTCCACTTTCCAGTTAATTGAAGCTTATGTCTAATTCTAGATAAGACCACACTGAAAAAATGCTATAAGTGCACTTTAGATGTTCTAAAGCTGCATGTCACACCTGTTGAGTTCTCTATCCTACCACACTCAAAACAACTGGCAACAAAATTCACATTCTAACAAATAAAAACTCGCAACACACACATACAAATTAAAACAAACAAACCATTAATCCGAAGCTCGCATTTGATGATTTTGTGGTCAATTATCTCCTCACCATATGTGATGTGAGCACCATATTCAGCAGCCATCATCCTGAATGTCATTGTGCCCTAAAGTTCAAATATAAAGCTCAAGGAAATCAAAAAAGGTAAAAATAAAAATTACAAAGTTGAAAATAAAAATCAGCAATGATATCCATCATCAATGTCACCAGAAATTAATATGGAGAGCACTCACAAGTCGGACCATTGGGGCAATTACAAGCTTATTCGAGTAATCGATCTCCATTCTAAATAGAGGAACCATAGAGAAAAATTAACAAAGTCTGAATACGTGGAGAAAGCTAATATACATGCGCTGGCTAGGCTGCCTCTTATTATCTGAAATAACAAAAGGCAAAGCAGCAGCACACATGTCCAAAACTCAATGAGTCAAGGCAGAACAGTACAGGGATCAGTTTTCAATTCAGCAATCAGTACAAGATAACCTCTTCGCAATGTTGAAGAGTAACAGGGGGTGAAATCTGCACAAACAAACTCAACAATTACAGTAGAGTTAAGATAGCAATGGAGCAGTGATAACCAATGCAGATGAAAGCCTCAATATGCCCAGAAAATCATAATTTAAGCTTAAGTTTCAGAACCTAGGTCCAGTACCAGAAAATTAGAATTTATGCCTGTAACAGAATTCAATCAACCAGAAACGAGCTATAGTTTTGATCCTAGGTCCAGTAAAAGATAATCAGAATTTCAGACAGTTAGAGCTCCAAGATCAGATTTTTAATCAAGCTATCACAGAGATATGCTCAGTAAAACAAGGCTAGAATATGTGATACAATGAAGCACAGCATCGGAAGTTCAAATTCCCAAATGAAATTTGCTGCAACTTCACAATTTGGATCGCATAGGAGATTAAGCAATAATGCGATATTCACAGCAAATGCCC
This sequence comes from Leonotis leonurus, assembly GCA_026898415.1. Taxonomy (NCBI): domain Eukaryota; kingdom Viridiplantae; phylum Streptophyta; class Magnoliopsida; order Lamiales; family Lamiaceae; genus Leonotis; species Leonotis leonurus. The sequence continues at coordinate 1,040,320 of JAPKLX010000070.1, forward strand.
AGTAAATCAGCTTCTAACAGTGTATGCAGTTTGGGAACTCTAAGCTAACAGATTGCAAGGATACAATAGCAGGAGTAGCAACGAGCTAGTGATTAGATCCTATATCCAGCAAAAGGTGATCAGGTATTCAGACAGAAAGAGCACCAAAATCAAGGTTTTAACCAAGTTATCACAGAAAAATGTTCAGTCAATCTGATGGGATTCACAGCAACATACAAATCCAGGGGGGAATTTATGCTAGTAGAATGAACTCACAGTGAATCTATGCAAACAGAGTAAGTTAAAATATGTTGAAATCAAATAACGCAGAAATTTCCCAGCAAATCAGATTCAAGATTAGACCTTGCAGAGATAGAACATGCAATACAGAAGGCACATAATCGAAATGTCCAGTGAATCAGATATCACAGCAAATGCCCAGAAAAGTGAAATAAGCTGCGCAGAAATTGGAACATGCAACAGAGTGAGCACAGAATCGGTAGTCTCAGGGAGCAAGAGAATAAGTAGATTAGAAATAAACTCCCTGAAAATCCTTTAGCAGAAGTTCAATCACCCAAATGAATCACTTGTTGCGAAGGGTCGCTCAGGAACTTGACGATTTGAATCTCACAGAGAGTAAACTCTTCACACGCAGAGAGGAAACCCTACACGATTTGAGTGTCGCGTACTCTGGTTCAAATCAGGAATCGTGAATCACCTATCAGGATTTGCTGAAAGCTGTTTCAAACACCGAAGTGAATCACCTTCCAGGAATGAGCGTCTGTGTTTGAACAGGAAGCCCTAGTACTCGCGATTTGAATCTCACACCAAATCGACAAAAAATGGTTTCTGATTGTGATGATCTGTGATTGTGAATGTGAAGAGGGTAGGAGATAATAGTTTTGATTATGAAAGCAAAACAATACCTGCGTTATTTTCCATATACATTTTGGATGAAGACGACGAGAGGATTGGAAATGGTGACGCCGGATTTAGGGTTTAAGAGATTTGGAAAATTTCAGTTGAAGAAGATTTGTCTATGACAACAGATAAAGACAACGGTTTGTAGAACCGTTGTCTATGAGCGTGCATTTTGTCTATGACAACGGAGCTACGACAACATCAATGTAAAACCGTTGTCTATTAGCGCATTTTTTTGATCAAAGACAACGGTTTTAGCTACCACAACGGTTTTTTCCCCTACAACAACGGTTTTATTTAAAAATCGTTGTCTTTTTGGTGTTGTTGTTGGCCTTTTTTCTTGTAGTGTGTACACTAGTTCGAGTGGGTTTTGCCTGCCCACTGGAACCCGAATTCGATTTCATAATTGTAACCTTCACCATATAGGCATTGATACAAAACATAAATCATTTCGGCAAGACAATACTTTGAAACATATTTCCTCAATTTGAGATCCTTTCGAAAATAATCATAAATAGCATACGGCACACATAATTTTATAGAGTTAGAAAAGCCTACTTGGATAACTTCGGTTTGCACTTGCTTTGGTCTCGCAACGCGAGGTAGATCTCTCGTAAGAACCTTGAGAAAATCTCGTATAAGTTAAAATGCATTTAGTGCATTTGAAATATTTAATCGTAAGAATACCATTCTCGGTTCTTGTTTCACTCGTTAATTTAGATATTGATACTTCAGATCAATATTATTTAAAGTGTTGAATCCTCGATTCAATTACTCCGGTAATTGCATTTAAGTGCAATAAGTGTATTAACACTTAATGAGATAATTAATTCTCGATAATTAATTATTCATTTAAGTTCTAATTATTTAATCCTTTCAAACCTCAAATTTTAATTCCATAAATCCATCCTTAGTAAAATTAGAGACATTAATTCTCTTAATTTAGATCCCAATTACTAAATAAATTGGATCTCCTTGATTTAATACTTAGGCTTTAATTATCTAAATTAATAGCTCTAAATACTAATATTTAATATATATTACTATCCTTTCTTCCATTATTAATATCACTAATTGATGTAGCTTGACCTTAATTAAAATGATAGGCTCTATTAATTAAGTCTTAACTTATTACATGACAAACTAGTCCATTTAATTTAATTAAGTGAGCTTACTAATTTATTTAATTAGTTTAAGTATCAATTAACTTAAGATTAATAAACTGGGCCCAATTCTAATTATTATGGCCCATATATCTTAACCCAATCCAATTAATTAAAAAGCCCCTAGCCTTAAATTATCTTAGCCCAATAAATAAATTTCGGCCCAATCCTACTTAAATCTCTTCAGCCCAACTAAAAGCCCATAGTATTAGTAATTTTCTTGGCCCAATACTTTAAAATCTACAGCCCAATTAATCAATAGACTCAGGCCCAAATCTTCGACTAACCTGGCCCAGTAAATTAAATTCCCAGAAGCCCAATCTAATATAATTTCCTAGGCCCAGTTGATTTATTATTTCGGCCCAAAACCTGGCCCAATATCCGGCCCAAACCCGGCCCATATTCTAGATCTTTCCCGTTTACACCTTAGCGAGAAACCCTTCTCCCTTTTCTCATTCTGCAGCACCTCTTCTCCTTTCTCTCTCGCTCTCTCCCTCTGTTTCTGCCCCTTCTCTCCCTCATCACAGACACACAATTTTCTTCATCTCCCTCACTCGTTGCCTCTCTCTGTTTTCTGCCTATCTCTAAGTTCTTTGCTATCACTCCTTCCTCAACGGAAGTGATAATCTTCGTCGGTGCTACCACTTTCTGCGGTGAAGAAAACATCAAGGTAACCCAAAATCTCTGACTCGCATTCTATGTTACTCTCTCTCCCTTCTCTCGAATTTTCTCCTCAAAACCTTCTAATTATATTTTTCTTTGGTGTACAACAGGATAACAGGATTACCTTGACCTAGGTTTTTCTCATTCAGACCCGTAAAGGTATTGCCTAGTCTAAGGACCCTAAATCTCGAACTTTTCCTTTTACTGGTTCTGTATTGTCTATGTTTTTCAGATTCTGTAAAATTTCTTATTTCAATGCTCCTTTTCTGTCATCGGCCCCTTTAAATCCTAATTTAGTGTTGTTTCATTCAAGTGCTAAATCCGTGTATCTGACCTCCTAATCTGCATGTTTTAGGTCTGGTTGGATTTTTAACGATTAAGATTTCTTTTATTTATGTCCTTGTGAGATGTAAATTTGGTGAGGGAACTGCTCGATTTCAGTTTGGAGCTAGGGTGGTTTAAAATGACTGCACTCGAAGTTTTGGGCATTTGGTCAAGAGATGCTCGTTTTGGACATCAGCTAAGTTTGCAGTCTTTTCTTTTCTTTCTTTCAAATTTTCTGTTATTAATTTCCCAATGTTTTTAGCATTCAGTTTTGAATGCACTTTGGTTTGCCTCTTATGTTCTAGGGTATAACCTCTATATTTCTGAAACTGAATATTTAAGAGTATGTATGTGTTTTGATTCTTAAATTTCAATTCTTGGTGTGTTACTGTGTAATTAATTTACTGAATGTTTACTTACAGTCTTAAACTTCTGGTTTCTAACCTTCTGTGGACAATGGTATTTCCTAAAAATTTACTAGGTTTCAATCTCAAACTGACTTAGAATTTATAGTGTGTTACTCATACTCGGATCAAATTTTCTGATGAAGAAAGATTATATGTTGATCTCTAGGTTCTGTGGAATACTGCTTATGACTTGCTTGTTTAAAACTATGAACATAGACTAACTTTTATGTTCTGGCCATTCACTGAATATTTTAAAGCATATATATATAACTACATAGTCTGTTTTCATAACATTACTGGAAGGAGAAAGCAGTTTGATGTTTCTGTTATTTTGCTTGGGTTTCACAGTGTATATGTTACATTTTCTGTTTTCATGTATTAATTAGGAAGGTAGAAACAGTTTATATATATGATTTTAAGTTGAACTATAAGAGGTATAAATGGAAAGTAAAGCTAGAGCTTAGTTTCATTACCTTAACTTGAACTACTTCTCTTTGTTGAATGCAACTGTGGCTACTGAACGTTTAAGGGCAGCCCCTCTACTTCTTTATATAGATGTGGTTGTAGTGTGGTGATGTTAACTTAAGGCTTAAGATTTGATAGTTCTATTAATAGCCTAACTGTTATTGTTTTGTAGGGCATGGAATGAAGCATGGATCAACCGAGGCTGCAGTCTACTGCCACTGCCACTGCCATGCTTATTTCCTTCTTACTTGCTATGTTCTTGTCCTCAGTTTACTTGGTGTATAGGCTTTTAGAAATATCTTTCCTATGTTGTAATATCATCATTACTTCTTACACTTATAACAACATTTCCTTCTTTCCTTTAATTACTGCCGTGCAGTTAGGTGTAATAGCTTAGATTTTTAGTTGCTTTATGTAATGTAGGTACTAACTTCTATATATATATAGTTGTTCTATAGAGGTGTTTTATTTTTCTAGCCTTCCTTACTTCTAACTCTAAGTACATTTGTATGTACCAACACTTGTGTGTGTGTATATATATATATATATATATATATATATATATATATCAACTCAAGTGTTCTAACTTATTGTCTTTCCTTACTTAATAATATCTATACATGCATGCACTTCACTTTCTTAGCTTTCCTCATTTACTAAATAGATGCATGCATGTAATTATGTCCATACTTGAGTAAATCTTTCCTTTCTTCCAATCCCATATCTAATTTGAAGGTTTCATATATATTAATATGTATCATGCGTGTGATTTGAATCTGCATGTACTACTTTATTTAGCAACTATATATATATATATATATACACACACATATCTAGATAACATCTATACCACCAAATAAATACTATATGCAACCATGCATTATCATTTATTAGTTCTTAAAATATCACACATATACTTACACTTATAGGTTTATATAAATATTTCTTAAGTACACAACCTCTCCTTAATATTAATATCTTTTAAGATTTTAATCAACTAATCTATAGATACTTAATATCTTAACCAAAACTCCTCTTCACTTATATAAAATTCTCATTAATAAAATGAAATATTCATTATATATATTAATAATCGCGTTCGAATATCGGTTATTTCGGAACTTAAAAAGACGGGGTATTACACATTTAGAGGCGACTAATTTATTCAATGTTATCTTCATCTCTAATCTCTATTTTTTTTTTTCATTTTACAGGAACTCTTTTTAAGCCCTAAATTTTTCCTGGTATTAAATCAGAGGTATGAATTAGTTGGTTTAGGAGAATTTTTTTTTTTGGAGTTTAGTGATTTAATATTCTTTTACAATTTTTATATAGTTGCAGCTTGCATTTTTATCTGATGAATCTTCGTTCATTCATATACTAATATGATTATGAAACATTAACACACATTTTTTTTTGTTAAATTGTTCCTTACATTGTTAATTTCTGGTTTATTTTGAATAATTTGAAGGTCATCCAAATTAGATATTTGGTGCATTATAAAGGATGTACATATAGAAGTTGCATTCTCATTAATATAGTATATGTTATTTTACAGATTTTACAAATTAGAAATACAAAAATGTTGAAATAATCATAATTGAGTGACATTTTGCATCTCTATTGTGCAAGTTATTTCGTGTATCCAATAATCAGATAAGCATATCTTAATAATATTTCAGCTAAGTTTAGAATGTTTATTGATATTGTTTTGTTTTAGAAAATGTCGAACCTCGCTGATAAACGCGCCTATGTGCTTTTACTCATGGAGGAGATTTTGCATGCCCACCAGTTTCGAATCTTCATAGTGTTCATGCTCCTACGTATGCGTTCACGTTTTAAGAGAATGCGTACGTCTACTAGTAAGCCCTTTGACTACCTTAGTAAGATGCCTAGTCAAGTTAGATATTTGAGTAGAATGTTTGGAATTAGTGATAGAAGTTGTGTTATAAACTTGAGAATGGATCGAAATGCTTTTGGGAGACTGTGCATAATATTAAAACAATTAGGTGGTCTGAAAGACGGAAGATATATTATTGTAGAGGAGCAAGTGTGTATTTTCTTAGGAATTTTAGGACATCATAACAAGATTGACACTACCGGTTTTAACTTTCAAAGGTCTGACCAATCAATCTCGTACTATGTATATGAAGTACTAGCTGCAGTACTTAAGCTTCACGCATTTTTTTTGGTCAAACCAACCCCAGTTCAAGAAGATTGTGTAGATTCAAGATGGAAATGGTTTAAGGTAACGATTTCATCCACTTACTCCATGATATTAACATATTAATGTCCTCATTTTCGTACAAATTCTAATTTGACTCCACTATTTATTTTACAATATCATCTATAGGGTTGTTTAGGTGCATTAGACGGAACATACATCAGCGTTAAAGTTAGAAGTCCTGATAAACCAAGATATAGAAATAGAAAGGGGGAGATTTCTACCAACACTTTGGCAGCATGTGATCGGAACATGAAGTTCGTGTATGTGTTAGAAGGGTGGGAGGGGTCAGCCGCCAATGGTAGGGTTTTACGTGATGCCGTCAATAGGACTCATGGATTAAAAGTCTCATGTGGTATGCAATTATAATATTTGATTTTTCTCAACTTACTATCTTGATCATGTTAATAAGAGGTATAAAAATCATAAAATGCATTTTTATCTCGTAGATGCTTACTATTTGTGTGACAATGGCTACACAAATAGTGAAGACTTCTTAATGCCTTATAAAAGTGTTAGGTATCATCTAAAAGAATGGGGTCCTAATTCAACACAACCTCAAAACCCTCACGAGATGTTTAATATGAGGCACACTAAAGCACGAAATGTAATTAAACGTGCGTTTGGAGTGATGAAGATGCGGTGGGGTATTCTATGGAGTGCATGTTATTATCCAGTAAAGATGCAAAATAGGCTTATTATGGCATGCTTTCTCCTTCACAACTTTATCCGATCAGAGATGGTGGTCGATCCAATTGAAGAGGAAATGAATAGGAGGAACGCAGTTGAAGATGACGAGATCGATGATGCACCTGACTACGTAGATTATGTTGAAGCAACACCGGGATGGAACCAAAAAAGGGAAGACCTTGCACAGCTAATGTGGCAGGGTTAAGTTTGCTCAATACCATGCCTAAGAGATGGGTGTCGTAGAGAAAATGTAGATGTGGATTAAATGGTTGTAGGACCAAACTACATTATTATTGTTTGTTGTTGTTGTTGTTGTTGTGAGCACAAGAATTCCTTCTACTGGTGTGATGAGTATTTTCAAACACAGCGTGATGGACATGTTCCTGAATTTGTTTTAAATCAAATGTGGCAAAAACAACCAAGCGCTAATAGTGGAATGTCTTGTTCGACTGAAGCCTATCCGGTTTCTCACAACAAAGCAATGTGCTACAGGGCCAAAATGTCTTGTTCGATTGAAGCCTATCCGGTTTCTCACAACAAAGTAATGTGCTACAGGGCCAAAATCGAGATATTGGTTGCATATCTTTTCATGGCGATTGTCATATTTGTGTTAGGTATGATTTTCAGTAAATTAGTGTAAGAGGTAAGAACTAGAATCATTGTGTTTTTTTGTGTGCAGTTACTCCATTACATATTTATCAAACTATGGAAAATGTATGATGTACTAATTTCATGTATGCAGACTACTTTACATTAGAAGCTCTCACAACAGAAGCTCTCATTTCATGTACTAATTATGCTTTTTGGTAATTTAATGTATGTGACTGCTTTACATTAGAAGCTCTCATTCCATAATGTGTATTTCTTCTCAAGTTTTTTACATTTGTTTGAATAATTTGGTAGTGCATGTGAAAGTGAGACCACTCATTCTCATCAAGACAAAATCATGATAAATATGGGATTTTCTTTTGGATTTATGTATGAGAATGCATGTGAAAATTTATGATTGATACCAATGTGATTGGACAATACAAGAAAGTGCTACTTTATTTGCTTTTACTTAAAGTAGATTCTTTATTATACCTCCAGTGATGTGTTCAGTAAAAGGAGTAACATGTGTTTGGAATATGTTTTAGATATGTTTTCCTCAACTTTTGATTCGTGAGACACTCTATTTCTATATAATGTAGCTTTATTTAGATATGTTTGCATCTCATTAAAAAGCACACAAAAAGAAATACACAACATGGCCTCAACAAGCAATATTCCTCCTCAAGAAGAATGGTTTCAATATATGGGCCCATGGACTGCAGAGAGTGACCAAACTTTCTTGCAATCGGTTGTCATGCAAAAAAATCGAGGTGGCTGGTTTGGATCAGAGATTCCGGATGAGGCTCTACAAGTTGCTCGACTCACAATTAACGACTTTCATGGCACTCGTGCTACAATGACAGATGTGATTCAACGCAAGTTTTTGATGCTACTTCGTTTTTCTACTTTCAAAGAGGTATCAAAGCTTAACAGAGGATATTTTGCTAGTTCTGAATATATTATGAATCCTAGTGAAAAATGTTGGCAAAAAATAAAGAAAGTAAGTATATTTATTTGCTTAATATATTATGTTTTTTGATACAATTTCTACTTATAAAATTTATATTCGTTTTTAGAAAAATGCATTTGCATTGGCATATCGCTTCAACGGTGAGCCGGTGTTTAACAAGCTCAACATTCTATTTTGTGCGGAAGAGATTAAGCAAGAGAATCATAACAGTGTTGTTAACGTGAGTTCAACTACTCCAAAAGAAGGTCCAAGCAACTGAACTCTAGTAGTAAGTGAGGACGATGAAGTGACTTTGCCAGTTTTAAATGCTACTAGACGAAGACTTTTTGATGGAGATGAAAGTGAACCTGATTGTTTCTCAACCAACAATGTTGACCCTCGATATGCATTTGTTGCTCCTAATGAAGACTCTCGTTTACCACCTAATGTATTTCCTCCTATAAAATTTATAAGACAACCGGGATCATCTATTGCAAAGAACGGAAGTTCAAGCTCTTGTGCATCATCTAGCCCAAAGAGTTTCAACTGGGGACCATTTAAATGATCTGTTGTAATCCGAGTGAGCCGAGGCAGGTAATATGTTAGTAAGGTGGTCCAGCTAATTTAGTTTTTCATGTAATGATCTTTTGTAATCGTTGTGACTCTCTTGGTTTTAGTGCTATTTCTTTCTTCATGTTAGTGAGTAATATGTTTGCATTGGTAGCTTTATTTTACTACATCAGAATGTATTAGCTTCAATTCAACGGTGTTGCAATATGTCTCTTTAGATGTTATTTCATGTGATAAAATATATTAACAAGGGACAAACAATAATATTTGAATTGCAGAAGACATCATCTAATTATAAAGTATGACTAATATAATATCCAACAGCATAATAATTACATCAAAAGATTTCTCCCACATTTTCAATACTAGAAAATGTTCCATAACCAAAATTACATAACCCTAGTTTTTTTGGGGGAAGGGATTGAGAGTGGCGTATTTGATACAAATAATAAAATGAATTATTTTTTATATATTAATTTAGTGTATTATTAATTAATCTTGACTATCAAACACAAAACAAATATTATCTTTCTTTTTAGTCTTACCTAACTTGGTGAATCATGATATGGCTATCAAACAAGGGCTAGTTGTCTAGGATGTTATTTATAGTTTGATTTTGCATAAAATAGATATTAAAACAACTAAGGTGAGCAAAATAATATCAGTTATCGGTTCCAATTGGAAAAAGAACGAAACTACTGGTTCTTTTGGAACCGAAAACCACTATTTGTGGTTTTGGATCTAGAAGCTATTTCCTTCCACGTCAAATATTTGAATATCGGTTCTAATCGAACCTGATCAATTAGAATCAAATAACAAAAAATAAACCCCAAATTTGTAATTTGTAACCTAAACCAATGGATGTGTGTTCTGAAATATTTAAATGTTTAAATATGTGGTGAATTTATTTAGATATGTTTGGAATTCTTAATTTTGGTTGAACTATTCGGAAGACTGAAATAAATTCTTACTTTCATTCGGTACTAACCGGAACCGAAATGTGGAGCTGAACCAATTCCTTGGGTAACCGATTACCCAATCGGGTCTATTGATATAAAATAGTTAGCGTCTTTGTTATTGTTCCCAGCTAAAGTTGGGCACCAAATAAGAGGAAAATTAATGAATCCCATTATATACAATGTCAAGTTTTACAAGCTACCTACTTAGATGATTACAAAAGACACGACATTTGCAAACTGCTCCCTCTGATACACTATGATTGATAACTAAATCACCTTTTCCCAATCAATGAATCGAGAAGTGCAGATTCTTCTTCCTGCGAAGAATATGAAAATGGATGGATAGTCAAGTAATAAGTAATGACGTGGTTTAGTCAGTGACATTTTTGTACATACCACTAAAGCGTTGAATTCAGTCTCCTCGTCTATGGCGCTAATAATAGCAGGATCATCCAAGAGTTCCTGTTTGAGCAAAGGAATGTTTCGGTTGTCACTAAAAATCTTGCAAAGGAAAGAAGGGAGTGCATAGAAAAGATAGAGCACATCAAAAACGGCAAAGACAACATGTAATATCTTTAACTTCATATCAAAAATATTGGCCAATATATTTTAGTACATTCAAGAATATAATTAGAACATCTATGAGGTTTTTAAATAGGTGGGCCAGAAATAGTTGTTGATTGCTTCTAGCACGATGTAAGTCGTGTGGGATAGTGGTCACATAAAGGATAATAGCCACATGAACAGATGCAAAGATGCATAATTAAATTCACTTACATCATCAGCTATTTGTAATACACCATTTTTATCCTGCAACATAGAGAGATGGAGAATGTTACTTCTGAAGTAGATGGCGTCATACTTTAAATCAGAGTTTAGTGAGTACAAACTTCACGTGCAAAAAAAAAAACACTACAGAAAGCATGTTTGGACCATAAGCAATAACTGGAAATTAAAACGCTTTACCTTCACTGCGACAAAAAGAAGAGGGTCAGAAGGTGTATATATCATATAGTGTGAACCATCCTGCATGAACAAGATACACAAGATCAGAAGAAATACTAGCATAGATGTTAGCATACTTAAGAATCTTAAGAGTTATTCATAGATCCTCAATTCAAATCATCATCTAGTGCAGTGCTTTTGTCAAAATGTCCATTGAAATTGTCCTTAACTTCTTCAACTTTTTCACATTCTCAATTTCTCTTTCCTTTTAAGTATTACTCAAGGATAAGATTCAGAACGCCAAAAACTGATAGTTATTGTACAAAGAAACATGCGTCAAGATTTACACAACATCCGGTACTCTCCAGATGGTAGAATGAAACAAGATTATCCAATCCATAGTTACGTTATTTCTTATCTATAAACTAGGTTATTGTATCTGGTTATTTTAGTTGTAGCAAAATTGATGTCGTACCAGATGGAAGCATGCAATTTCAACGCCTTCAGTTGGTAAACCATCCACATCTTCACCATTGTCTGCATAAAACCCGAAGTTTTCTCAAAAACAAGTTAAAACTTAAAAGCTAACTGAGGTTTTACCTAAAGGGCTTGTCACTTGGTAATTTGTGGACAGTGGTGTTTGTCCAAAGGCAAGTGATTTTAAGTTATACAAAGTAAAGGTGGTTGATGCAAGATTAAAAGAGAAAATAAAAAAGAAACTGTAATAAATTGAAATCCTCAATTGAGGCCTTCCGTACTACCATTCCAAAACATAATAATCATAGACCCCTTAAACTAATTATGTAACATCTATCTATATTATATATATATATATATATATAGTAAAACCTAACCCTAGTAAAGTCCTTCCTAATCGGACTCTATATCATATTTTAAATCAATAATAGGACTCCTAAAAATAAAATAAACCTAAGAAAATATAATTACTAATATGTGATGACTACTACCAGAAAAACAACTAATTATAATATTAATAATCCACTAAAGCATGTCTATCGAAGTTGTGACAGATATTACTAACCCCAAAAGCGAAGGACGAGGGACCACAACAGATCAAAGGTAACGTGACTGACAGACAGCATCTCATGTCAAAATTAACTTCATCGAAATAGCATGTCATTGAAACTTCAAGGAACCAAAAACTCACAATCTGAGTTTAATAACTCATAATATAGAGAATCTGCATGCTTCGAACTACTTCATGTTGGAGATCTATAGTCCAAGTGTACATCATGGAAATGATTGCTAGTAAACTTCATTAGACATAGTGAGAGCTAAACCATCTAATATAAAAGTACTGATCATGTTTACGTTAATTGATTCTGTACTGAGATTCAGAAATCATAAAAAATAGTATCAGGAATAACTGGAAAAGTCAACTATTGACTACGAAAGAAAAACGAACAAAGTACTACGCTGGAAAAGGATCATTTAATATTCACAAAAATGATGTACCTAGGTGAAACTCAAATATGTCTTCTTCTGTGTAGCAAAAACCACCACGTGCTGTATAACAGAATCTGATGCAGCAGAGTATAATACAAAAACTGTTAATCATAACCTATAGTATGTATTATGTAATAAAGAGGAGATTAGCTAGCTTTGTAATGAAAAAGTTGACTTTAGGCATATCATACCCACTGTGTACAAGTTGCATGTGTATTTTGGCTAGGGCATAAGCTGCAGCTGGTAGGATAGCCTCAACCTCTTCATCACTAACCTATAACTCACAGGAGCTTGGATGATTTCAATACATAAGAAATAAATCCTGAGGAAAAAGGGATTTTATCTATAGATAAGGAAACAATCTTCTATATGATACCACGAATAAGCACATTTCACAGTTTTTTAGAAGCAAGAAAGCACACATTGCAAATATCTCCCTTCGCATCTGTCCGTCTTCAAGATCCCAAGCAACTCATCATATTAATACTCCCTCTTGTCCCACTATTATTGGCCCCTTTGACCAAAAAGCACTCACAGTTTTGGTCAAAGGGGCCAAGAATGGTGGGACGGAGGGAGTAATAAAGAAGCCCTAATTCAAATGGATATGCAATCAAATCTAATGGCCAGTTTAATTGATAAACAAAATCAGCATAAAGAAGTGTTCCGGAAGCAGTAGCCAGCCATTCAAGAATATACATCTGTCTTCACAATCTTGCCCCCACTTGTGTTTAGAAGCTTCTTAAAGACGTTGGAATCATTAATCATCCCAGAGTTTCCATTATCAAACTAATCTTTTCAAATATCATCTACAATATATAATTGAAGTTTCTCAATTGAATCAGGAAACAACCAACACGCTGCATGGCTAATCAACAGAAGATAAAGATGTTCAGAACATGCATAGCATACGTTCAAGAACTATATATGTATATATATATATTGTATATATATATATAGAGAGAGAGAGAAAGAGAGAGAGGAAATGTTTCATTTGAAAATAGGAACTAATCTAGACCATTAATCTTTGTATGATCATCCTGCTGTCTATGAAAAAACCATCATTGTTATACGTAAAAAGCATGATCTAGAAAAGCATCATTATTATATATAAGAGAACATGAAAGTAAATAAAAAACAAAAGAAACATTGTATATAAAAAAACCATGAGTATACATATTTAAACACGTTCCTACATTCAAACACTAAGACTTCCTTTTATAGAAATATACACCACTCACATGTATAAACACAATCAAAAATGAAGATCACGATCAACAGCAAAGAAAATGAAATGCTAAATAAGGAACTCTAAGTGAGATATAGACCAACAACTTACAGCTGACCATCCTTCAATATTGACACTCTTCAAAATCTGAACAGGCCTGCAAACAGTTTGATATTAACTTTACTTAACAAGAGTGAAACAAATAAGACAACAGCACCCATAATGTGACTTACGTATCAACTGGGCAGAGTAGCATGCATTCATCTCCTCGTGAATTTCTAAATACTCTCCTTATAACACACTCCAGGGGGAAGTTATTGGTAGAATCAACCTGTCAATGCCTTATTGTTAATATCACATGATGATTAAATGAACACGGACACTACTGCATAAGAGCTAAACATTATGAAGAAAAAGACAAGCAATTTTATTAGAAAAATTACATAGCCATTTTATCTAATAGAATTCAATATTGTGCCCAATTTCCCTTAGAAATGTCTTATGGGGAGGATACCTCACCAATCCATATAAGGTGGTTCAGGCCTAGATCTCCAACCAATGTACGACATTTAAAAAACTATATTAATTGAAGTGGATATCACTTATCAGCTATTCTATACTTCACTCATCTTTTGTCAAACATACAACATTAAATTTTTCAAAAGAAAGTCAGGATCTTTTCCACAGTTACCCAATTGGGAAATAATGAACTATCACAAGTCCTATTCCAACACAATTGGGAAGACAAACAAGCTATTAAAGCGCTCTAGATTTTTAGGTTCTGAAAAGCATGCTAGTCCTCTGAAGTAAATATGATCAGGAACGTGCAAGTAGAGATTTGCATATACATGATGCAGTGTTGAACAGCAGTAACAGTAAAGGTCATTATGTAAAACTGAAAATTAAGATTAAACGGCAAAACAAATTTGTCTCTCAAGGAAGATATTTGCTGCGCACTTAACTTTCTTGGTATCTTTCAGATGCAAAGGTCGCATGCAAGTAAATGCCGCAAATCTCGCTCCAACATAATACCTCTTTGCACAAAAGACTTCATCCGGCACGCGTTTTAATAATTTGATTGAGTTATGGTGATTGGAATAAGAGTCTGACTTTTGTTGTGAGTAGTTGGTTAGAGTACAGTTACCAAATATGGAAAGGGACAACTGACAAGTACATTGTCAAGGATCAATATAGAAAGATAGACAAATTTTTCATGTACAAAGGGACACTTTTTTGTGGACGGCCCAATATAGAAGAGTTGAGTTTTTTCTGGAAAGAGGGAGTAGTTGAAACCAGCAAAATGCAAGGTTAATCCGTGCGTCTTCAACATAAACCCAAAAGTAAATTATCTCCTTATCCTAGGCCAAAACTAATGAACAACCATAAGCATTCATAGAGAAGAATTGGTATGGCCACATGAAAAAAAGAGAGAAAAATAACAGAAAATTTAAAGGCAGAATTAAAATCTCACGATACTAGCAATGCGTTTGTTGGAAGCCATTAGAACTCTCCCTTGCTCATCCAACACGAACCCTGCCGGAGGGTTCGGCAAAGGCAACGCCGAGTACGGCGATTGAGCTGATTCCGATGGTGACTCCTCTATCACCTCTACTCCACCACCACGCTTCTCAATCTCAAAGCCATCTCCTACTAGCTTCTTACCATTACTCTTACTACTCGATTTCCTCTTCTTATTAGTCGTCGTTGTCGGCGGCGCACCGCCACCGCTCTTCTGTTGCTTCGCCGCTGCGTAGCAACGTAGCAAACCGTATCTGCAACCAAAATTAGCGGTTCTCGTGCTAAACTGGGGGAAACTGGAAGATGTTCTCGAAGTATTTGCAGAAATCGTAGCGAAGGTGGGGAATTTGGGGATGGAGAAGCTCATTATGATACAGTGACTGAGAAGTGGTTGTATCGATGACGTCCAGATTTTTATTCTTTCCTCTCTCTCAACTTCTTCGAATTTTCATTTCGAGGTCCTTCGTTTATTTCAATTTTCTATTTATAGTTTGCCTATTCTAGGACCGAAAGTTCGGATCAGTTATTTCGAATAATTACTAATCGAACTGAAATTTTCGGTTAACCGATAACCGCAATTTTCGATTATCGAATCGGTTATTGGATAGTGCTTTTGGTAATTTTCGGTTATTGATTATATCTGATAACCGATTGGATATAACTGAAAAATCGAAATAACCGAAATTTTAATTTAAAATTTATATATTTTATTTCTATAAATATATTTTATATTTTTAATAATTATTTAATATTTATTTTTATATACATATTTTTTATTTTTAATAATTATTTCATATTTATTACAAAATTGAAAAAAATATATATATAGTTGATATTAAAATTTATTAAATTTAAATTTTTTAATAAAAAAATCGGTTATTTCGATTATTTCGGATAACCGATTTAACTAACCGAGCGGTTAGCGGATAACCGAAATTCGTAATTCGATTCGATTTCGGATATTGATTTTTGAGTAAATTCGATTCGGTTAACCGCAAATTTCAGTTTGGTTAACCGAACCGCACCGAACTTCCACCCCCAGCCTATTCAATCTCAAAAGTTCATATATCTTTGAGCTCCAACTCCAGCTAATTAAAACCCTTTGTTAACTATTAAAAATATAAAATAAATTCTATTCTCATGCTTGCAAACAAGGTTAGTATGACTCGTATAACAAGCTTGCGTACATGTTAGTGAAAAGTTATATTATATATGAACTCAAACATATTTATAAGTCTAGCGTGTCGAGCATCATAAAGTTTGAGCTCAACTCAATAAAATCACTGAGGTCATTTTGGGGTTTGAGCTCATCTTGTTCAGTACCGAGTCAAGTTTTGAAGAAGATTTATTTCAAATCGAACTATGAAATATATTACTAGTAGTTATGCTTTTAAGTGTCCTAAATTATTTATTATATACGGTTTATGATTTGGAGTTCTACGTTGATTTTTCTTTTATTCACCGAATCTCTCACAATTTGTAAGTTGACATCAATATGGTTTTTTATCTTTCGTGAAAAAATTGATGTTTACACAAGTACAACGCACTGACTATCATAGTTGTTGGTCCCGAAAGAGCAAGGTTTGGTGTATGGGGGGGGGGGAATACACCAAACGCAAACTTTTCAGTTTACTTGACAATTTCAATCAGAGAGATGTGAGCTTTCTGAATTACAGATTGCTCTAGATGATAGAACACTATGATTTTCTAATCAATTAAGTTCTATCCAAGTAAGATCTCTCACGTGAGATAAACAAAGCAGAAAGCAAGTGTGAACTTGATTCCTAACAATGTTTTGTGTGCGGAATATGGTGGGTTGAGTTGGTTGCTCTTTTAATGAAAACCTTTAAAGACTTAATCAGGTATTTAATAGATTGATTAAATCAAATGCAGATTGTATGATTGTGCTGGTTAGAATAATAAACAACTGAAATATAAAGATGCAGAATGTAAAGAACACAGTTGTTTTAACGTGGTTCGGGAAACCCCCTACGTCCACGGTCTAATCCAAACCAGATTAGATATCCACTACTAGGATACTCTGCTTCTTTATACTCGTGGAGAACGAGTCACAAGTACCAATCACAACTAGAGTGATACTTATGCACGAATGAAGGGTCGTGTCCCTTTACAACAGATTACCTCTACGTTACCACTAGAAAACTACTAGCTAGCAGGGTGATCTCCTTTCTCTCGACAAGACAGACTTGAATCGAGGTGCTTGGTGTGATGTAGAATCACAAGATGTTGAAGCTCTAAGTCTGGAATGCAGAATACATGAAAGGATAATAGCAGTATAGCTCACGTGTGTTCTGTGCTCTTTTCCAGATTTTATCTTCAACTATATAGGCTTTGAATTTAGAATTCTAGCCGTTGTTGATTGGCGTGAGATTGATGCTTGATTGCCAATCAATGATATTCACCATATCTCTTCTTTCCTTGTAGAGTTGTTGACTGAATCTTCTATGTTATGGAAAGCAGATCGATAGTGATTTCTTTCCTTCTTCATGTCAATCAGTGATTCTCCTTCCAATTCTCAATGGATGGGCTTTAATACTGACGTGGCAAATGTCATCTGCTGGTTTAGATAGCTCTATCGATCTGTTGCCACTTCTGTCTGGTTGGTTCAACTCTTTCTGGTTTGAACAACTTTCTGTTTCAACTTTCTGTTAAAGTTAACTTGCTGGTTGAGACTTTCTGCTTCAACTCTCTGTCAAAGTTAACACCATTCTGGTTGAACACCATTCTGGTTGAACACCTTTCTGGTTGAACACCTTTCTGGTTTGAACAGCTTTCTGGTTCAACTTTCTGTTAAAGTTGATATACTTCAACTTTCTGTTTGAGACTCTCTGGTTTAACTTTCTGTTGAAGTTAACTTGCTGGTTTCAGCTTTCTGGTTTAGCGTTCTGTCTGTGTCTTGCTGGCTTGAGATTCTCTGGTTTAGCCTTCTGTTTTGAGACTTGCTGGTTTGAGATTCTCTGGTTTAGCCTTCTGCTTTGAGACTTGCTGGTTTAACTTTCTGTACAAGACATCTTCCTTCTTTCTGGTTGAATTGGTTTCGACTATCTGGTTGAACATTTGCTGGACACTTTCTGGTTGAAGTGCTTTTCTGTTGATGTCTAGCTGCTGGAGTTTATAAACAGCTAGTTGTCCATCGATCTGCTATTGATCTTCTATCGATCTGTCCTCGTTAAGAATGCTTGCATATATAATATTATGCATATATATAATATGGTTTCGCATCATCAAAACATATAAATAATGATTTCCACAATCATCAAAAAGGTTCCCAACAATAGTATATCAAAACTATACCTTGTTTCACTCTCAATTCATCTAGAATTTCTTTCAACCACAAACTCTCTTTCACAACTTTAGTGATGTTCAAGTATTCAGCCTCAGTGGTTGAAAGCGTAATTACATGATGTAATGTAGATTTCCAGCTAACTATTATTCCATAAGGAGTGAACACATATCAAGTTTGAGACCTCCTATTATCCAAATTAATTTACTGCAAAATCAGAATCAAAATACCAATTAGCGATGACTCTCAAACATCTTCTTTCCTCTGAAGTTTTAAACCAATTCCAACAATTCCCTTAAGGTATCTCAACATCCACCTTAGAGCATCCCAATAAAATTTTTCCGGATCTTTCATATAACTCTATTCATTACATTGATGGCATGTGTCAAACCTGGCTTTTTACACACCATTGTGTATATAATGCTTCTCACCGAACTTTATTGTAGTATCATTCTCATGGCCTTTATTTCAAAATCACCTTGTGGTTTCTACCTTTCAAATAGCTTCATGTGCGTATTCAATGTAGTTGTCACCTCTTTTGAGTTGTGCATCTTGAAATTATGCAACACTTTCTCAAAGTAAATCAGTCTCGAACAACCATAAATCTACACCATCTTTTCTTTTACTAATATACATTCAAAGTATCTTTATCATTTCTCATAGTTCTTTATATCAAATTTAATTTACGGAACTTTCTTAATATCCTTCAATTCTTAATGACTTTCACTTGTCACTAACATGTCATCCACTTATAAGAGCAAGTAGACAAATGGAACTTTATTCTTTAATTTCAAATTAAAACAACTATTATAATTGGATTAGCAAAGCATATCTTCATCATGTAATTAATAAAGCATAGATACCACAGACTTTGGCTTTATTTTAATCCAAATAAGTTTCTTTCTGGCACACACATTTTATCATTTGTTTTTGAAAGAACAAAACCTTAAGTTTGAGCAATGTAGATAGTTTCTTCAATTTCTCCATGAAGAAATGTTGTTTTTACATTAAGCTACATCAAGAATAACTCTTGTTGTATCGCCAGTGAAAACAATATTCTTATTAAGAAATGTTTAACCACATGAATAAAATACGCCATTAGAATTAATTCCCCCCTTTTGTGTGAAAACTTTGGCAATTAGTCTTGTATTGTATCTGATACCCTCTTTCCCAACAACCACAATCTTCCTTTTGAATATCCATTTACACCCAACCAAATTTTGATTATTTATCTTACTAGCCAACTTTCATGTTTCATATTTTTTTGAGGGAGCCTCAGTTCTTCTTCCATTGCCAATATTCGTTGACTTTCTTCATCATCTTGAATAACTTCTTTGTAATTTTTTGGTTCCTGATATAAAATATCATCTCTTATGATTATAACATAATACATTGGGTCAACTTTCCCAAATATAGTGGGGTGGTGTAATTATCATTCTGACTTTATCTCGAGCTAACTGATAAGAATCCATGTAATCACCATCTTCTTCAACTATAGTTTCTCCTTCACCCAATCCTAAAGTAGACGTTTCTTGTTCTGGACTATTGTGATATTGTTGGCTCTGATGCTCCACCTCAATGCCAGTATTCTCATCATCAATTTTTCTTTCTTTTTGTCAAGGACATGATTTATAAGGTATAATGTCCTCATTGAAAGTCTCATTTCTACTGATGAGAATCTTATTGTAAACAACTTCATAACACCATAATATGTAACTATTAACTCCATCAGGATATCTCAATATAACACACTTAAGAGCTATTGATTCTAGCTTATCTTGTTTGATGTGAACATAAGTCTGACAGCCAAAATATTTTTAGATGTGAACAATTCTTAACTCTTTCATCCCATAGATAATCTGGAGCGAGGAAATCCTTTAATGATGCTTGAGATTATTTTATGAGATAACACGTTGTATTTATTACTTCCCATAATTTCTTGGGCAATCCTGACTCAAGTAGCATGCATCTGGCGTTCTGAAGCAATGTTATGTTCATTCTTTCAATAACGCCATTTTACTGAGGGTTCCTGGGTACAGTTACATGTCTTATTATATCATTTTCTTTACAAAATGTACTGAAATCCTCTAAAATAAACTCGAGCCTATTGTCAGTCCTCAAACACTTGACCTAGTCTCATTTCTCAAGCTCTACACTAGAACACCACTCCCTAAACTTTGAAAATGCATCTGACTTGTTCCTGAAGATGTACACCCACAACTTTCCATTGTAACAATTTGTACTACTGAGGAAATATTTTTCATCCTTATGTTTCAACTTTGGTTAGACCCTGAATTCAATAGTCTTTGTTGTTGAAAATTTTCTTTCCTTGTAAGGTTTTTTGTTACGTTTTCCCAACACACACATTCACATGTGTTATTCCTGATCACTAATGAGTTATTGATGGAGCTCAGTCCTTATCACTCCGGTCAAGATAAATTTATAATACCTCTACTCTTCACTAGGTTCCGCTAGTGGAAAGCACAAGGTCGATCCCACAGATAGTTGGTAAAACCCTCTCTCAATGTCACAATTTGGGTTTTGAATCTGGTCTTGCCTTGGGCAAGAAGTCGTAACCAAGCAGAAAGTAAATACTGAAATATAAATAACTGAAAAGGAAACAACAGAGATAGTTAATAAAGAAAGCAACTTGACTAGGGTTAGATTCGTTGAGTCTTGACTAATGTCTTGATCATTGGTACAAAGATGTTCGTCGTATTCACATGTCATTGGTTAAGGGCGACCGTAAGATTGAGGTTTTACTTCTACCAACCAAATACATCACTTAGGTAACCACCTTTTTAATCGTCATGTAGCCACCTAAGCCTCGCCCAACACACCTTTTTAGCCCAGAAGGTAAGGGTTACTCATCCCCTTATCCCCCTTTCCCAAACTTGCACTCAAACCAAGCTTACTCCAGCACACCCAAATAGGAATAAGCGGGGCGGCAACCACAGAAACTCCACACTTTTCATGTGCCTCGTCCGTGGCGTCCCCACCTAAATCCCCACATTGATCTCTTTGACTGGCAAACAGGGAGTTTCTAACACTTGGAGTTTCCAATTCGCAGTGGTAACCTGACCTTGCCCAAGATGCTACTGGCCATTATAGCGCCAATGACTCAATCAAGTTGTATGGAATCAAATCCAGCGCTTTAGGAATATGCACTATATGTACATTTAGACTTCTCAAGACGTTATAAGTATTCGACTCAAGTCATCTTCCCCAAGCCAAGTATTTAAACTTAGCTACTCATACGGAAATCAAATAACACAAGGATTTAAAAGCATACTTATATTAAAGTACGAAAGCGCAGCGTTACCAAAAGATCATCTTGGCAGGACCAACCCTGACCAAGGCCAAAAACATAAACATAAATTAAGTTTGGCCATAGGACTTGTTTTTCTCCTCCCAATCACTAATTGATTTAAAAGTATGGCCTACAATAAAAGAAACGAAGCAGCAGCTGGTTGGAATTGTCGCTCGTCCCCATCCTTCTCGCGCACTTTCTTATATTCATCCCTGGCGTGAAGCCTGGGATGGAATAGGGGTTTTCATGGGCTTGGGCCTGGTGGTAGACGCTTCTAGGGCTGACAGTGGCGCTTTCCTTCTTTGGCTTAATTCTCCCGCGTATAGAATATACTCCCAATCCTCTAGATTTTCGCTGGAAGGAAGCGAGATCTCTTTCCTTTTCTGCTCATGGAAAGTCTTCGCTGCCGCTTCCTTGTGCCTTGCCCTTCGTCTTGTTGTGCTTCCAGCTGCTTCCTCATTCTTCATCATCTTGGCCATGGTGGTTTCATTCTCTGACTCCAGCGGTTGGGGTATGATCTGGTGCGGTACATTGTCTTGAGCTTCAGTCTGCCCAAGATACTTCGCGTGCAACCTTTCCATCCCAACTTTGTGTCCTCACAGACACAAAACAAAGAAAAAGACTCTATCTAGATCTAAAAACAAGACACGAAAAGAACATGAAAAACGGACTCGTCACACTCACACACTTTAAGCATGATTGTCCTTAAGCGTGTAAGTGCAACTTGCCCAAAATGAAAGAGAAAATAAAAGACTCAAATAGCCAACACACCAACATACATAAATCAAAGAGTAGTTGAGACAAGTAGGGAGTTAGAGCATAATCCAACCATTGTTCTCAAGTGATCAAGATAGTGGTCAAATGAGCATAAGAGATACTTCCTCACACACTCAGCACTTTGTGTTTAGGGTTATACTGTTTACACTCAGAAACTGCTTGATCAAGGTATTCCCATAGGCTTGTCTGCCCTCTACTTGTCTCTATCCTATTAGCCTGGTCAAGGTATCCATCCTTAGGTCTTTATAGGGTTGTAATGTTGCTATATGCATAGGTTGGAAAATTTTGGAAACTCGGTTAAAGTCGGTATGAACTAAAGTGTTGGGCAGTTCCTTGACTATAGAGCACACTTGACTTCTCTCAGGTCCTAGCACACTTATTTATAAGGGTATATATTTTTTTGGATTTTTTTTTAAATTTAATTTTCTAACCCTTACCCTCTTTTGTAAACTCTCTCGCCCTCCGGTATTATATGTATATATATATATTTGGATTTTTTATTGGACTACCTGGCTGGAAGCCAAGGCAGTCATTTGGGGGGAGGGGGGGGGGGAATGTGTTCTTGCCCTTCTAAATTCATCCCAACCATGAAAGAACTGTGAAGGCTCAAAATTGGCTAGCAAGGGTATATGTATAAATGAGTAGATTTTTAGCTCTAGGCTATTAATTAAAAGGTGACTAATTCATCTAGAACTCTTGATCAGGGCTGCTGAGTTTTGACCAAGAAGACAGACAAATTCTTGTACATACCAAGTCAAGCAATTATATACGCACAAAAATGAAATATGCTAAGCAGAGGCACATAGTGATTAAAGCTCAACTCTCATAGGGTATATACATGATCAAAAGACTACATTTCCATCATCCCTAACTGTCATAGAACATGCTCGAATCATACATCAAAACTCATACCACCTATCATACTTAAGATATATGCACACAGTATGCTGGAAAGACATGACTCTAGAAAGAAAAATTAAAAACAGACTCTCTAACTTAAACAGAGGCGGGGAACCCTTCCACTCACACACTTTGCCTTAGACAATGTGTTAGACTGGTCAAGGTCCCCTAACATGACTTTAAACTAAAACAGAACAAATACAAAAAATACACAAAATAAAAAATGGTAAAAATAAAATAAAAAGAAAAACTAAACTAAAAAATGAGAGGACTAAAGTTACGGGAGAGCAGGGGGTTACCTGAATCCCACATGGTCTAAATACGCTGACTGAGCCTCGTACATATTCCTCACTATCTTGTCAATCCATATCAATTATGTTGCTAGTTCCTCGGTAGGTGCATCAGGCGAGCTAGTTTGGGCTGGTCTAGCTGAACTCTTGGTCGGGTGTTGTTGGTCCCGAAAGAGCAAGGTTTGGTGTATTGGGGGGGGGGGGAGGAAATACACCAAATACAAACTTTTCAGTTTACCTGACAATTTTACTTGAGAGATTAGGCTTTCTCGAAAGGAGATTGCCAAATTTGACAGACCGGATCGCTAACCAGGTAGTGACTAGGTCACTAGTGATCTGTCCATATAGAGTCTCTCTGGTGAATTACACTTAGCAGATAGCAAGAGTGATCTTGTTATCAGAAGAATGTAGTGTGCGGAATGTGGTGGATTTAATCTGTTGCTCTTTATTAGAAAACCTTTGAAACACTTAGCCAAATATGATAAAGGATGATTAAATCAATGCAAGTTTGAATGTAAGTGCTGGGTTAATGAAGAAACAACTGAAAATCAAATGCGTAAAGTAAAGAACACAGTTGTTTTTATGTGGTTCGGGAAACCCCCTACATCCACGGTCCAATCAAAACTAGATCGGATATCCACTACTTAGGATACTCTCTTCTTTATACTCGTTGAGAACGAGCCACAAGTTCCAGTCAAAACTAGAAAGAAACTTGTGCACGAATATGGGTCGTGTCCCTTACAACTTGTAGATAAATCTACTACAAAATACCTTTACGTTAATCCACTAGAAAACTACTAGCTAGCAAAGATATCTTCATCCTTCTTTTCGATAAGACAGACTTGAATCAATGTTGGTGTGATTTCGATCACGAACGGCTTGAACACAATCTGGATTTGTGAAATCTCCTCGTTGAAGGCTTCAATGGTAGAGTAGATTTCTTGTCAGAGTTTCAGCTTTGAAATTTGTGAGTAAGTTCGTCAGTTCATCAGTACTCTTCCAGATTTTGTTCAAAGCTTTTGTAGGTGCAGAATTAGAAATTCTGACCGTTGTGGTTGATTGGCGTGTAATAAATGTTGATTGCCAATCAAAGATATGAATTCCTGATTTGTTCCTCTTGCCTTGTAGGAATGGTTGACTGAATCTCTCTGATTATGGAAAGCAGATAGCTGATTGATCTCTTTCCTTTCTTTGAGCTTCGATTGATTCACCTTCCTTCTCGATCTCTTGATTGCTTATCTTTCCATCTTCGTAAGATCTGGTGATGTGGCATAAGGATGAGATTCTCTCTAAGTACATCAGGTGACGCATTGTATACCAGATGACTTAGATAAATATCAGATGATTGGGTAGAAACTATCAAATGACTTATTGCATATCTGAAGTTTCACCAAGTCTCTATATTAGTGATCTGTAAGGGGCAGGTTCACTCTTCCTTGCTGCTCTGGTCAACCAAGACAGGTTCACTCCCAGCGAGGTGATCTGGTCCAAAGTTTGTTCCAAAAGATGGTATCAACAATTGGGTGAATTCAGGTTTGATCTAGATTGAGTAACCTTCATCATGTGGTTTGCTTAAATCAGGTGAGCTGGTCTGCTTCGTAAATCCAGAAGACTATCTAACTAGATGACTTCCTATAGGACAGAATACTTAAAGTATTCGTGTCCTTTACATTTTAGTCATCAGCTAACCTGGTCTAAATAAAACAGGCTTGCTCTCTATCAGGTTCACTTGATAATGTAGTGATCTATTACATATTGAGCAGGCCAAGTCTAGCAAGAAAAATATCAAATTAATCTAAGTGTGTTTCAAAAGAACATTATCGAAACTAAATTTTGTAAAAGTTCCCAACAGGTGCACTAGGGGTTTCTCAACTGGTCGTCTACTATTCAGAGCTCTCCATATGCGTTCTCTTCTATCGTAAACATGCAGGTCAATGTTGACATGTCAAAGTGATCTTCGTGTTCCTGAGGTACGACATATTCTATGTTGAGTAGGCCAAATTGCTTGCCAATGATCGTCGGGAAATGAGCAAGGGACAGTCTTTGCATCGGCTTAGACAAGATGTTCCTGATATGGGTCGCCATGAATGAAGAGAAGCTTAAGCGCTCTACTTCTTTTCCATCTCCCAGAGGTTAAAGAGCTCACTCTGGGAGACTGTGTTACTGCTATCTTTCTCGCCAAAGAGATTGATGGCCAAGATGCGATGACACGACGCCTTTGACTCACTACCCTTGAAGTTTTTTGTACGGGCCAATCCTTTCCACATCTTGTTCCACTGCTCCTTGGTCACGTTCGGTACCACTTTGACTGCCTGCTTGGATTCGAGGTTGAACTTGTCTCTGAAGTTAATCATGTAGATGACCACATCGAGGTCCTCCATCTGGCTCGGGATACCTCCAGTCTCGACATCCACCTTGATGCTAGCAAAAATCTCCATGACAAGGTCACCGTAGGTGGTGGTTTCCTTGTCAAAGAATTTCTCCCATCCAATTATCTTGAAACATTCCATGACTTGCTTCTCGATACCTAGCTGCTTGAGGAGGGAAAAATTGATGGTCTTAGGGACAACAATTTCCCTCACTTCCATATTCACGGCTGCCTTGCCTTCAGTATTCCTTGCCCTAGTCCTCATTGACCACGGTTTTGAACCTTCGTTTAGGCGGAGTTTTATACTTCGAGGAGATCTCCTCCACTTCCTCTTCCTAGGTTTTGCTGGAGCTTCCTTTCTGGCTCACATCCTTTGGTTGGTCCATTTGCATCTCGTCGGTCATCTCTTTCTCCATTCCTTCTTCCTGCTCTTCCTCATTTTCCTCGCCTTCCTCCTTCTCAGGTTCCTGTGGTGGTGGGTTGTTGGGTTTTGCTTCAGAGGGAAGTTTTTTGGGAACTTCCCCCGCTGGCTGTGATGGTGGTTCTTTCTCTATGGGATTATTCTCCGGTGTTGCCATGAGAGGAATTTCATTTATGGTGGTCTCCGATGGAGGCAGGGGTTCAGACGCGGTTGATGATGGTTTGCTGCTGGTATCACCCTTTTTTTTCGCCACAATCCTCTTGCGCACCATTGTGTCTAATTCTTCGTCGAAGGTTAAATCAACACTACCTTTGGTAGCGGTTTTTTGTAGTTTGTTTTTCGGGCGGGTAAGTGATAGAACCCGTATGAGGGGCTCATAATTACACAGGATCCACAGGTTTAATTAATCATACGAATAATTAATTCTTAACAATTGATACCACATAGGAGAATATAATTGCAGAATTATTTATATTATACCTTCTCCTTTGCAACTCCTCCGCTTGTGGAGAAACGATTTGAATCGTTAGCCACGAATAGCAATCCACTCCGATGGAATATACACTTGATCTCCTTTGATCCTACCTCGGAAACTTATAACCTATTTTCGATCTACTTACTTTAATATCATGTGGGCAAATTTATTAAGTAATTTAGGAGAAAAGAAGAACGAAAATTAGAGCGTTGAATACTCTTAAATTTTTTGAAAATATAGACTTATTTCTCTATTATGATGGCCGGCAATAATGAGGGGAGAAGAGAGAATTTTTGGTCCCTTCTATGTCTCCTTTTATAGATAATTTGGGCTAGGTTAGGGTTTCTAAGGTGAATGGATGACATCCCAAATCATAGAACTAATATCCCACTTTAATCTTCTGCATTTTCCATCTATTATTCAAATTCAAATTTGAATAATTTAAAATTAATTTTGACTTGGTCAAATCCATAATTTAATTAAATTAATTTCCAAGTCACTTTTGGGCCTAATTAAATTTAATTAATTGTACGGTCCAACTTAGACTTAAATTAATTAATTCAAATTAATTTAACCTCAAATTAATTACTCTATAGAAATGCAATAAAGTGTAATTTTATTATATATATTTATCGACTCAACTATAGGATAAATATTGAACTTTTCTTGATCCATTCAAATTACGGATGACCCTCTTGTCATTAATTATTTCTCGCGTTTAAGCTTTTTTAAATCCATTAACTAATTGAGTTTGCTGACAACTCACAATTAATTGGTATATTTATTCATGAGTGATCCGGTTCAGACCTTAATTATTACATATGAATTAAATTCCAACCCGCGGCCGGGTTTCTTATGCAACAAACCTTTCTGAACGGTTCACATGGATTTAATCAACTCGTGTTAATCGAACGTGATTATGTTTGACCGAGCACATCTAGCTAAGTCAATATCTACCCCCAAGATATCACTATTTTAGGTTACGAAAAACACACAAGCGTAGATGAGTCAAAACAGCGTATAACCAACCGCATATACTAATGTCATCGTCACAGATTAAGAAATAACTAATTTCCAAGACCTCGTTCTAAGAAACAGCATGTAGAACTTATCTCAGTGTGATACCTCTCAATACGTATACGCAAAGCATGTATATGTGCTTATACATACTGATATCATTCTTCGGGCTAAGATCTGCTCTCGCATAAAATGATATCGCAGCCTTTACTGACTAGACTGTCCAAGTCTGTCTAGGGGTCACCTGAAAAGATGATGCATCGGACCTTGAGAGCATCGGACCCGGGCAACGGGGTTACCTATGACACCTAGAGAACCGTCAATCTCGCACCTCGGATTACGACCATGAATCGTCATAACCCCTAGAGTTGTTGTGCCCAACAACCCCTCTCCTCAGGCACTCCCTGCCTAGAGATGGCTCCACCAGATTCGATTCTTCAAATCCAAAGCCCCGACTCTGATACCAATTTTTGGATCGGGAACGCCCATCAGAATTGACATACTGGCCCCACACACCAACACTTTCTTTCCCAGCCTGCTTTGTCCTCACTGACAGGCTGACCCATGACACTTCCCAGTAGGTCACCCATCATAGTATTGCTCCAAGTCAAGCACGCTTAACCTTGGAGTTTCTACTAAGGGGTCACCTGAAAAGATGATGCACCATGTTGGTATGAGTAGTACTAATCAATTCATTTAACCTCTCATCAATAATGGTAGTGCAGACCCTTTTCGACTGAGGCAGGCCGCACTCCCATAAGCTCTCTCGGCTACGATACACGGAGGACCCACCCTCCGGGAGGTGCTAGAGTCCACTTCCTAACAAAGTTCCATCTTAGCCGGTATCAATGACTCACTTCTAGGCAAAATCAAAAGAGTGGACTTGGTTTGGTCATCGCTATTGGTTCTCTTTGAGGTTAATATTACAAGCTGTTACTATAAAATAAAGAGATGATTGTCGGAAGTGACTTTGCGGCTAACTGAAGTCGCTACCTTTGTGTGCGTGATAGCTCAAAAGCTCATTAGCGGCGGGAAAGATCAACTAATAACTACTAAAATGTTTATACTATGATCCCAAGGAGAGTCCAGTCCTGGTAAGCCTCCGAGTCTCTTAGTATCCTCTTCGCCTAACGGTTACTCTGGTTGGCAGCAATATAATAGTGATATAAAATCAAGAAAGATCAGAAGCAGAAGCGTGGAAATCCGCCCTCCTAGGTTTTGATGTCATCTTCCTGATCTCAAGTAGAAAAAATGGCTTTTCTTCATAAAGTCTAGAAAAAGGCTTCGCCTAATGGCCCTTTCGTTCTTGTTGAAGTTAATTTAAAAGTAAAGCTGTAAAGATCGGGATCAGGCAAACTAGCTTGCTATCCTTCTTGGCCATGAGATACTCCAAAGTTGTGTGATCCGTGTAGAACACTATCTTGCTCCCTAAGAGATAGGAGTAAAATTTCTCAAAGGCAAATACCTCGACAATGAGCTCTTTCTCTGTGGTGGTATAGTTGATCTGGGCTTCGTTGAGGGTCTTCGAAGCATAGTAAATCACATGGTCTCCTTGCCAATCCTTTGGCCAAGCACTGCTCCAATGGCATAACAACTAGCGTCGCACATTAGCTCAAATGGCATCCCCCATTCGAGTGGTTTGATTACTGGTGTGGATATCAAGTGATTCTTCAAGATCTGGAATGCCTTCTTGCACTCTTCGATGAAATCCCAAGGCACGTTATTCTAGAGCAACTTGTTCATCAGCTGGGCTATCTTGGCTAAGTCCTTGACAAAGTGGTAGTAAAAGCTCGCGTGGCCAAGGAATCCTCTTAGTTTCTTCTAATTGGTCGGGTACGACAGCTTGGCAATAACTTCCACCTTGGCACGATCCACTTCAATTCCTTTCTCATAGATGACATGGCCAAGCAC
Organism: Leonotis leonurus; assembly: GCA_026898415.1. Taxonomy (NCBI): domain Eukaryota; kingdom Viridiplantae; phylum Streptophyta; class Magnoliopsida; order Lamiales; family Lamiaceae; genus Leonotis; species Leonotis leonurus. The sequence continues at coordinate 1,070,153 of JAPKLX010000070.1, forward strand.
GTTACCTTCCTTGACCATGAAGTGGCATTTCTCGTAGTTGAGCACTAAAACTTTTTAATACCATCTCTAAGTGCTCAAGACATTGGCCAAAACTGCTTCCATAAACTCTGAAGTCGCCCATAAACACTTCAATGCAGTGCTCAAGGAGGTATGAGAATATACTCATCATGAACCTTTGGAACGTCTCAAGGGTGTTTCACAGCCCAAAAGGCATTCTTCGATAAGCGAAAGTTCCAAAGGGACAAGTGAATGTTGTTTTCTCCTGGTCCTCAAGCGTTACCCATATTTGCATATAAACTGAATATTCATCAAAGAAACATAAGAACTTGTTCCTTGCCAGCCACTCGAGCATCTGGTCAATGAACGGTAGTGGGAAATGGTCCTTCCTGGTCACCTTGTTCAGCTTCCTATAGTAAATGCAGACACTCCATCATGTCTGCAATCTTTTCGCGATCAATTCCTTATTCTCGTTCTCGATCACTTGCACGCCAGACTTCTTGGGCACAACGTGCATCAGACTGACCCATCGGCTTTCTGAAATGGATAGCTCATCCTCATATCGAGGAGTTTGAGAATCTCCTTCTTGATTACCTCTATCATGACTGGGTTGAGCTTCCTTTGTGGATCTCTGACTGGTCCTGCATCTTGCTCAAGCAGAATATGATGTTGGCATACCGTAGGGCTTAGCCCCTTGATATCGGCTAAAGACCATCCTATAACGTCTTTGTACTTCCATAGTAGATCTCAAATTATTTCTTGTTCTTTTTAGTGTAGCTCTGAGCTAATGATGACTGACATGTCTCCTCCTTTCCCAAGTAGATATACTTGAGGTTCTTAGGCAAGATCTTCACGGATGATACCAACTGGTTCTCCGTAACCCAGAGTGATTTTGGGACTAGGTTCTCCAATGCTCGGACATATGTTTTAGTGGTCACTTCTTTCTCCTTGCCCTCTTTATTTCCTGGTTCATCCTCCATCTTGTTCAAGATCTGGATCAAGGCTTCCGCAATATCTTTCTCGATGGACTCTACAAAATCCACTATCTCTTCATCTGGAGTGTGTTGCTCTGCCTTGTAGATGTCAAAAGTCATTATTTCTCCTGCGTACAAGTCATCTTCATGGTGTCACAATCGATCAATGTCCTGGCCGTTTTGAGGAATGATCGTCCTAATAGCATGAGTGTCTTCTTGGCAGCCGAGCTACCCATGTTAAGCACATATAAATCTGCAGAAAATATTTAGTCTTGTACCTTCACCAAGAAATCTTTCCCCATGCCTTCTGGATAGATGCTTAAGTCATCTACTAGCTGGATCACAGCCCTGGATGGTTTTAGTGGGCCTATCTTTAATTCTTCGTACATGGACAGGGGCATGACGTTGATCGAAGCCCCCAAATCTAGCATGGTTTGATCAATCCTGGTGTTTCTGATCACAAACAGAATATAGAACATCCCTGGATCCTCACACTTGATTGGTAGATCCCTCTTCAGTACTGCGGAGACATTCTCTCCGATAAGGAATCTTGCATCATTAGTATATTGTACCTTCTTGGTACATAGCTCCTTCATAAATCTGGCACATCTTGGCATGTTTGTGAGTGCATTCACTAGTGAAATGTTGACTTCCACCTTCTGGAACACCTTGAGCAGTTCTTTCATCTCTTCAACTTCCTTGGTCTTGACCATCCTCCTGGGGAAGGGTGGCTTGTTGTAGATGTTCTCCTCCAGAGCCTTCTTGGGCGACCAGACTCTAGGTTTGGGCTCTGGTTTTCTTAACACTTTGGTTCTGGCTTCTTGACTAGCTCCTCCTCAACTTCTATCTTGTTGGTCCCGAAAGAGCAAGGTTTGGTGTATGGGGGGGGGGGGGAATACACCAAACACAAACTTTTCAGTTTACTCGATCAGATTAGATAGAGAGCTTAAGCTTTCTCGCTGTGAGATTGCCAGAGGTGACAGACCAGATCGATCACCAGATCGATATTAATCTGTCCAGATAATACTCTCGTGAATAACACTTAATAGCAGATCAAGAGTGATCTTGAAGTTCAGTAAGTGTTACGTGTGCGGAATATGGTGGGTTGAGTTGGTTGCTCTTTTAATGAAAACCTTAAGAAGTTAATCAGATCGTTTAAACAGATTATTTGAGAATGCAGATTATATGATAGTGCAGGCGTTAGAATAATAAACAACTGAAACATAGAGATGCAGAATGTAAAGAACACAGTTGTTTTAACGTGGTTCGGGAAACCCCCTACGTCCACGGTCTAATCCAAACCGGATTAGATATCCACTACTAGGATACTCTGCTTCTTTATACTCGTGGAGAACGAGTCACAAGTACTAATCACAACTAGAGTGATACTTATGCACGAATGAAGGGTCGTGTCCCTTTACAACAGATTACCTCTACGTTACCACTAGAAAACTACTAGCTAGCAGGGTGATCT
>JAPKLX010000070.1:1077597-1174476 GCA_026898415.1 Leonotis leonurus
AAACATATAAATAATGATTTCCACAATCATCAAAAAGGTTCCCAACATATCTCCTCTGGTTCCACCATCTCCTCGGCAGGCTCCACCACTCGTTCGAGTAAGAATTTGTTGTTCCTGAGCATCACTGCATTAACCTGTGGTTTAGGATTCACCTAGACCTGGGAGGGAAGTCCTCCTTGCTTGTTGTCTATCTTGGTAATAGTTTGGGTAAAGTTGGAGATCTGGTTGGCTAGTGACTGTAGGGCTCCTGAACTTTCTGTCTTGAACGTCTCGAAGTCATCGCTGAACTTGTGGTGCTCCTTGGACATGTTTTGAATTGTTTCAGAGAGAGAGGGTCCTCTTGGCTAATTTTGATGCGGAGCTTTGGGTGGAGCATGGTAGTGATTTCCTCCATATCTCAGGTTTTCATGGTTCCTCCATCCTGGATTGTAGGATTGTGAGTGAGGATCAAATCTCTGCCTTGAGCCTTGGTTTGAATTTCCTCCGTTGTTGGTATGTCCAAAGACATTGACTTCTTCTTCTCCTGGGGTGGGAAATGCATCGGTCAAGTGAGTGGTTGCATAGCACAGCTGACACGCCTTGACATTATTATTGATGGTCAGTTTCATCATCTCCATCATTTGCTTCATGTTGGCATACAAATCCGATAGTTTTGTCTTAGCCTGTGATGTAGAAGCATCTCCCTTGGTTTTGGTCAAGGAGTGTGCATCATCTCGGGATTCTTCTACCATGTCGTTCAATAGCTTGAAAGCTTCAGAAGGTTGCCTCAATTAATTGACATAGTACTGGATCAAGTCCTGGTAAAATATGTTGTGATGCAGACATTTGGCCAACATGAGTTTGAACTTGTTCTAGTAATCATAGAGTGATTCTCCGGCTCCCATATGGATGGTACTCATCCTCTTTCTTGCATTCTGGATTCTTGAGACAGGGTAGTACTTTTCCAGGAACTTTTGCTGCATTACTTGCCAAGTCGTGATACTACCTACAAGTAAAGTGTAAAGCCATTCTCGAGAAGTATCTTGAAGTGAAAAAGGAAATGATACCAGTCGGATATACTCCCTTTTTGCTGACTCATTGGTCCGATGGTTCCACAAGCCATCTCAAAGTCTTGAAGATGTCTTTATTGATCCTCACCTGGCAAGTCACTAAACTTGGGCAAGATATGGATAAAGGAGTGCTTGATTTCCCAGTTGTCTGCGATCGCGGGCAAGGTGATGCCCAAGGGTTTTAGATTTATGTTGTTGGGAAACATCATCTCCATGAGTGTCTGTTCCTGAAATGCATTCCAATTTGCATTTATGTTTCTGTTTTCCTCCGCCATTCTTGTTGCTTAACGGGCTTTTCGCTCAAGTTGTGCTTGTCTCCTTAGTCTGTCTCTCCTCCGTATGGCGTTTCTCACGATCTCTGGATCAAACCAAATGTCATCGAGTTCTCCTTCAGTGTTGGATCGAACCATACACCGTAGACAAGACCTGAGTCAAGATAAGAGAGGATTTTTGGAAGGTGCAACTCCCTGGAAACGACACCAATCTGACGGAGCTCAATCATTATCACTCCGATCAAGATAAATTTATAATACATCTACTCTTCACTAAGTTCCGCTAGTGGCAAGCACATGGTCGATCCCAGAGGGAGTTGGTAAAATCATCTCTCGATGTCACAATTTGAGTTTTGAATATGGTCTTGCCTTGGGCAAGAAGTCATAACAAGTAGAAAATAAATACTGAAATGTAAATAACTGAAAAGGAAACAACAAAGATAGTTAATAAAGAAAACAACTTGACTTAGATTAGAATCGTTGAGTCTTGACTTATTTTTAATGATTGGTACAAAGGTGTTCGTGGTATTCACATGTCATTCGTTAAGGGCGAGCGTAAGATTGAGGTTTTACTCCTACCAACCAAAAACGCATCACTCAGGAAACCCTTTTTTTAATTGTCACGTAGCCACCTAAGCCTAGCCCAACACACCTTTTCAGCCCAAAAGGTAAGGGTTACTCATCCCCTTATTCCCCTTGACCATGCTTGTGCTCAAGCCAAACTTACTCCAACATACCCAAATAGACATTAGTGGGGCGGCAACCACAGACACTCACCACTTTTCAGGTGCCTCGTCCATGGCTTCCCCACCTACATCAACAAGTTGATCCCTCTGACTGGCAAACAGGGAGTCGCTAACACTTGGAGTTTTCAATTCGTAGTGGTAACCTGACCTTGTCCAAGATGCTACCAACCGTTATAGCACCAAGGACTCAATCAAGTTGTATGAAATCAAATCCAGCGATTTAGGAACATGGAAACATGATTATATGTACATTTAGACCTCTCAAGACGTTATAAGTATTCGACTCAAGTCATATTCCTTAAGCCAAGTATTTAAACCTAGATACTCATACGAAAATCAAATATCACAAAGGAAATAGATAAAAGCATACCAATATTAAAATAAGAAAGTGCAGCGTTACCAAAAGATCATCTTGGCAGGACCAACCCTGACCAATGCCAAAAACATAAACATAAATTAAGTTTTCTTCACTCATTGATTTAAAACATGGCCTATACTATAAGAAACGAAGCAGCAACATGTTGGAATTGTCACTCATCCCCATCCTACTAGCACACTTTCTTATATCCATCCCTGGCATGAAGCCTGGTTAATATAGGGGTTTTCATGGGCTTGGGCCTAGTGGTAGACGCGTCTAGGTCTGATGGTGGCGCTTTCATTCTCCGGCTCGATTCTCACGCGTATAGATGATACTCTTGATCCTCCATATTTTCGTTGGAAGGAAAGGGAGATCTCTTTCCTTTTCCGCGCATGGAAAGTCTCTGCCGCTGCTACCTTGTGCCTTGCCCTTCGTCTTGCTATGCTTCCAGTTGCTTCCTCCTTTATCATCTTGGCCATGGTGGTTTCCTTCTATGGCTCCAGTGGTTGGGGTATGATTTGGTGCGGTACATTGTCTTGAGCTTCAGCCTACCCAAGGTACTTCGCGTGTAATCTTGCCTCTTTCACCAGATGATCCCCAATCTTGACATGTATCCTGCCATCTCAACTTCGTGTCCTCCCAGACACAAAACAAAGAAAAAGACTCTAAACAAGACACAAAAAGAGCACGAAAAACGGGCTTGTCAGTTATCAATGATCTTTTATTTTCGTAGTTCCATGAGACTTTTTTCTCCAATATGTGCTAGTGTTCTATGCCACAATAAAGACTGATCCTGAACGTTGGTCAGCCACATTGGTTGCATTAGGAAATACAAATTGAGCACTTGTTGCTTGCATGATCTTCTTACCATCTTTTAACACGACAAGGTTTTCCCTTCTGACTAGAGAAACTATAAGACTTTTATTCCAACAGGCCACAAGATATTAAATTCCTTTTAAGTTGTGGAATATACCTAACTTCTGCAAGAATCCTGATGGTGCCATCTTCAAATTTTGAGTTTGATAGAATTCATTCCCTGAAATTTGCAAATATCATGATTGTTAAGTGATTTTGAGCCCAAATCAATTTCTTTAAATGTGAGAAATCAATATTTGTGGGGACGGAATGAGCACCCCAAAATTTTAATCATTTTATGAGAATACATTTTCATCATTGGTTTGTAATTTTTTTCTATCAACAATACTAGGAAAATGACCTAATATTACATTAATTTTATCGACACCTATAACTACACTTATCATAGTACTCGAACACAAGTGCCACCATAGCCAACATTTGAATGCCATAAAAAATGAAAATAAGTAAAATAGGATAAATACATAACGGCATCTTACGTGGCAACCAAAGCGCCAAATTTACTTTATTTTATAATTAAAATAGTCTGTTGGTTATTCTTTTTTTTTTATAGGAGACTAATTATTTTTTGGAAAAAATTAATTAATGGACACTTATTTAGTATTAACACTTAAGTTAATGTAGTTATATTCGTTTAGACCACATGAAAATTAAGAATATTATAAAAATGCTTATTAAGAAAAATTGATATAATAAATAATGCTATGCTCTTTTTGAACTAAAAATATATTATAATAAGCACATGTATATATTTTTATAAATAAATTTAAAGAATTTATTTTAAAAATATATCAAATTAGATATTGATGAACATTTCTTATTAATAAGTATTAAAAATAAAATACAAATTACTCTAGGGGAAATACATATAATGTTGAGAGTCTAAAATAGTGATAAAAATACTATTATTTCTTTCACATTTTTTTGTAAGTAAAAATTTTCATCAACTATACACAATTCAATTAACAACAATTTATCAAATACGACACAAACTCCATTCAATATACAATACACCTTAAATTAAGCAAAATTTTTAAATATTGAGTCGGATCAAAGTGAATAATTTTGTGGAAAAATATAATTTAATTTAAAATTAAATAGAATTTTATTAACGAACTTAATAATAATGTTTGTAAATGTTATACTTAAATATTTAGATAAGTTAGAGTCTATATTATAAAATAATATATTTTTGTGTACCGCCAACATAGCCTAAACAGACTTGAACAGTCTAGTCGGGTAAGACCGCAATATCTTTATGATGCGAAAGATGATCTTAGCCGACATGATGATAGTGGTATGTGTATGCTGATGTACCTTACATATATGTACTGTGTGGTTGCACAGTGAGATAAGTTCTTTGTGATGTTAATAAGAATGAGATCTTGGAAATTCCTTATTTCTTAATATGTGAAGATATCATTAGTATATGTGGCTAATTATGCACTATTTTGATTCATTTGCACTTGCGAGTTTTTCGTAACCGTATATAGTAATGTTTTGGGCAGTAGTGATTGGTTTAGCGAGGAGTACTTGACTGTTATTGCATGTAATCGCATCTCGGAAAAGTCCAGGTTGATTATATTCGCGTGAGGTGTTCAGAAAGGTTTATCATATAAGAAACCCCGCTGATTGGAATTTATTCCATATATAATAATAAAAGTTTGAACTAAATCACTCACGAATAAATATATTAATTCATTTTAGCGTTATTTTAAACATGGTATATATTTTATGATAAAATGAGGTTTTATCCGTAGTTTGAGTGGGTAACGAATAATTCAATATTTATCCTATAGTGGAGTTTATAAATATTAATATAAGATCTATATCATATTATATTTCCTAGATTAATTAATAATAGTCAAATTGATTGAGTAATTATAATTAATGATAGTCAAAGTTGATTGGGCCATTAATAGATTATTAGAGATATGATGGGACTTGATGATATGTTGGAAGGTCCATACACATTTCCCTTTGAAACCTTAACCTATCCTACAACACAGATCTATATATAGAGGGGAAGAGGTGGCCAATTATTTACACTGCATCTAGGGTTAAAAATCAGCCACCATAAGTTCTACAACTTGTGTTATTTTCGAGTTCAAGGTATTCCAAACCTTGAAATTTCAATCCTCTTCTTTTGATAAACTCCGACGAATTATCGCTCATACGATAGTCAGATTATAGTTGAGGGACAAAGGTTAGAAGTGTCGGAGGTTGGATAGCGTACGAGTTCTTGGAGCGAATTGTTGTTTGTAGCTGATGATTCAATTCATCTCTCCTCGAGCGACGACCGAGCATTAGGAGAGGGTATATTATTCCACATTATGTCTTCTTTATTTTATGTGGTATATTTGCGCTTAGAATTGCATATATTTTATTTATTTAATAGACAAGTGGATGATGCAGAATCGTGAGCCCTCATCCGGGTTCCATCAAAATCTCATCAAATGATATTGAATTTTTTCTACCAAGTAACATATGGGCTGAAACAAGCTCCTAGAGTAGTCCACTGAAGATATCTTCATCAACCAAGCCAAATACACAAAGGAACTGATCAAAAAATTTGGCGTTCAGAATAGCAAGGCCGTGATGATTCCAATGAACACCAACGACATAATAGAACAAAATCCTGAAGGGAAACCGGTCAGCCAAACTGAGTATAAATGGATTATCGGGTCTCTTCTATATCTCACTGCCAGTGGCCAGACATCACCTTTGTTGTAAGAGTGTGTGCACGCTATCAAACCAACCCAAAGGAGTCACACATGGAAGCTGCAAAGAAGATTCTGCGCTACCTGAAGGGCACACCCAATCTTGGCCTATGGTATCCTTCAGATGACAACTTAGTTTTAACTGGTTATTCTGATGTTGATTTTGCAGGTTATAGACTGGATAGGAAGTTAACCTCAGGAACATGTCAATTCTTGGGCAACAAACTAATTAGTTGGTTCTCCAAGAAGCAGACCTCAGTCGCTACCTCCACTACTGGAGCTGAATATATGGCTGCGGGAAGTAGCTGCTCTCAAATTCTATGGCTCAAGCAACAACTTAGAGACTACGAAGTGCCTACCACTCAGGTTGTAATTTATTGTGACAGTTCCAGTGCAATTGTCATCACTCAGAACCCAGTTCTACACACAAGGTGCAAGTACGTGGATATCAGACATCACTTCATAAGGGATCACGTTAAAAAGAACGATGTGTCAATCGAGAAGATTCACACTGATATTCAACGAGCAGACATTCTCACAAAGCCACTAGAGTAAGCAGGGTTGAAAATGCTAAGTGGAAGACTTGGCTTACTGAATCCTGACCAAGCCTGAAGGTACAAACTGAACTCCATCCAAGTAACGTGTCCTAAAGGTCACATGATTTAGTACTATTAATGTACTGAAATCTCGATATAAAAAATGTGATGGTTTAGCCACTAAGTAACTCTACATAGTTATTTCAGTCATGAATCATCATACATTCCATACTTGTTAGACACTAACATTGTACAGGAAATCACTTAAGCGTCTACTGAAGCACATAGTAGCACAAGAGCTTAAAGTGTTACTAAAAGCTACAGCGAAGCTCCACTGAAGGATTTCAGATTATCATTAAATTTGAAACTCATATCTAAAGGATAAGTCAATCAGTTGCAAGTATCAACAACTGAAGTTCTCTACTTCTCATTTATTTCTCTATGTGATTTTCTCTTTAAATCTCTAAGTGTTATAAATATAATTATATGCTACATCGTACAAAGTCAATCCCTGACTTCTTGGAAATGCTATCGACGCCACAATTAGTTTCTGACAAAAACGGTAAAAGCAACATTACTTTTTCACCTCGGAAAGATAAAACTTCGTGCGTGAACATCACGTTTCTCCACTTTTCCGCCTATACGATGTTTCAGTAACATGGTTACACCCTGATCGTTGATCTCTAAAACTCGGACCAAGATCTAACCATTCATTTCCTTTTAAATAGCTCTGTTCTCCGACCATGCAACACTTTCGCAACCACTTTCTCTTCTCAAAGCCTTATGCATTTCAAATTATTTTCGAAGATTTTCATTGTTGTTTCTGATCTTTGTGTGTTCTCTTTCTCTGTTGATAACTCTTTAACTCGTTCATCCCATTTCTCACGTATGCTTACTGTTTTATCTCTATCTATTTTATTGGTAAACCATCTTTGCATATGAGAAACCGACTCTAATCCTTTTATCCAGGTTATCAATATTATGGGCAATAAAGCAATCTTTGGACCAGCAATGACGATGTCTCAACTCACTGCTCGCATATATGCTGAGCCAACTGTTGTCTATACTCAGACTGACATTGATCAAGCTCAGTCTATGTTCGAAGTCATCAAATCTAATGGCTTGGAAGCTCTCACCACTCTTCGACCGAAGAATCTCTACCCCGACCAAGTGGTTTAGTTCTACCTGAATCTTGGCTACGATGGATCTACACTGAAGACCTCCATTGAGACTTCAGTTCGTGAATCAGTCTCTGGAGCTGTAAGAGTTGAACAACTTAAGTTCAACGTCACTGAGTTACTACAATCTGTATTCAAACCGATGAATAAGGGTAACAAGAACCCTAACTAGTACATGAAGGACAAGACTGAGATTTAGTCTTTCTTTGAGGCAATACAGGTGGAAGACCATCCCCGATAATTCTCTACTGCAAACAACAACAAGGGTTTGATACGCCTTGAGGACAAAATTTTACTGGATGTGGTCTAGCACTGCATTCTTGGAAAGAAGTTTTCCCACGAGCAACTAAGCTGGCAAAAACTTAGTTTGATGAAGAGCATCTACAATAACGAAGGTGCTAACTGGGTAGCTGTCATAGAAGAGCTACTGATGGTGGAAGAAAATAAACAGAAAGAGGTGCACAAGGGTGTGACCTTGAGTGAGACTGATTGTCACAGCCCAATTCCTTAACCCTCTCTTAGTTAAGCAATTAGACTATGACTCGGCATACTTACACCACTCTTAAAACACGGTATAAATACAAGGATAAAATATATCAAACTTTAGCAGGAAATTTCCGACAGATTTGACACTTGAACTTCAAAAGCCTATAACTTTCTCATCCGAACTCCGAATTTGGATCCGAAAGAAGCGTTAGAAAGGTAACGAAAAGATCTTTAAGATGGTATAAAAATTTCAGAGGTTCAGATAAATGAAACATACAGAAAAGAGAAAAACAGAGGCTGCCCTGTTTTGGCCAAAGCAATCATACGGACAATTTCATAAACTTGGGACTCAATTCATCAAGGAAAGAACTCAAACTAAAGGGAAATAGGTCGAATTCAATGATTCACCAAAGAAAACATCTCAACATGAACTTCATAGACTAATCCAACGTATTGTATTGGCATACAACTTCCATTTTAGAAACAATAAGGTACCAAGTTTGTTCAACATCAAGAGTGGATGATCAAAAGTATAACAACACTACTCCAACCAACTAAATACATATATGAACAAAGCAAGGGAATAACTAGCCCAAAACCAGCATTCAACTCCATCTCCATCTCCGCTGCTCAACCTGCACATTTAAATGGATATGCAAGGCATGAGTACGATGTGTACTCAGTGGGCACGTTGCCAAGACTTTTAAAAACATACTCTTGTGACTTGCAAATTCTTTCTTTAAAAAAAATGAAACATTCTCATGCTCAACTGTAACATAAGTAAATCATACTGATGTCTGCAGACAAAATCATTCAAATACACCATATCTACGCACTTCTTGTGTTGAAAGGTAGGCCTCCCCTTCAACACTATGACCGGCCAGTCCGCTCACCGGCTCACGGTCACATATGTGTACACAAACCCTTACCGGCAGCTCGTCCGGCATAGGGCCGATATCGTAATTCTCTCGTAGATAGGCAATATGTATCATGCTTTAAACATGCAAGTCACATCTTTTAAAATCACATGCATAATCAAACATTGCATAAATAGCATGCACACTTTAAAAGAAAATATGCCCACCTGACTGACTTATTCTATATAAGTCGAAGGCTCGCCTTCTTCTTTCTTGAGATCCGTTCCTCTTCTTTCAACTTCACTTGCACCTTAAATATATAAATTTGGAGTACATTAGAAAAACATTACTCCATAGTATCCCTTATCTTAACTTGAATTACTATCGGTTTACTCTTTTTCGGGTCATTGCATCCTTTATCTATTTCATTATAGACAATCTTATAATTCCACATAATTATGCATTCTAAGCTCACCTACATACCTAACTTCATATTTAAGACCTCATACTTAAGAAATATGTATTCTTCATTTACACTTAAATTTTCCAACTTCTACATACATGGTTCTTTAAATCTAATAAATTTACATTATGCTTCATATTCCTCCCTCATCTCAACTATGATCTTAGATCAACTAATTAAATCCTCTATATGTATCTTTGGATCATCCCCTTCTCCAAACATTTTATGAATCTCAATGAAATGATAATTCTATCTTCAATCTCTTAATTTATCTATGCTTATTATCATCTAATTAACTCCTATTCATCATCATCTAAGCAAATTACCACCAACATATATGTAAACTATGAACTTCATTAACTCTTAGATTTTCAAAAATCCAATTCTAGTGCATGAAAAATTCCCCATAAATTATTCTAAGCTTTATTCATATCATTGAACTCAAATATGATCTCAAATTACACAAATAAAATCAAAATCTTATAGAATCAATTCCCTACATTTTCGGCCATTGCACATGTTTTAGGAGATTTGGATTTTGCTCTAATTTCTTACTCTACTCATGTTTATTGATGCCTAATGACACTTATCTATACTCAATTCAAGCAAATTCATGCATATTCTTCAAAATCAAATTAGGGTTCATGTAGAAGATTTAGGGCAAATCCAATTATCCATCTTCTTATGCAATTCTTTCCAAAACATTACCTAATTCATGAAATTCTATTCATTTCATACAACATATTTGAAAATTAACATCATATCTCATGAATTATGAAACATAGTTTATCATAGATAAATACATAAACTTTCTTCCATTTCTACAAATTAAAGAGGTAAGGATGATGGATAAATACCTCAAAGATCACTTCTTTTCAAAATTTGAACTCAAATCTAGCTTAAAATTTGATTATGGAAGGAGAAACTCTCTTTGTCTATGGAGGAAGGGGGAGCTCGAAATTATGAAGGAGAAATGAGGTAGAAGATGATGAAAAATAATTAAATAAGTGTCCTTATGTCTTAAGTTAAGATATTTTATTAATTAATTAATAAAATAATCATCTACACATCTCTAGGACCTTCTAGAACGTCCCGACTCCTCGTTTTTCGTGCTTCAAGATTTCAATGCTGGATGGCCCATCTCGACACAAGGAATTCACCGGTTCAGACCGTTCGTGATTCCGAGTTCATTTGGACAACTTATTCAAGTTTTAAAATACCGAATAAATTTTAATTAAATAAATTCCTTCTAAAATAATATTTTCTAGCAAAATCTTCATAATAATCTCTTCTATATACATAATAAAATCGGGCATAATTTGTAGGTACTCCTACAGCTGTTAAATTCTCAAACTGAGTTTTAACCGAAAACTTATTTAATTATTGCCGAAATTGCGATAATAAATTTTTATTTTCTATTTTGTTTGTTTTCTAGCTTAATGAAATTTCTAATTCCATTTTTCTATATTATCTAATAGATAAAAAATTTCTCTTCTGAGGGGTATGCTTCGTCTGAGTTTATTCTATCTCAATCCCTTTCTTTTAGCTCTAATATGGAATTAGTAAATTCCATTTTCTTTCTTAACAAAATAATCGAGATTCTTTCTTCTAAATCATATAATAGATTCCTCAAACTCTTCTTAATCTCATAATTATATTCTCTTAAGGATGCAATGCCCTAATTAAACCTTAATCATCATTTAATTACAGCTACAGTATTTCGGGGTACTACACTGATACTTTGAACTTGGCAACCAAGGTGTCTATTCTGATTGAGAAGTCCTACCAGCACATTGAGACTGCCTTTCCTACGCACAGGGCATACAATGAAAAGTGGATGTTTGCCACTGATTTTGATATGAAAACTTGCATGCTCGGGAAAGCTCAGACATTTCAGATTGAGCTTCCCAAAGAGCATTTGAAGGCAAAGAAGGTGGATTCTGAGGATGAAGATGTCAATTCTATCCATGCTGTTGAAGAATACGACGAGGATGAAGTTGAGGCGGCTATTTCTGAACCACCTCCTCAACTAATGATTGTTAAATGCAAGAGGAATCCAGCAAAGCGCCCTTCAGGGCTTCTAAAGACTAAGCCTCAGGCGAGATACATCCATACCTGAACCTAACCTCTCCTAGGTTGAGGATGTCCACAACTCATCCACGGATGAGGATGTCCAAGACCAATACCGTCTTTCCAAGCGCCCTTGCTCCTCTAACTCTTCCTCTAACCAACCCTCTGAAATTTCTCAACCACAACCCATCACTATCATCGAACCTACCACTAGACTCTGCTCTATCACCCCCAGAGTCCAATCTGAAACCCTATCCTCAGACATCTCCCCAACTAAACTACCTTCCACACATACCAAAACAAAGACTCCAACCAAATCTAAACCTCAACCTTCTAAACTTAAATCTAATCCTCCACCACCACCTACAACTCAACCCCCACCATCAAAACCCAGATCTCAACCACAACCTCAACCTCAACCCCAGCCTGAACTCACTCCTAAAACTCCAAGATCTGAAACCAATGCATTAGCCTCCACTTCTAATCCCACTGACTCCCAAGCTATTGTTATTTCCTCTACCACCCAATGTTTCTTAAACAACCTTGAGTTCCAATTCATTCAGCATTTGGGATCATCTTTCCCTGAAATCTATCATCACCCCTCTATCTCCGCCCTCTGTCAACGTTTATGGACATGGCATGCCTGTCGGTTTTCTGATACTACTGCCCTACAGTACAAGATTGAGGCCTCCGGAATGAGTGCCATTTTACTTGCAGAGGCTAAACTTCAAGAGCACTTTCAGTTCAAGGACGTATTTCTTAATGTCGAGGTATATATTGAGGACCAACTTGCTCAAGCTGAGGCTGCAGCTGGATGTTCTTACACTTTGCCGAGTTTCTACATCTTCTGAAACTCCCTCTAATGCTCCCTCCACTACCATAGTGCCAGTTGCCACTGAAATATCGATTCCTAAAATTTTATCTTCCGATGGCGCGTTGATCCATGCCCATCATTCTTTATTTCAAGCAACCTTGACTGAGCTCAAGATGTATGCTTGTACTGAGAGCCAGCGCCTCACCAACACTTCAGCAGCAATGATCAACGCAATGCAAGCATCTTACACTAAGAAGCTTGAATCTTACGTTGCTGACCTTCAGAAGTCCATTGATGCATTAGCTACTGAAAACAAGTCTCTTCAGACTGCATTAATTGCTGCCACTGCATCTCTTCAATCTCAATCATCCAGCACATATATTGATGCGAAGATTGAACTAGCTATCAAGGCTCAATATACAAACCTTCAGAATTTTGTCAAGAAGGAAATGTATCCACCTTTCCTACTCATTTAGAGCATTACAAAGTCCCTTCTGCTCATAAGGTTAAAGACATTGTCACTTCTTGCAACAACAATCTCACTAAGGCCGCCTCTCTTCGAACTAATCTTGATGCTGCTGTTAAGGATGTCTCTACACTTCGCTCTGAAGTTGACAAGTTCTCCACTGACTCTACTTCTCACGGAAAATCTCTGTCTCGCATGAGGAAACGTCTTGAAACAACTCAACAAACTATTGACTCAGCCTACGCGTATGCAGAAAAAGCTAAGCTGGCTACTGATACTGCTAGCCTGAATGTCACACTCTCTACCACTCAAGCAGAAAATGTCTCTGGAATGTCCCTTGCCACTTGTGACCATCAGACCAAGGTTGACATTGTCATAGCTCACTGCAGAGAACGTATTGCTCATCTGGAACAATTCTGCACAAATGTCTCCTAGGGCAATAATCTTGATATTGGTTTTCCATTTCTCCCTCCTCTCTACTGGTATGTTAATCAATACCTTTACGCTTCAATTGATGCTGCCAAAAAGGGGGAAGATATATGCATTCCTCGCATCCCTGAAAACATCCAGGCTGATAATGATGATGATGTAATTATTGATGGTGAAGACAAAGAAGAAGAAGAAAAGTCACCTAAAGTCGAGCTTTAAGATATTGAAGATAAAGCTGATGATGAAGATAAAAATGACAAGGATGGAGACTTAGGTTCCATGCCTTTTGATGCTAAAAATGTTGAGCTAGCCTCTAATGCTGCTATTGAACCTCCTCCACCTCCACCAAAATCTGACAAATCTAAAACTCAAAAGAAGTCTACTCAGAAGAAGTCTAGCAATAATGTGGGTACAAATATTGATGCCACTGAGTCTGTGACAGTCTCTGCTGCTACTGCCAAAGTAATAATTCCAACACCCCTTTTCAAAGAAGTTCCTCAATCTCAGAAACTTGCTTCAACTGATGCTGCCACTTCTTCATCCACTAAAGCCCAATCTAAAGTATCTTCTAGAAAAGCCAATTGCATTGTCTAAAAGAAAAGATGTTTTGCCATCTATCACTGAAAAAGGAGAAGATCTTAATGAAGAAAATCTCTACGCTGGAGAAATGAGCCCTGAATTTGAAGATGCTAATGTTGCTCCTCTTGTTCAAATTGTGTTTCCTCCTGAAGCTAGGGAGAAGATGCAGAAACTAAAAGAGGATCATGATGCCAAACTTCGGGCGTACATGCAAGAAGATACAAAGCGAGCTACTAATCTTTATGCCATTAGATTACAAGGAAAGAAGAAGAGAAAAACTCTAATTGATCCTCTCACTCGTGCACATATTGACATATGAGTTATCCCTAACTTGAGTGATGAATGGGAAGAGATCAAGGATGATTTTGTGAAGATGTTTGATCACTGGACGATCTATGGTGTCTCAGGAGAGACTGATTGTGACAAGTTATTATCAAACTTTTTGGATAACTACCCTGACTCAGATTTCATCAAGATGATCAAAGAAGATGCTGTCAAATCTTATGTCATTATCACTGCTCCCTTAAGGAAATCATGGGATAGGCCTGTTTTATCAGGCAGTGCCTTTGCTGACAAGAGACCTATTGAATCTGAAGCCATCATTTTTCGCTCAGGTCATAGGTCATGCTCTTGATCTAAATGGACCATATGGACAAATTAGAGATATTACATGCCATATCACCTGAAGCTCAAAAGGAATTTGTTCTGAAGAATCGTGCTGAAAAGCAATCATCTACTTCATAGGTTCTCTATCCTATTATATTTCATTCTATCTTTTGAAAACTCTCATGTACTGAAACATCATGAATGCAATATATATTTTTGTCTATCTCTTGATCTCAACCTGAAGACAATATTCTAGTTGTCCAGGCTCTGATTATATTTTTTTTGGTTTGCCATTAACTGTTTAACTAGCTCATCTTATCTTATAGATTAAGTGTTCTCCAATTTAGGGGGAATTTCTTATCTTAGATAGATGTTTTAAGGTTAGGTTTTGGCATCGTCAAAAATGGGGAAATTATTGGTAAATATTTATAAAGGTTTTGATTAAGATTCCAAAACCTCCCCTGAAAGATGTATTAAGTCCAAAACTGAAATCTAGTTTTTAAGTCTTATTTTAGAACTCACTTGTTAAGGAGTTCAGTTTGCAGGTATACATGACCTGATGAATTTAAGACTGGAGTTAAAGATAAGTACTGAAGTTTTTCATAAACTTAGTTCTCAAGCCAACACTGAAGGATCATGCCACTGAAGTCATGTCCTGAAGTATTGAATTTGAAGTTAATTGAAACATGAAGATAACGTACATTGAAGCTCTGCACTAAAGTCTCTACTAAAGTCATGCTTGCTACTGAGTACAATGCTACTTCTATAGGCATTACTACTTTTGGAAAAGATCTCAGTAGGTGAAGCAAATCTTGTTGCAGACACCAAAAATGGTAAAAAGGACGACAACGCCAATGAGAAGAAATTCAAATGCTATGGACGAAGCTCTCTCTCACAACGGATATATTCATGAGATTATCCTATAAATACCCCGATGCTTCAAACGCTTCAAACACCGGTTACCAAGATTTCTTACGGATTCAAGCTCTCAACTCTCTCAAGCTTTCAATCGCTCTCAGATTTCAGATCCTAGAACACTCAAGCGTTATTAGTTATTCCGTAGTGTCTTTAGCTGGAAGTGATCAAACTCTATTGTTCATCTATGTCACGCCCCAAATCCTGAGGGACGGCGCACGCGCCAAGGCGTGACTGGGCGGGGATAAAAGAAGCGGGGAAGAAAGGGGGCATTGTGTTCGTGTGCATTATATAAGTGAGAGTTGTCCTTGAAAATCGGACAGCATCTCCTCTATAACTTTGACTATGCCATTTTACAACCCAAACAGCTAACCAATGCAAAGACAATGTCTATAATAATGAATCTAAAATGAATCATATGCAATATGGAGATAATACAGCTCGAGTCATGGGAGCGGTAATCCAGAATCCCAAGCGGCCGACTCATCCAAGATGAAATGAATTGGAGATAATACAGCTCGAGTCATGGGAACGGTAATCCTGAATCCCAAGCGGCCGAATCATCCAATATGAAAGACGGGGTTGGAGATAATACAACTCATCTCGTAGGAACGGTAATCCAGAATTCTCGAGAGACCGAATCGTCCAATAAGAACCGTCGATCAAAGGCGGAGGTTAGTGAGCCTAGCTCGCCAAAAGGAGTCACTCACCAAGCTCACCAAGTGTGGTCGGTATTCGCTCGAACACTACACAAGGATCACCTTGTCACTTATGAGATTTCGAGAGCCGGTTGACTTTACTTGCTTTCTTGAGAACATTCCTTTCTATCCGTTCTAATGGACAATGATAATATGGCAACATGAACCTTTATTAATAATGGCCGATGAGGCCTTCGTGGAATGAGAAAATGATCTTAGACTTTAAACATATATATTATCACACACATATACGTGAATGATAATTATTTCATAAATATTATAACATACGTGAGTATGGCAGCAGAAATTCTTATGTATAGAACGGTAAACCGTTCTCGTGATGAAGCAATCGTCATCCCAATAACACCATTCCTCAACCACACACGTCATGTTGCTTCCTTAGCCTGTGAAAATTTTTGTAAAACGTGGGGTGAGTACTAGTGCACTCAGTTGGGTTTTTCATAAAACGAAAAACATAGTCTCTGTTCAGTATACTTACCTTAGAAGGTTTTAAAACAAAAATAACTTCTAAGTAAGCAAAACATTTGTGCATGAATTAAACATGACCCGGCATGACGTTACTCTTATATAGGTTATGTCCCGGGCCTTTTACCACCGACGGATCATAAACATTCAGTCAAATAGGGCTCAGCGAACCGTACACCCTAACATAGCATGAGTCAAAACCCGATGGTGATCAACCCACCGCAGTAGAGACTAAGTGATCACAGTCCTTAAATCGACGTGTTAGGCCGAATAAGAACCCCCGGCGGTCGATAAGAGCATTAAACAGTCCATACCTTCGTGAAAACATTTTAACAGAGATCCATGCATTTTTCATTTGGAGAAAAGAGCTTAATAACTCAAAATACGTATATATCCCCAACCTTTCACCGATGATATTCCTCGATTACGGGAAAACCGTAAATCCTTATGAGCTCAAATTTCAGTGCTAGGTACCTGTTAGTCATAGGGAATATATTTTGGCTTTAATTTCCAAAAAAGAACTATAGATAAGTAGTACTAAATGTTTAGGCTTAATAATATTATTTTTATCACGTAATAAATTAATTTGGCAGCAACCGGACTTTCAAATGATATCGAAACGATGGCGATGGAGACTCGACGGCTGCTGAGCCACCTTTATCAAGCTTCATGCTACCTTTGACCTTAACCCGGCGTACCTTGACTTTGATCGATTCTCAATTCTTGAACCTGCAGAACCTTGGTACTCGAAAATGGCAGAAAGAAGAAGAAAAGAAGAGGGAAGAAGAAAAGAGAGGAAAGGAGGGAGGGGGGGGGGGGGGGAGGGGCGGACGAATTGTGTTTCTGGGGTTTGTGAATTTGTGGGGAGGAAGTCACACGACTCCTCCCCTATTTATAGGAAAAATTTAGAATTTTTTTATTATTTTTTTTATATTATATTATATTATATAATTTTTATATTATTATTAATGCTTTAACGTTAAAAAGTCGTAACTTCTGCACACGACTTCTTTTTCGGGAAAACTTAATGTCAACATCTCCCTTTCTGCATACTCTACACAATGACTATAATATTGATATAGTTTCGGTCATGCATGGAAAAATTATTTTTTTTTAACGACGTGCTTAAACTTTAAAAATTCGTAGCGGTTGCATACGAACTCCTTTTTGGGTAAACCTAGTGCCAAAAATTTTTCTTTTGAAAAACTCTACGCAAGGAGTATAATATGTATATACTTTCGACTTATGCATGAAAAGTTCATTTTTTAAATAAACCTTTTAAAAAGCTTTGCCGGTCTGCCAAATTAACATGGTAGGTCCTAACAGGCTCTAGGTTTTTCTTAAAATTCTTATTTCTTCATATCTAGGTCCTTTAATAGTTAGAACACTTAAAAGTATAATTTAGAAATTAGCGGGATATTACATCCCTCTCCCCTTAAAAAAAATTTCGTCCTCGAAATTTCATGTTACCTGAGAGAATAAATCAGGATACTGACTCTTGAATTTATCCTCCATTTCCCATGTAGCATCATCTTGCCCATGATGGTTCCATAGAACTTTCACAAGAGGAATTTCTTTATTCCTTAATACTTTGACCTTCCTATCCAATATCGATATTGGCTTTTCCTCATAAGTTAAGTCCTCAGCAAGGACTACCTTATCATATGTTATGACATGCTTCGGATCGAAGACGTACTTTCGAAGTTGGGAAACATGGAAGACGTTATGAACATCTCCAATACTTGGTGGCAGTGCCAACTTATAGGCAACAGGGCCTATCCTTTCTAGGATTTCAAAAGGTCCTATATACCTTGGACTTAGCTTTCCCCTTTTTCCGAAACGTATTACTCCTCGAGTAGGTGAAACTTTTAGGAATACCCGATCCCCGACCATAAACTGTAAATCTGTTCGGCGCTTATCCGAATAGAACTTTTGCCTATCCTGGGCTTCTTTGATTCTTTGTCGGATTTGGGCAATTATTTCAACTGTTTGTTGTACCATTTCGGGTCCCAACAATTGTCTCTCGCCTACTTCATCCCAGTAAAGTGGCGATCGACATTTTCTCCCATAGAGAGCCTCGTAAGGTGTCATTCCTATTGTTGCTTGATAACTATTGTTATAAGCAAAATCGATCAAAGGAAGAATTTCTTCCCAGCTCCCACCTCTGTCTGCCACGACTGCTCGTAGCATATCTTCTAATATCTGTATAGTTCGTTCCGACTCATGTCCATCAGTTTGTGGGTGAAATGCGGTATTAAAATTCAACCTTGTTCCCATGGCCTCTTGCAAACTTTTCCAGAACTTAGACGTAAATCTCATGTCTCGATCTGATGTGATTGACACAGGTACGCCATGAAGACGTACAATCTCCTTGACATAAATCTTGGCTAGTTTATCCAGATCAAAAGTCATTCTAATTGGCAAGAAATGTGCTGACTTGGTTAAGCGATCGACCACTACCCAGATAGCAGTGTTCTTTTTTGTTGATTTCGAAAAACTTACCACAAAGTCCATGTTGACATGTTCCCACTTCCATTCCGGAATTGGTAATGGTTGCAACAATCCAGATGGTCGTTGATGTATAGCTTTGACTTGTTGACATGCTAGACAACGTTCAACGAACATCGCCACATCCTTCTTCATTCCAGACCACCAAAATTTTCTTTTAAGATCTCTGTACATCTTAGTACTCCCAGGGTGAGCAGTGTACGGAGTATCGTGAGCTTCGCTCATGATTTCATCCTTCAACTTTTGAACAGCTGGTACGCACAACCTACCTTGAAACATCAAGGCATTATCCCTAGTTTCTGCGTATCCTTTTGTATCTTCGGTTCTTGCCTTTAAACGCATTTCTTTTAGGAACTCATCCCCTTGTTGTGCTATCACAATTCTCTCCCTTAGGTCTGGTTCAGCTATCATAGCTGCAATAAAACCTTTAACTGTTTCTGGTGGATGAACTATTTCCAATTTGAATGATTCGAATTCTTTGAGTAATTCCTTTTCTTGCGTAAGAAGACATCCCGTCTTAGCTTTTTTTTTCGGCTTAAGGCGTCAGCTACCACATTGGCCTTTCCTGGATGGTAGTTGATTGTACAATCATAATCCTTCACTAGCTCGAGCCATCTTCTTTGTCGCATGTTCAAATCCTTTTGTTCAAAGAAGTATTTTAAATTCTTGTGATCAGTAAAGATCTCACACTTAACTCCATAGAGATAGTGTCTCCATATCTTCAAGGCATGAACAACTGCAGCGAGTTCAAGATCATGAGTCGGATAGTTTAACTCATGGGGCTTCAATTGAAGAGATGCGTATGCAATTACTCTATGGTTTTGCATTAACACACAACCCAATCCAAGCTTAGATGCATCAGTATAAACGATGAATCCTTCATTTCCTTCTGGTACAGCTAACACCGGGGCCGTGGTCAACTTTGTTTTTAGTTCTGGAAAACTAGCCTCGCAACTTTCTGACCATGTGAACTTAAGTCCCTTCCTGAGCAATTGTGTTAATGGCTTTGCTAGCTTTGAGAATCCTTCAATGAATCTCCGGTAATATCCCGCCAAACCGAGAAAACTACGAATCTCGTTGGCATTCGTTGATGTTTTCCAATCCTTGACTACCTCAATCTTGGCCGGATCAACTTTGATTCCTTCCGCAGACACTATGTGTCCAAGGAACATAACCTCTTTGAGCCAAAACTCGCACTTGCTGTATTTGGCGTACAATTTTTCCGCTCGCAAGGTATCAAGCACAATGCGTAGGTGTTCTGCATGCTGATCCTCATTTTTAGAATATATGAGGATATCGTCGATGAATACCAAGACAAAGTTATCTAGGTATTGATGAAATATCCGGTTCATCAAATCCATGAAAACCGCTGGAGCATTTGTTAAGCCAAAAGACATCACAATGAACTCGTAATGTCCATATCTTGTTCGAAAAGATGTTTTTGGAATATCCTCCTTTCTTATCTTGAGTTGGTGATAACCTGAACGCAAATCCATTTTGGAAAAGACAGTTGCTCCCTTTAATTGGTCAAAGAGATCATCTATCCTTGGAAGATGATACTTGTTTTTAATGGTAAGCTTATTTAATTCTCGATAATCAATGCACATTCTCAGTGACCCATCTTTCTTCTTGACAAATAGAACTGGCGCGCCCCATGGTGAAACACTTGGTCGGATAAAACCAAGTTCCATTAATTCTTGTAGCTGCAGTTTGAGCTCTTGCAGTTCCTTTGGCACCATTCTATAAGGTGCTTTCGATACTGGAGCTGCTCCAGGTTCCAAGTCGATGGTAAATTCAATTTTTCTATCTGGAGGTAATCCTGGCAATTCATCGGGAAAGACATCAGGATAGTCCTTTACAATCCATTCATGTGAGAGGTCCTTCTTTTGATGTGCATCAGTCATCAGACTGACAAGGATTGCCTGACAATTTCCTTTCCTTAGAAATTTGGCAGCCTTGAATGCTGAAATAATGGGTATCGGATGTCCCAATCTTGACCCATGGTACCTAACATTTGATCCGTCGTTTGTTTGAAAAGAAACATCTCTTTCCTTGCAACGTATAGTCACCTTATTTTTCTCTAACCAATCCATACCCAAAATGACATCGAAATCCTTCATTTGAATGACATGTAACTCTGCTGTCACCTCACATTCGTTGATTTTCAATTTCTGCTTCAGGCACACTTCCCATGCTAAAATTGTTTTACCTGAAGGAATACTAATTTCCAACAGATATTCTGCCCTTGAGGTTGTTAATCCCAATCTAGTGCATGTACTTTTTGCAATAAAAGAATGTGAAGCTCCTGTGTCAAATAAGGCAATTACAGGTACATCAACTAGACTGATCATACCTGCTAAATTCCCCGGAGCTCGGGCGGCTTGTTGTTGATTCAAAACATATGCCCTTGCTTGTTGTGGTGCCCAGTGGTTTCCATTATGTGCTGGATTAGGCCTCACCAACTAGTTTGGCCTTTGAGGTCCATTTTGCTGCTTACGTGGGGGAGCCATAGTTCTTTGATTCTCGGTGCAGTCTCTAGCGAAGTGCCCAGGATTTTTGCAACGAAAACACTCATTGCTACCGTGGCGACATTCACCTTGGTGGTTTTTACCACAAGTAGTACAAACAGGTTTGTTATTGTTGTACCCTTGTTGTGGATGTCGTTGTTGCAGTTGTGGTTGTTGTGGCTTCTCCCTTCCCTGATTTCCTTGATTTTGGTTATCCCATTTTCTTTTTCCTTTTCCTTCATCTTGATTTGGAGCATGCGATTGCACTCTTTCTTGTGGTAACATGGATTCAATATTCAGTGCTCTGCTCAGAGATTGAGCATAGGTTAGCATACCTTGACTGACAAGCGAGATTCCAATCTCTGGTCGAAGTCCCCTTCGGAATTTGTCTGCCCTGGCTGCATCAGTTTCAACTAGATGGGGTGCATAGCGGGACAATTGATTGAATACACGATCATATTCGGTAACCGTCATTTTCCATTGTTTGAGATTCCAAAATTCATTTTGTTTCTTTTGCCGATAGCAGCTTGGCACATATTTTTCCATCAATTCCCCCTTGAATTCCTCCCATGTGTAAGCTTCCCATTGTGGTGCTGTCATAGTTCTCCTTACAGACTCCCACCAGAAGTCTGTCTCTTCCGTCAGTTAAAATATTGCACAATTCAGTTTCTCATTATCCTCACAACAGATGTATTCAAAAATACGTTCAGTTGCACGGATCCATTTCTCAGCATCCTCAGGAGTGCCCATGCCATCAAATTGGGGTGGATTTTGTTTACGAAAACTATCTTCGGCACGCCTAACCACTAATGGCGGGTCACGGGGTCTCTCTTCCTCGTGGTTACCTTGATTTCTCGTTTTAGGAGGCATTCTATTTAAATAGATTTCATCAGTAGTAATGAGGTTAGCAATGTACATAATCATGATAACCTACATGTCAATATTCATCATTTTAAAATAAATGAGAATCATCTCATCCATTCCATGGTCGGCGAGCCATCCAGGTAATCACTTTCTAGATGCTCGTCCTATGCATGATTTTTTTTTTCATTTCGTTCTCGTGATCGTACCATGTCATGAAAATTCAAGCAAGTGTGAATTTACTTCGAACATTATGTTAGTTGCAAACAAGTTGTTTACATAACAATCCATCCTTTAATCAATCAATCATAATGTCATATAGGTTAAACCAAATGTAACCATTCATATAGCCCTTGACAACGCATGTCAAACTTTATACATGTCATATCATGATTCAAATAGGCACACATGTCCTAAGTGAATAAACATATCATTTCCTTTCCCATGGTATATATCATCATGATTCAATTAGGTACATACGTCCTAAATGAATAAACATATCATTTCCTTTTCCATGATTTTCATAGATCAAATAGGTACATATGCCCTAGATGATTTAACATGATCATTTTCATAACATTTCTTTCCTTGAATCAAATAGGCATATAAATCCTAATTTGATTAAACATTCTTCCTTTTCATGAACGTCATATAAGAATACGTCTTAAATGACAACTTTTCCATAGAAACATTTATAGATAAACTTTTCCATAAACCGTTTCTTTTCCAAAATAGGAGTTTACAAAAAAAAACAAATGTACCTTTCTTTTCTTTGTTGAGAGGTAGCATGACGGCATGTACCTTTACAAATGTAATGCAATTCCTAAACATGCCAGACTTACCATGAACGCACCAGAGCATCGACCGCTCTGATACCACTCTGTCACGCCCCAAATCCCGAGGGACGGCGCACGCGCCAAGGCGTGACTGGGCGGGGATAAAAGAAGCGGGGAAGAAAGGGGGCATTGTGTTCGTGTGCATTATATAAGTGAGAGTTGTCCTTGAAAATTGGACAACATCTCCTCTATAACTTTGACTATGCCATTTTACAACCCAAACAACTAACCAATGCAAAGACAATATCTATAATAATGAATCTAAAATGAATCATATGCAATATGGAGATAATACAGCTCGAGTCATGGGAGCGGTAATCCAGAATCCCAAGCGGCCGACTCATCCAAGATGAAATGAATTGGAGATAATACAGCTCGAGTCATGGGAACGGTAATCCTGAATCCCAAGCGGCCGAATCATCCAATATGAAAGACGGGGTTGGAGATAATACAGCTCATCTCGTAGGAACGGTAATCAAGAATCCTCGAGAGGCCGAATCGTCCAATAAGAACCGTCGATCAAAGGCGGAGGTTAGTGAGCCTAGCTCGCCAAAAGGAGTCACTCACCTAGCTCACCAAGTGTGGTTGGCATTCGCTCGAATACTACACAAGGGGCTGAGGAGTTGAGCGTCCAAGAGGGGCCGACTACTTCTAAGCTCTCCTATGCACGTGTATGCATGTAATGGACAATGATAATATGACAACATGAACCTTTATTAATAATGGCCGATGAGGCCTTCGTGGAATGAGAAAATGATCTTAGACTTTAAACATATATATTATCACACACATATACGTGAATGATAATTATTTCATAAATATTATAACATACGTGAGTATGGCAGCAGAAATTCTTATGTATAGAACGGTAAACCGTTCTCGTGATGAAGCAATCGTCATCCCAATAACACCATTCCTCAACCACACACGTCATGTTGCTTCCTTAGCCTGTGAAAATTTTTGTAAAACGTGGGGTGAGTACTAGTGCACTCAGTTGGGTTTTTCATAAAACGAAAAACATAGTCTCTGTTCAGTATACTTACCTTAGAAGGTTTTAAAACAAAAATAACTTCTAAGTAAGCAAAACATTTGTGCATGAATTAAACATGACCCGGCATGACGTTACTCTCATATAAGTTATGTCCCGGGCCTTTTACCACCGACGGATCATAAACATTCAGTCAAATAGGGCTCAGCGAACCGTACACCCTAACATAGCATGAGTCAAAACCCGATGGTGATCAACCCACCGCAGTAGAGACTAAGTGATCACAGTCCTTAAATCGACGTGTTAGGCCGAATAAGAACCCCCGGCGGTCGATAAGAGCATTAAACAGTCCATACCTTCGTGAAAACATTTTAACAGAGATCCATGCATTTTTCATTTGGAGAAAAGATCTTAATAACTCAAAATACGTATATATCCCTAACCTTTCACCGATGATATTCCTCGATTACGGGAAAATCGTAAATCCTTATGAGCTCAAATTTCAGTGCTAGGTACCTGTTAGTCATAGGGAATATATTTTGGCTTTAATTTCCAAAAAAGAACTATAGATAAGTAGTACTAAATGTTTAGGCTTAATAATATTATTTTTATCACGTAATAAATTAATTTGGCAGCAACCGGACTTTCAAATGATATCGAAACGATGGCGATGGAGACTCGACGGCTGCTGAGCCACCTTTATCAAGCTTCATGCTACCTTTGACCTTAACCCGGCGTACCTTGACTTTGATCGATTCTCAATTCTTGAACCTGCAGAACCTTGGTACTCGAAAATGGCAGAAAGAAGAAGAAAAGAAGAGGGAAGAAGAAAAGAGAGGAAAGGAGGGAGGGGGGGGGGGGGGGAGGGGCGGACGAATTGTGTTTCTGGGGTTTGTGAATTTGTGGGGAGGAAGTCACACGACTCCTCCCCTATTTATAGGAAAAATTTAGAATTTTTTTATTATTATTTTTTTATATTATATTATATTATATAATTATTATATTATTATTAATGCTTTAACCTTAAAAAGTCGTAACTTCTGCACACGACTTCTTTTTCGGGAAAACTTAATGTCAACATCTCCCTTTCTTCATACTCTACACAATGACTATAATATTGATATAATTTCGGTCATGCATGGAAAAACTATTTTTTTTTTAACGACGTGCTTAAACTTTAAAAATTCATAGCGGTTGCATACGAACTCCTTTTTGGGTAAACCTAGTGCCAAAAATTTTCTTTTGAAAAACTCTACGCACAGAGTATAATATGTATATACTTTCGACTTATGCATGAAAAGTTCATTTTTTAAATAAACTTTTTAAAAAGCTTTGCCGGTCTGCCAAATTAACATGGTAGGTCCTAACAGGCTCTAGGTTTTTCCTAAAATTCTTATTTCTTCATACCTAGGTCCTTTAATAGTTAGAACACTTAAAAGTATAATTTAGAAATTAGCGGGATATTACAATCTAACATTTTAAGGTTGATCACTATAAAACACTCCATTTAGTTGGAAACCCTTGACTCACATCGAGATTCATGGACGTAGGAGTTTTTATCTTCGAACCACGCAAACCAATTCTCTTTGTTTTTGCTATTTACTTTAAGTATTTATTCTCTAACGCTATATTGCATCTACTGAATATTGATTAAGTGTAAACATGAACTATAACATTAAGTTTTTCTGATAAACGAGTAAACTTCTAAAACCACCACTTCCGCACTGCAATACTTAAGATATTAGTCCATCAGTCAAACACTAAGTGTAGACTGAAGGATTGCTATCTAAACTGAAGCTATCTCCCTTCAGATTTGAGCTTTCACTGAACCTTCTTTTAATCTGAAAAATAATTTTTATTGGTGAATTCCCCCCCCCCCCCAACACACACCAATATACTCGTTTCATTTAGTAATATAATAGCTTTGTTCATCGTCGATCTTGACATTGATATTTTTAAGATCATCATGAATGGCCTAGTTGAAATCATGTAACTGATCATCTATTGATTTATCTTCAGTTATTTTATAAGCGAACAACTTCTGCTTCATGTATAAACAATTTGTTAGTGACTTATTGAAATAAATATATTCAAGCTTGGACCATACCTCTGTTGTAGTCCTCTCATTTGATATCTCTCGAAGCACTTTGTCTTCTAGACAAAGTAAGATGGCACTGTGAGCATGCTGCAACATCTCCTTATTTTTGGCCCTTCGTGCGTCGTTCTCTTGTATCTTTCTCATCTTCAATGCGCCAAACAAGCCTTTTTGGACAAGAATGACAAACCTTGTTGGACAAGAATGACTCGCATTTTGATTCTCCAAAGACTGAAGTAATTTTTTCTACACAACTTCTCGATTTCAAATTTCGCACTACTCATAGTGGAAGGTCTTCTTCTCTTTCCCACAAACAGTATCACTTTTTGAGGAAATTGAATTTTAAAACTGATCTCTACTTAATAATGTGAAAACTCACAAATCAAAGAACATAGACCCAAAATATTCAAATGAAATTTTATGAAAAATTTGAAGTAACAGAGAACACAAAAATTTACGTAGTCCGATCAATGTGATCTACGTCCATGGGAACAAGAAATTAAGTGTTTATTCAATCACGAGAAAATACACAACACAACAAGAATCTACAATTGAGAATTTACAGCTCTTAACACTACAAGAAGAATATTCTATCCTTGGAACTTTCTTAGTATTGTTTTTGAGCAAAAAGTATGTAATCAATTACAATCAACAACTATTTACAATACATTTTTCAAAACCCAACGATACATCTCATACCTCCATCGCAACGTCGAGTTGAACCACATAACAGAAAAATGATATGTAATTATAATCATGTCTCTTTCAGCAGACCTTCAAAAATCATTCAGTAAACCAATATGATTTACCAATCTGGAACATTAGCATGCAGATCAGTCTATAACATCAGTCTTGACTCATCAAGAATGATTTCATTACTGAACACTTCAGTATAGTAAACTTCAGTCCCAAATCTTCATGCTAGGAAATTTAAGTATACAATCTTTGAGTATACGAACTTTCTTTACACTTGCTTTCAAAATTGCATATCAATTTTGCGATCATACCTTTAGAATTCACAAATACAATTTTTAAATTTTTCTTAAAACTCTTGACAACTTTCTTATAACACATTTTTTGTAAATCGTGAAAAATATAATACTTATAATACATAATATCATTCATTCTTCTAAATTTATAAGAGACGGATTGATCAAGTAATTTCCGAAAATTCTGGGTGCTAAGTGAAAAATTTGAGAGGTGTATGTGTCAAAGTAAAAATTACACTGACACCCCATTTCTTCACTCACACCAAGTCTAATTTCTTCTTTCTACGCTTCGCTTTCTAAAATCTGCATAGACAAACACTAGATTGTTACTCCATTTCTTCTAATTCCATGTGATTTCTTCACTGCTGCAAATCATTATACACAAGGAATTAGACTAAGAAGTCGTGGGAAGACTAATAGTGACAGAACGAGAAAATTATTCGAGGGGATCCATCCATAACTTATACTTAAAAATATTATTCTCCCTTCGTGCTATTATGTATGACATTTTTTGACACGATTATTAGAGAGATTGTATAAAACAATGTACAAATTATAATCGCGACCTTATTCATATGTTTTTTAAAGTGTTAATTTTTGCTATTTTTAAGTTGTGTCAAGTTTATTATAACAATTGAACAAGAAAAATATGTATGTATAATGAAATTAAATGAATGTTATATCATATTGTATTATATAAACATTAAAAAAATAAAAATGTGCAAAGTTTAATATTTAAACTCCTATATTTAAAGATAAGTAAACAAGAAAATTAATTTACATTAAATAAAAAAAATAACTAAAATAAAAAATAAAAGATAAATATGTTATATTAACAAGGATATTAAAAATAAAAATAAGAAATAGGTAACTAAAATAAAAAATAAGTTAAACTAAAAAAAGAATATTAAAACTAAAATAATAAATAAAGAAAACAAATATATAGTATTAATAACTATCAAAATGGTGCTTAGGAGAATCGAAGTTGGGACTAAATAAAGTGATAATTTATAAAAGTACTCATTTTGAGAAAATACATGTAGATTTTACCCATTTCTTTTGCCTACATATTAAAACTACATATTTTTAATTATTCATAAAACCCACCAAAAATTATAAATGATCCAAAAATCATAAATGATCACATATTAATGATCACATACATGATCTAAATACTATTATGCATGAACCGCTAGACAAAACCCCTTGGACCGCTAGGTGAATTTTTGAAAACCCCGGGCGGTCCAAGCATATTTATCTAGCGGTTCAACCGCGAATATCACGATTTATTATAATAGTACACAAAAATCATATAAAATCATTAATAGTTTGGTATAATTATTCCCTATCTTATCTGTAATTTCTATTTAACCGTATATCAGGCCCATCACACTTTCGTATAAATAAATTCTATATTAATACCAACTTAGTTACCTTTTTGACCGATAAGCTACCGGGTTATATCCACCGGAAGTTTTAGGGACCACGTCCAACCACCCGGAGCACCGTATGGTTTCTAGTCGTAGATTTCTTCAGCAGCTTACAGCACAGCCCTCGTTCGTTTCCTACCCGGGGCGTAGAGTTTTCAATTGGTAAAATAGAAAATATAAATCTGAAAGGTGATGAACAAAAGCCCAATCTTTTTTATTAAGGAATTATATAATATATATTACAACATAAGTAAATCTCCTTTAGGGAGGAGACTAACTTGTTTAGCTGCCTATGGTAGCTGGAATTGATACTACTCGCATAAACTAGAAAGGGAAATATACAATGTTTATTGTGAAGAAAACTTAGAAGATTTTTCGATGATCTAAACTCTCTTTGATGCCTTGTTCATATAGGAGTCTCTAAGACTCCTCCCCTTGCTGCATTATTGCATTGGATCCCTTATCTAGTGGATCACTCATTTTTTCTCGTGGAACTGGATCCAGATAAGGCTGTCAACACAATTCTCTTGTAGTGGTCGGACCCTTCTTTGAATTTTCAAAAGTTAGTGGTCTGCCTCCATTATTGTTCCACCGACGATTCTTTTTTGGGTGGAACGTCTATTTCTGTCACCCACCTTTGTCTTTTTCTTTTTGGTGGGTGCCTCTCGATCACATGCTTTCTTTTACCGAAAGCATCTTCTATTTTATCCTCACATGGCTCCTTTATTTTTGTCGGTCATCTGCCTTTTTGGGAGGGGCCCTCGGAGCTCGTCCCTTTAGATAAGTATTCTTCTCCTCATACTCGTTGGCTCGGAATTTCTTCTTATCTTGTTTGGGTAAGAAGCCCTTTCCGAACTCAAGTTCACGTTGGGATGGACAATCCGAACAGATCTTGGACTCCCAATGGCCAAAGTGAGCCATGTTGCAGAATTTGCAATGAGTTTCTTTACTCATCGCCATCTTGTTTTCCCACAGAAGAGTTCTCTTTCTTTCGAACGCCTCTTCTGCAAACTTGGTTGTTTTTTCTGTCATAGTATTTAACAGGAATGTTCCATTCGTTGAGTTTTGGAAGAACTTGAATGGAAACTTGACTTTGTCCATCTCTGTAAGACAGACCCATAATACCCATGCTCGCCTGGTTGTGATTTGATCATCAGAAATTGAGGCGACCATTGGAACATCATTGGATGATGCCTTAATTTGGTTGAAGACATCCATTCGGGGTCTTTGTAGCCTTATATAGTGAAAGACCTCATGACTCCCCTTTCCTGCTGGTTCTGGGGCTGCACTTATGAAATACAACTCCAGTGTATCACCTAGGCAAAGTTGTTCATTGTTTGCCCAAGTTTCATGTACCACTTCCTGAATCCACCGAGGTAGACCCTTGAATTCTGGAAACGATGGAGACATAGTATAAACTGAGCCAAGTGCCCCAAATTCATACCATTGCTTGACATCCTGGGGTTTGGATCCCGGCATCATCCATACCCGCGGATATTTACCCGAGACATCGACCCTACTAGAAGCAGGATTGATACCTACTCTTGTCAGTAGTTTCTACCAGTTTGATTGATAAGCCTGTTCAGACAAGGAGAAAATAATCATGTTAGTATTAGCCCCAGATTTGCCTGTCATTGGCCTGAGACTAATCTCTCCCTCTTTTTCCCTAGAGGTGGAGGGTTGACATGATGGTTCAGGCGGTGAAACCTTTGCATCATCTTTTTCTTGGGCCAGTGGTTCAGACTCTACTGACTTAGAACTTGCTTGAGAGGTATTTGAATCCCCTTCTACCGGTTTAGGTGCCGGAACACGAAACTCTGCTTTCTCTAGAGGTTTTCTAGAAACCCGCAGGAGTGACTTTTCTAATGCTGACCCTAACTGAGTATAGGTCAGCAAACAAGCTCGTATTCTACCGGAGACTTTCGTCTTATCGGTAGCTTGTATTTTCCCCATCTGATCAGCATGAAGAGTGCACTCGTCCCATTCTTCAAGAAGCATCTCCAAGTTTTCTCGGAGATGCCTCTGTGCTAGGATGATGGCTCTAGTCTCAGCAGGCTCCATCCCTTGTTAGAAAATCTGCAAGAACGTTTTCATGATATTTTAACACAACAATATCATAAATATAATATTGACATAAAGCTTGCCATCTAAGTAATCTAGCCTTTTCAAGCTTTGATTCTATGTTGTTTTTCAGGAAAGCTTTAACCTGTGTATTATCAACTTTTAAAGTAAATTTCTTGGCTAGTAAAAATAATGACCATTTTTTAAAGGCCTTTACTACTGCGAAGAATTCCTTCTCGTTGATATGCCATCTAATGGCCTCATTTTCTGGGAACAAACCACTGCAATATCTGCACGATTCTTCACCATATGGAGTGATCTTCATTAGGACAGCTGTCCACCAATGATCACTCGCATCTGTATAGAGGACCAGATCGTCCTCATCCTGTGGTATTGAAAGCTTTGGGAGGTTTCTGCATTCCTCCTTTAGTTTTCTCATTTCTTGTCGATGTTCTTCTGTCCAGATGAACGGAACATCCTTTTTTAGCAAATTGCTAAAACTCTTTCTGTATTTTGCAAGATTTTTGATAAACATTCCTACAAAATTAACAACACCTAGAAAACTTTGAAGTTGTTTTTCCTCTTTCAAATCCTCTGGAAAATTTTGGACCTTTTGTACAATATGATCTTGTAGAGTAATTCCAGATTCATCAATCTCTATTCCCAAAAATTCCATTTTTTGGGTTGCAATTTGTCACGTCCCCATTTCACTTCTCTAAGTAAAATCGAGGAAAGCGTGACTCAGAAATAAAGTGCGGATAACGAAAAGAAACGTAAGCGTTGAAACTTGGATGAAACATGAAACTTTCCACAAAAGATGGAGAATTCGATAGAATTGGGTGTCACGAAACCCCAAGTACATAAACGGAATACATAGTTCAAAGCCGGAAGAAAAATAGCTAATAAGTTCTTGAATCTAAACAAAAGTCTGGCAGCGGAAAATGGATCAATATCTAGATTTATATGTATGACGACATATAAATCACCGAGAGTAAACATTTAGAGTTTTGACAAAAACCACCGCTGAGCCTTCCACTTCGTCATCACGACTTAACCTGCACATTTATAAATACATGCAGGGCTGAGTACGAGAGTACTCAGTAAACACATGCTGAAATCACATTCGTACAATATATTTGTCATTACCGTAACCAGTGCAACATAGAGATTTTGTCACTAAAGTACCTATGTTCACTAAAATCTTGTGATCTTAAAAGTTTGACTGCGCAGTCTAAGTTCTGGAGTAATCATACATATCTGTAATTCTAGGTGTCGGGAAAGAGGCCACTTTCCGCGAACACTGAACGGCCAACCTGTTAAGATGACTCACGGTCTCTGGTGTACACTAACCTTAAAGATATAAATCTTTGAAGGCCCGAAATCGATTAATTGTTCAACAGATACGCATCATACCAAAAATAAATATTTTCGACAATGCAATATTTCATAATATCTTTAAATTCTAAAGCATTTCTACAGCGAAAATAGCAATTTGGTACAACGCATACGAATTTATTTGTAAGAAAGCCTACCTGATATGCTTCTTCGTCTAACGAAAATCTGGTGCAGATCGACTGAAATTCCCTTTCGCCGAACCTTAATCGTAATTAAGAGGAAAATACTCATCGTGAGTATATAATTTATTTCATCTAAAAATGAAATAATATTCTATTATTTCATTAATTCTCTAATCTCTTCACTCGATTAGTATTCGAGTGCTTAACGATTTCTATAACCAATAAAATATTACTACTAATTTCATAACTTAATAGATCTAAATTATTGGATTAAATCTAACTATTTATAACCAATCCCTTTAATTACTAACTTAATCCAAAGATTAATTTTTTTATTAAACCATAATTAAGGAATAACTCAATCCATTTTTAATACCCAATCTGGGCCCACTCTACATAACTAAGAGGCCCATAACTAATTAAAATCGAGTCCAATCTAATATCATATAATTCAGCCCACTAAATTCAATTATTAGCCCGTTCGTTTTATTCATGCTGGCCCATTCATCTTTTCCATTCCCAGCCCAATTTATTTTCCTCACTCAGCCCATTCGTTTATCTACTTTCCAGCCCATTCGACTAACACATATAATACATCTAACACACTTAACCCTAGTTTAATTCACCAGACTTCTCCTCTCTCACTTGCCTCTCGTTCCTGTCATTCTTCTCTTTCAATGACGACTCCCTTCACTCCACCGCCTCGCCTGAGACTCCCTCTCGGATGAAATGCAGCAGCAGTCATCGCCATCTCACCCTGCTCCATCTCTTTTTCGTCTGTCTCTCGGTCTCTCGACTCGCGGCTACACTATGAGGAAATCTTTCCCTCTTCTCTCTGTTTCAAATTTTTAGTTCTTAGTATCTAAATTTCTGTTTTGAACACCCTAGATTTCTTTTACTGTTTTCGATTCTCCCCTTTCTGTATTTTGAAATTTCATCTCGTGAATCTGCATGTTTAGATTTTAGGTTTTTCTTCTGAATTTGTTTTTAAAACCTCTTAATTCCTTACTCTCTGCCTTCTCTCTCGATCTGTAGCAGGGTATTTGGACGGTGAGGGTGGTCGTCGGAGTTCTCTAGGCTGAAGTCATTGGCTTCTTCTTCACAGGTAAAGTTTTAGTTCTTTTCCTATAATTTCGGGTTTAAATGATGCATGTTCTTTTCTCCTTCACAGTTTTGGTTTCAGAATTTGATAAGCTCTGTTTTCGAATTTGGTTTCAAATTTTGGAATTCTTGTATTTTAGATTCGATTCTTCGCTTTCTGTATGATTAATACTCTTTCAAGTTTCTGTGTTAAACATTTGGCTAGACCATAGTTCCATTCTGCATTTGAGTTGTGAATGAAAAGAGCTTTAGTTTAGTTAAGAGTTTCAGAATTTGATTTGTTTAAAGCTTTTATCGGGTACTGACTTTTTGGTCTGATTCTTATGCTGGCTGAGGGATATATCTATATTGGTTGTTGTTCTTGTTCTGATTTGCTCGTTGGAAGGGTTCTGGAGATTTGTGGCTGTGTGAGGTAGTCTCTATATTTTATAGTTCTGAGATTTTTATAACTTTTAAGTTGGTTTTTCTATTCTGGAGGTAAAAACATATTGAGTATGTTCTGAAGGTTGCATAACAAACATAAGTCTAAGTTCTAAAATCAGAATCTATATATATAAGTTCCAGTTCTTAAATCAGAATCTAAATATATATATAGGTCTATGTGCTCTGTCCTGAATCTGAATGCCTATATATAAAAGGTCTATGTGTTCTGAATCTGCGTGTTGCCTTCTAAACTATTTAAAATCTAAATAACTTCTCAGTCTTTCTAAGTTCTAGGCTTGCAAAATCTGAACTTAACAGTTAAAAGCTTCTAATTTTTTTACCTCTTTGTTCTTTAAGTTTTTTTGAGGAAGATGGGGTCTAAGGTTCAGTTTCCTTTTATAAACTCAGTAATACAGTTCTAAGAAAACAGAAAGTCTTGAATTTATTGCTAAGGAATAAGACTAATGTATAAACCATGTATACTCACACACATATACAACTATATCTATGTTCTGAAGTCAGTATGTATATATATTTTAAGTTCTGAAACATATTCGAAGTTCTATGTTCTGCATGCTTAACTCAATTTTAAACTCTTTACTTAACACTCTAGAAGATACAAAGCTGAATTGCTTAAGGTCAGTGTTTACCTCTATACTTCTGAGAAATTCTGAGTGGGAATGACTTGGGTGACTTCTTGGGGAAATAAGAGTTACTCTGTAATGCCTTAGTGAATGTGAAACTGAGTTCTTTGAAAAATAGTGAAGTGTTTCTATTAAGCTTCTATGCGTATAAGTAATAGGACTGCTGTTTGTATCCATCCTATAAGCAATCTATATCACTCACTCTAGCTATCTATCTCACAGTCTATAACTCAAGTGTTGCATTGATATGTTCCTGAATATGTTGACTTTTGGGCTGTATATTAATGTGATATTATCTCCTATGGTGCAGAGAATCGATTGTGTAGAGTAGGAAGAGTGAAATGCTGTTTCCTCAACTTGCATCCATGCTGTTCCTGACTCCCTTTTGCCTTAACTAAATTTGCTTTTCCTTCTCTTCCTTTTAATATGATGTAACAGAAAGCCATGACTTATTGTAGTATATACGTGTGGTCTTCTCCCATAAATACTGTGAATCAAATCTACTCTGCAGATTTGGTTTTTCACTTCTTATCTTAGTAGTTCTAGGTGCATGCATGAATCTCTTCTTTCTATAAATCTAGTACTCGATGGTTTCTCATTGTAACTTGTAATCCTCTAATCTGTAATTATGTATATACACACGAATTTACCTATTGTAAATTATTAGCATTATATAGTATATCTGATTTCATAAATGCAATTAATATCATTCTACTTAATACCAATATTTAACATGCTATTTTCCAATTATATACAACTTAAATACAGATTATCATTATCGAATCATTAATATACTATAATCTTATAAGTATAAATCTTCACTTGTAAAAATTTAATCAACTAATTAATAAGAATATAAACCATATTCCTTTTTATTCATCATCTCTTTATTAATGCTAAATAATATACCCTTCTATGGTATATAACTATACTACTAATAGTTAAAGCCTTTGTCAAGTAATTTAATTATCTTATCGAACTCTAACTATCGATTATGCACCCCAAGAATTTATTTAGTTCGTCTTTTTAAATAATCCCATCATCAAAACGAGCTTACATAATATCTATCATTATTCCAAATACTATAATGTGCACAAAAACAATAACTACTAATATCAATTAGCTAATCGATATTTATTTATAAACGAAATTTTCTTATCCCGATTTTCAATAAAAACTACTAATAAAATAACGGGACATTACACAATTTCTGCCTTCTTCTCCGACAGTACTAATCCTTCCTTATGACAAACATTTGCAAATAATTTAAGATGTTTGATATGTTCATCCATATCTTTTGATGTTATTAGTATATCATCAATATAGACAAACATGAAAGAAAAATAATCTTTAAAAAGATTATCCATTTTCCTCTGGAAAATCTGGGGAGCATTAGCTAACCCCATTGGCATTGCATTCCAAACGAAATGCCCTTGTGGTGTGGAGAAAGCTGTAAGCTTCTTACTTTCTTCCTCCATGCGAATCTGGTAAAATCATGATTTGCAATCAAACTTTGAGAAGACCTTAGCATTTCGTATGCAATTAATAAGGTGATCTCTACTTGGGATAAAATATCCGTCAAACTCAAGAATATCATTAATTCCTATATAATTAATGACAAGTCTGGGTTTACCTCTTTTAATCTCACCATGATTCCTTACCAGAAATCCAGGACTACTGTAAGGAAAATTGGCTGGCTCGATTAACTTCAAATCAAGGTGTTCCTTGATAATGATCCTCATATCCTCCTGATCCTTTAAGTTCATCAGGATTGGTCGGAACCTTACGAACTCATGCGCCCTTTCTGGTTTTACATTCAAGGTTGCTTTGAGTTGGTTCTTTCCCCACCATGCTAAAGGATTTTCATTGTAGCATCTTGAGATTTTCCTTTTAGCATCTGCAAGAGAAACCTACATTTGAACTTCAATTTCTTTATTAGAAATTAAAGATTTCTTAAGGATATGAATTTTCTCCATTTGAAGATCCTTTTCTCTGATACAGCTAAGCACTGCTTCGCTGAACCTTCTTTGATCCTTCATCTTTTGTTGACGTAGTTTGCCTTCATCACCCCGTTTGCTGCGAAAAACTACTGGTAATTGGCGATTAAACGCCCCTTGCAGCATTTGAACAATGATTTTATGTTCACAGTTGGTTGTGAACACCAATCTCCTCCTTTCATTGTCCTGCGTGTATCGTTTAAACATCTGTAGGAAATTATTCCCTAACAGAATGTCTGCTCCAGTATCATGGAAATAGATTGGTGGAGTCTTAACCTTGTACCAAGGTGTTTGACCTGCTCCTCCAATTAATATTTCCATCTCTGTCACTCCTTTGGATAGGAATAAGATTCTTTTGGAGAAATCTCTTCCAGCAATTTGTGGTAACGTATCCTCAACTTCTGCTGGGAAGATTCATCTTCTTGCTGTGCAGATTCCTGCTCCGGAGTCAATATAGGCAGCGAAGTATTCTGCCTTATATTTTTCATATAACACCCCAATTGGGATGTATATAGAGAACGGACTGGTCATACGATTAAGAGTCCCTTTTCTTCTATCGTAATTCCCATTCTATTGCTGACTTGTTTCCATGGTTTGTATTTTTCCAGGAAATCAAGTCCTAGAACCAGAACATCTTCGCGTCCTACTCTACCTTCAATCTCCATAATAAAACCTCCAATATCTAGGGTTCTGTTGTAATGATTTATCTTTGGTTGTTGTAGATAATACAAGACGTTGCAGGGAAAATTATTTTCCCATCTTGTAATATCAAATCTGGTCGTCATTCCTCTTCATCCTTCTGGGCACTTCAGATTGACTGAAACATGTACCTTCCAAGGTGATTGAGGTTGACTCTCTTGGATAAGTTTCCTTCCAAAAGGTTGAGATATAATTCTATCTCCTTGGAAGGATAATCTTCATGTGCTTATCCTAAGACTTTGATCATGTCTTATGACCGGCCTTTCTTGAATTTGAATGTTGACTTCCCTTCTTTGTGGAATCTCCATTCTGTCGGGACCAATGGCTGTTGTCACCTTCTTGAAAATATCAGGTATTTCAATGAATTACTTTCCTAAGAATAACTCTGTATGATGAGAGTTGGAAAGAGCATACGAAATCTGATATGTTATTGAATAAGGTGTGTTTCCCTCATCTAATAACTCCTTTCGTTTGAAATCCTGATAAAGGGTCAGAGCTTTACTGAAGCCCGAGTCGTTGAGATTATATGCAATCTTTGGATAAATAATCCCAACAACTTGACCCACACAAAGATTACCCGCAATGGTTCCCATCATTGAATCTTGCAGGTTTTGGATCCTCCTATCACATATCGCTATGTCAATAAGAGCGTCAATCCCTGTGAACGTCGTTGATTTGAGCACCAACTGTATTGCCCCAATATGTATCCATTTCATTTTTTCAGCAATATCTGGTTTGAGCTTTTCCAAATCCTCACGTATGTCACTTGCTGGAATCAATTGCATCTCCACCTGATTCCCCGTGAACTCGATTAGAAGGGACATCTCTCGTCTAGTAATTCCATAGACTATGTGATGTTTTCTTCTTCCTAGACTGAAGTTCCTAAGAACGCTGTCTAGATTGCTCGCATTAAAGCCTTGATACTTTTGAATGTTCAAGCTTTTCTTCATGATTTTGTCGATCAAGCTCGGAGAGATCATAGTTCGATTGGAAAATCCAGTCCGATCTTCTCTTTCCCGATGACAAGATTCTGCTTCAATCTGATGATTCTGTAGATCCATCAGATTCTCCTTCTTCACTAAGGATTTCCTCCTGTTCGTATATACTCTCGTCTGAAGGCATATCTTCGAACTAGTAAACTTGTACCAATTCTTGGTAATAGATGGCATCTTCGATGTCTGGTGTAGACTCGAACTTTTGCATGCCTCTTTGCTCGTTGTCTGGACAATTTGTTGAAATGTGTCCCTTCGCCCCGCAGGTCCAGCAATTGCAATCCTTAAAACTTTCATTAGCTCTAGTATGAGCTTTTCTGAAAGTTTTCCTTGCTGAAGTTCTTCCCTGGAAACGGTTTGAACTGGATCCCTGGAATGAACTTCTGCTTCTGGCTTGACCGCTTCTTTGTCCAGTATTGTAGGATCTAGCCTTCTGTCTAGACCACATCGTCCTTGGTTTCCAAGTTTTTCTTGGATTTCTTTCTTTGGAATAAGGTTGGTACCTATTCTTCTTGCTTTTTGTCATTGAGGGCTCAACCCCAATGACCACTGGACGATCATTATCTTCGCAATTTAGAGAAGCTGCTTTATTGATTCTTCGCAGCTTCTTCAAATTTTTTTGAGTGGTGGCTTGTTGACACCATTCTGAAAGCTTTTGATGTACATAAGACATCCTTTTGGCGATGCTATCATTTGCTTTCGGGATATATTCTCTGATTAGCATCTCCTTCCATGGCTTGGAAATTTTAGGAAGAAAATTTCCTTTGCAATCGTTTCATCAGCTTTTGACTGATGTTGGTAGATCGTAAAGAGTTGAAGGAACTTATTGAGCGCCTTTTGATCTAAGACGGCAAGCCTTAGATTATAAAGTGCCAATAAATACTTCCTTCTTTTCTCTTTATTGAATCCTTCATAATATCCTTCGCCGATGAAATGATCTTTAAATAAGACACTCATTCTTCGGATAATTTCGGAGTAGGATTCCTCAATGAAGCATTGATTCTTTAATTAAATGTGGAATCCTTCCCAGGCGATTTTCACCATGCCCGCAAGACTAGTTTCAAGAATTTTTACTAGTCCTTGCTTGTCGAGGTCGAGTGTTGCCGCTGCAATCCGCATCGATCCTCCCCATTCATCTATTACTGATTCACGATCCTTGAAGCTGACTTCATCGAGATCGAGCATCACTCCGTATTGATGAATGGGATCAAGGGTGGCCTTTCCAACCGGTGAATCTTGGATTCTAGGTTGTCGCCTTCTTCTTGTTCTTTCCATAAGTACAGCCTCATCTGGTACCGTTGAGGAATACGATGGTCCTGCATGGAAATCACGAGCTTCCCTCATGGCCTCCTCAGGTGGCGCTTGTTGATTCTGCTGCACCACTATGTGTGGAGGATTCTAGGCTTCCACCATCTGTTGCTGGTTCATCTTAAGATCAACCACCTTCATGTTAGCAAAAGATTCTGCTAACTCTTGTAGATCATCAAGTCCGAGTCTTTCAAGGTGATTCATGATTTTCCACCTTGAAACATCCGTACATATCTTTCTACTTGAGGATCCTTGCCATTTTCCTTTATAGGTAAAGGATATTTTGGCTCCTCGGTGAATAGCATCTTGTTCCTCTTTTCTGAACAAGATCTGTTCTCCAATTGGCCTACTCGAACCTGAATATCTTTCAAGATGGTTATAATCTCATCTTGTTGAGTAGATATTCGGTTTATCTCCTGGGGTACTCTGTACAGGCAATTGACGTAGTTTTGCACCGTCTTTTGGATCTCCCTTAAATCAACTGAGATTTTTGAATTATCTGGGCTAATTTCTTGGAAAACCGGAGTGAACTCCCTTCTTTCTTGGTTAATTCGAAATGAGTAGGATGACCCATTTCCCTCTGCATTTCCACCTCTCTTTGAAGTGAATGGCCTACTCGGAGTAGATCTTGGTATCTACTCATGATGATGATAATCTGTAAACTTTCATTTACAGATACAGGACCATGGGTCCTTTCGTCTAGTTTGTCAGCCCAATAAAAAAAAAATTCTTGGTGCTTTCTTGTAGTAATCTCCAATTTTTGGAGAAAATACATGTAACAGAAGCATCTCGGACAATTGTCCGAATCCATATTTTCTTGGAGGTCTCCTCCGTTAGGATAAATACTATATGTAATAAATAAAATATAATTCCTTAATAAACCTAGTGCTCTGATACCATTTTAAAGCACGGGTTAGAAATTGAAATTTTTCTATTATTAGTGCAATAGAGAATATTTTGTCCGTATTTTGTCCTTGTTTTTGCACAACAAACAGAACAAATCATACCAAAAGTGAGTTAAAAACCAACAGTGCCATGAAAATGAGTATTTTTGACATGTACACTTAGGAAATGGGTAAAAAGATCATGTATTTTTCTAAAAGGTGTATTTTTAATTTCCGCCCTAAATAAATGCATCAAAATAAAGTTGATTATAAGACCAAGTGAACTATATAGCTGAAGATTTAAATTTTATCTAAGTGTTTATAATACATATAATATTCTATTTTCGAAAATCTTGAGGGGCCCACGGACCGTATTGTGGCTCCGTCTATGGTAAGACATTGCCACCTGCCTGCTGCTTGTCCTCTTTGCGACGCGAATTCAGTTTTCTCATGGAAAAAGGACGAGTTCAGAAACTGCAATCAGACCCCATTCTGCAAGCGCGCCCGCTCACGGAAACCAGGGTCCTGCTCTTCGATCGCCGCGGATGTCTCGATCTCCGACGGAGATCTAGTCGCGAAGCCCATCGCCGAACAGCCTAGTCTAGAGAATTCCAAGAATCAAGAGAATGCCGAGAATCAAGAGAAACCCTCAAAACCTTTTGTTTTGACTGTATCAGCATACCAGGATGGCGTGATGAGGCTTAAGATTGAGGACCAGAACTTAGCCCCACGCAAGAAGAGATTCGAGGAGCCCGCTGTGATTGAGCCAGAGTTCTTGAGCAAGAAGCTATGGCTGCAGAGGTTAAAGGAGGAGAAGGGTGAGGGTGGTTCAATGTCGGTGGCTTATCTCTCTGAAGGGTGTGAAGCTGTGATTAGGCATGACCCCTTCGAGGTTTTCGTGATGGAGAGTGGTAGGAATGGGTGAAAGGTGCTGTCTTTGAACTCGAATGGGTTGTTCGATTTTGAGCTGCTGAGGGAGAAAGATGAGGGTGAGGATTGGGAGGAGAGGTTTCGGAGCCACACTAATACAAGGCCGTACGGTCCGCAGAGTATTAGTCTTGATGTGTCGTTTTATGATGCTTATTTTGTGTATGGGAATTCCTGAACACGCTACTAGTTTAGCCTTAAACCCGACTAGAGAGCCTGGGATCGAATTCCCGGAGCAATACAGGCTGTTCAATAACGATATTTTT
This sequence comes from Leonotis leonurus, assembly GCA_026898415.1. Taxonomy (NCBI): domain Eukaryota; kingdom Viridiplantae; phylum Streptophyta; class Magnoliopsida; order Lamiales; family Lamiaceae; genus Leonotis; species Leonotis leonurus. Next base: position 1,119,235 of record JAPKLX010000070.1, read on the forward strand.
GAATACGTTCATGATTCACCTTTCGGGCTCTATGGCAGTATTCCTCTCATGTTATCGCATGGTAATTGGTAAGTCTCGAGGAAGTTCGGGGTTCTTCTGGCTCAATGCTGCTGAAATGCAGATTGATGTTTTGGGAAGTGGATGGAATGATGAGTTTCAATCCGTGTTGATTCTGCCTTCTGATCAGAAGAGGGTTGACACACTGTGGATGAGCGAGGCTGGTGTGGGGGATGCGTTCTTTTTTGTTGGGCCGGGGCCGAAAGATGTAGTTAGGCAGTATGCTAGTGTAACAGGTTCCCCGGCGATGCCTCAGTTGTTTGCCATTGCCTACTATCAGGGTAGGTGGAATTATAGGGATGAGGAGCACGTTTTCAACGTTGATGCCAAATTTGACGAGCACGATATTCCTTATGATGTTTTGTGGCTTGATATCGAACACACCGATGGAAAGAAGTACTTTACATGAGACAGGTTGCTTTTGCCTAATCCAGAAGAGATGCAGAAGAAGTTAGCTGCTAAAGGTAGACGTATGGTAACTATTGTGGATCCTCACTTATAGAGGGATGATACATATTTTATACATAAGGAAGCGTCTGAGAAGGGATTATTTGAACGACTCAACCGAGAAAGATTTTGATGGATGGTGCTGGCCTGGCTCATCTTCTTACCTAGATATGTTGAATCCACATATTAGGTCATGGTGGGCTGAAAAATTCTCATACGAAAACTATGTTGGCTCAACTCCGTCGCTGTACATCTGGAATGTCATGAATGAACCTTTTTATCTTCAATGATCCAGGGGTAAACCTTCTTTTTTCATTCTATATCAGTTTAGATTTTATCTCTTGATTCTTGATGCAGCTGGTCATTTGATTTGATTTATTTATTTTGTTTGTAGTATTGTCTAATTTGTTTTATGAATTTTAATGTATTCAATAGGAAAATTTTACACTGTTTTGCAAAATGAAATTTTGTGTGCCTTCTTCTTACATTATCCAATCACATATATTTTGTTTGGACTGCTGGTTTTCTATGCACTTACTCCCATGTGTTGAAAGCTTAAAACAAAACCTTAGATGTCTAACCCACATGTTATATTATGTCTAGAGATTCTAGAGACTGTTGTAGTCAGTAAAAGCCATGGATATTATTAGCAAAATATCCACATGTTAGGTGATCATTTGGTGAAGATAGAAAATAGAACTTTTCTAATGCATGGATTCCCTTAATGATTTCTTCAGGTTGTCAAGTGACCTACTTCTATTTGAAGTATTGGAGCACATGCTCGTAGTTCTAATACATTTCTTGTTCAGGACCTATTAAATTTTACATGTAGAATGCATTTTTGGTTTTAAATCACAATTGTGAGATGTATCCTGGAAAGGAGTTAAAAAAAAAAAAAAAACCCTTGATAAAAATTCTTGCTATTGAGACTTAAGAATGAGAAAATACTTAATTATTGCAGCGTGTACTTTGTATCTACCAGCGTGAAGACTTTTTATGATTGTATTTCTATCTGCTTCTTATACTGGATTACCCATTACAACTCATATTTCCTTCTGGGCCATCTCAAAATGGGGTTTCTTATCCTGAATGAAACGTATGTGAAATGCTTTGTCTTTTAGATAATGATGTGCTAGAACATACTATCAGTGACTGATAGAGCAGCTATTCATATACAAAATTCGTAATTCAAATTGTTATTTTATTAATTATTGTTATTTGGTTATTGGGTTTAGTGTCAACGGGCTTATCCGTGGGCCTAAGGTTTCATTAGGGTTAATTATTACTCCTTTCGTTCCTCCTTAGTTGACACATTTCATTATTATAATAGACTCAGTTGAATATAAAACATGTCAACTAAAGAAAACAGAGGGAGTAGTATTTATAGATTATTGTTAGTCTAGGAATCATATTCGAATTGTTATTGGTGTCGGCTTCGACTTGAGCGGAACTTCGGTTCCGAGTTATCGTTCCTTTCAGTTTGATTTCATATTATTTTCCCTTCAATTATCACAGGTGACATAACTCTACCAAATTGATCCGACCATGCCGACGAATACCAAATGAATTGAGGAGGTATAGAGGTCCGCGAGGAGTCTACACTTGAAGGTCGGCTCCTTGGCTGAGACTGTCGACGGGCTGGGCTCGTCGGTGAAGGAACTAGAGCAGACGATGGCCACCTACGCCAACGACTTTACCGCAATCATGGAGAAACTCGACGCCCTGTCCAACACGCCGCCGTCGGCGAGCTTCGCGCCTGACGCCTCCTCGGCAGGCCCAAGGGCGACTGCTGCACCTGTCCCCCCCGCCCACCGCTCGCGCCTGCATCCCAAATGGACCTGCCCATCTTCGACGGCGTCGACCCGTTGGCCTGGCTCGCTCAGGCCGAACAATATTTCTTGGTGCACCACACCGAGACCGATCACAAGGTCCAGTTCGCACTCATCGCCATGTCAGGGAAGGCAATGTTGGGCCCAATGGGTGCTACGACGGGCTGCATCGGTTTCTTGGCGCGAATTTTCTGCCGCACTCATCATCGCACGTTTTGGCGACAGCTCTACCATCAACACGTACGAGGCGCTGCACCTAACTCGCCAATCCGGATCACTTGAGGATTACCTCTCCTTTTTCGAGGAACGCGTCGCCCAATTACCGTCATTGCCTTCGGAGCAATATTTGGGGGTCTTCTTGGGCGGGCTGCAGCCCCATATTCGAAATCGCCTTCCCGACTCAGAACTCACTGATTTTTTCTAATTGCTCCTCCAGACCCAATTGGGGCCCTGCTCGCACTTCTCTCACGTCGAATCTCACGTCCTGGAGCACGTCGACCTTCAACCACACCTTCTCTGCTGCTGGACAGTCGTCCAACTCGGGTTTAGTCCGTTCTCCATACACTCCAGACTCCCGTCCATCCCGCCGTCTCACCCCGGCACAACAAGCGGAGTATCGGGCCAAGGGTAAATGCTACCGCTGTGGCGGACAGCACAGGCCTCTCAATAAATGCCCCACCACAATGTTGGCTGTCCTACTCGAAGCGGATGCCGACAACACACACGATCAACTTTCGGGGGTCACTTGACCCGTTTACCAGGCTGTGGAGGACACGCAACAATTTGACCTTTCGAACGTTTCTTCTAACGGGTTCGACGTAAAAGGGATTGGAGATGGCCGAGAGCTTGTAGGATGATGTCGAAGTCATGCGAAGCCAGCTCCCTGATTTTAGCCTTGCGGACAAGGCTGTTCCGGCGAGGGCGGCAATTGATAGAGCGGCTATTCATATTTCAAATTTGTAATTCAAATTGTTATTTTATTAATTATTGTTATTTGGTTATTTGGTTTAGTGCCAACGTGCTTATCCGTGGGCCTAGGGTTAATTATTAGTATTTATAGATCATTGTTAGAGTCTAGGAATCATATTCGAATTGTTATTGGTGTCCGCTTCGGCTTGGGCGGAACTTTGGTTCCGAGTTTACGTTAATTCCATAATTTTTCCATTCTTATCTCACGGTTCTTCCACCCCATAATACACCTGCATCACATAATTTTCCCATTCAAATCTTATATTTGTTCTGTAGCAATACATATAGCTTTCCTCGTGACTTAACTCTACCAGTGACTACAGTTGAAGCATAAAAGGATTGCAAGATAAGATTATATAAACATGATATTCCAGCTGTATCTAGAAATATACACAAGGCATCCTGTTCTACTAGACTAGGGACTTTGCAGAATGTCAGTAAATATTTCCTTTTGATAACAAACTGGTTTTGCATTATCAAACTCTTCAAGTATTTGCTCCTGATGAATCTTGACCTCTATTTCATTCTTTCTTGGTCCCAAATTGCACATCAATTTCGTAAAGAATATATTGTTGTAGCCTTATAATACCTCAACATTTTCAGAATGTCCTCATTTTATTCATGGCATTCAGCTTTGTCTAGTGATAAGTGTTATTAGGTATGCTCACCTTCTTATAGATGCATAAGTATGAGGAATTCATGTCAAACTAATAAATTGACATTTTTCACATAAGAAATTCTTGTTTCATTGTTGTGTTACACGTGTTGATAATTTGATATTGAATGATCTGCATTTCATGTATTAATTCTATTGTTGCATGACAAAGTTCTCATTACATATTGTGACTTGTGAGTGAGTAGCTTATGCCGGAGCTTCTAAGTTCCAACTTTCTAAAGATTTATCTAATAGTGAAAATTCACAAAGCTTTAATGCATTATTTTCAAGAACTCTTTATTTTCCAAAATATGTTTTTTCCATAGTTCAAGTTCTCCAATGAAACTAAGGTTCCTTTTTCATCAGGTTTCAATGCCCAGAAATGCATTTTTATTTTGGAGATGTGGAGCACAGGGAGTTGCATAACGCCTATGGTTATTACTTCCACATGGCCACAGATAATGGTCTTGTCAAACTAGGTGATGGAAAAGATAGACCTTTTGTTTTGTCAAGAGCTTTTTTTCCTGGAAGTCAAAGATATGGTGCAGTTTGGACAGGAGATAATACAGCCGACTGGGATCAGTTAAGAGTCTCAGTTCCCATGATTCTGAGTCTTGGTCTTACAGGAATATCATTCTCTGGTTTGTAAACTACCCTGTTGCGTGTTGGCATCATTTCGGTACTCTAATATTTAGCTTACAACTGATTCTGTTGCTTCACAGGGGCTAATGTAGGTGGATTTTTTGGTAATCCTGATACTGAATTGTTGGTTCGCTGGTATCAGTTGGTTGCCTACTATCCTTTCTTTCTTTAGATCTCATGCTCATCATGACACAAAAAGGTATGAACCTTGGTTGTTTGGGTAAGCTATCTTATGCTGGCTTTAAATTAGTGTTTAATCAAAATCTTGTAGTATATGAATATTGCTGATCTAATTAATGCTTTCTTAATCATTGCATAGTTAATGTGTGCTGCCTTGATTAATTTGTTATGTTTATAGTTTGTCAGAATGTTTGCATCTACTACCTATGGAAACTACTGCTCCGTCCCTTCCTGTGCCTGATGTTGCTTTGGTCATTATGCTGGTTTCAGGGAACGAAATACGGAACTCATTAAGGAGGCGACATATACGCTATATGTTGCTCCCATATTTCTGCACATTATTCAGGAGGCAAATGCCACTGGTGTTCCTGTTGCCCGTCCTCTTTGGATGGAATTTCCTGCTGATGAGAATACGTTCAAAAACGATGAGGTATTTATGGTTGGAGACAGTATCTTGATGCAAGGAATATACACTGAGGTTCCATTCTAATAAGATTATTCAAACTTTTGTACTGATATTTTAGGCATTCTGTATCACTACTTTCATATGATTGAAAACTTTCTACAGCGAGCCAAACACGTTTTCGTGTATCTTCCTAGGGATCAATCTTGGTTTGATATGAGAACTGGAACTGCGTACAAGGGGGGAGCAACTCATAAGTTAGATTCTTTAGAAGAGAGCATACCTTCTTTCCAAAGAGCTGGTACCATCATTCCAAGAAAAGACAGATTTTGTCGAAGCTCCACACAGATGGAGAATGATCCTTATACTCTGGTATGTGTCTTCTCTTCATGTTTTTTTTCGAGTGCTATCTCTCTCACACACACAGACACACTGACAAACACAAACATATATACACACACTACCAATGCTTCCCCACTCCCCAGGTAGAGTCCTATAAGTTTCAAGTGATGGTTATTTTTCCGGAGACTCATTGCAAGATTTTGGATAGTTTCACTCTCAATGTAAAATCATGCATGACAGGGTGGGGCCATCTTTCTTTGTCGAGCGACATTCTGAAACTAAAATCTTATTGCTTTTATGTAAACTTGATACCAATGCATGTTTTTATGATCCGAGTCATCAAGAAACAGATCAATTAGGATGCTTCAAAATTAGCTGACATCTCCGATCGTTGGTTAAAAATACTTCAGAACCTTGTCCAAAACACTGCAGATGCATATTCTAACTCTATGTGTGCCAGGTCATCGCTCTCAATACTTCCATGGCTGCTGAAGGAGAGCTTTATGTTGACAACTGTAAGAGATTCGAGTTCTAGAAAGGCGCCTACATACCTCGACGTTTCACATTTGCAAACGGAAAGCTAACTTCTTCAAATTCGGCCTTTGGTACTGCTGCCCCGCACAAGTTTGTCTCACGTTGCACAATAGAGAGAATCATACTTCTAGGTCTGTCTCCTGACCCCAAAACTGCCCTTGTTGAACCTGAAAAACACAAGATAGACATTGAACGTGGGCCGCTCCTGCTTTGAGGAGGGCCGGTCCGTCTGTCCTGACTTATCCGTAAGCCTAACGTGAACATTGCCGATGATTGGACGATTAAAGTTTTGTAATAAACTGCATAATAGAGGGTGTGGGGAAGTTACACTACCATATGCTTTAGTTTGAGGGCCCTTTGAACCAGGACCATGGAGTTGGTTAGGTATTAGAACTATACAGCTGTTCTACAGTTCTCCTTTTACAGAATCCTACGTGGCGACACTTGATTGGGTAAGAATTTGGATATCTCATAATTGTGCAAGCAATTTACATTTTTGTGTTGTATTACAGTTCATGGGGCTCTGCTGAGTGCTTTAATTATTAATCTCAATGGAAATGATGATGCCAAAATCCCATAGTCATTGCTCATCTGTATAGTTTTGAGTACTATAGATAGGAAGTAAATAGGGTAACCTGTTGTTCGGTCTTGGGGCTAATCTTATTAGCTTCGGCTATTTTCATTTTAGGCGTGTTGGGTAGGAAAGTTTTGGTCTTAACTTAATCTTAAGGTGTGTTCAATTAGTCGAGATTAATTACTTCGAGATTATCCGAGATTGTGTTGAGTTGAGATTATTGAGATTAATTTTATTACATGGGGTAGGCTAAGAATCATAACTCATGTACTACGTGACATTGTCTCGAGATTAAGTCTCGAATATAGACTTCTGAATGAAACAACTCAAGACTAATCTTAAACTAATTTTGAAACACAATCTTGTCAGCCAAACACTTTCTAGGGTGGTGTTTGGTTTGCTTGATAGATTTATGTTTTTTTTTTCATTATTGATAATTTAATAATTTCATAAAAAATAATTATATTTTATCTATATTAAGTTAATGATTATTATTGACTTTTTTTTATATTTTAATGGGAGTGAATATTTAAAATAGTCAAATAAAATTATTAAAGACAAAGTCACCAACATAATAATATTTAAATTCTAGCTATATATAATTTTTTTATATTAAAAAATCCTTTTAATTATTTTTTCCATTTGTGCATGAATAATATTAAAAAAATTTCATACATATTAGATTTTATTATACTGTATGTACGTACAAATGAATATTATTCATACATTTTATATTATTTGTATCATTTGTAAATTAAATTTATGTAAAATAGTATTCCCTCCCCTCTGTCCTAGTATTATTGGCCTTGTTTGACCAAATCAATGAGTGTTTTATTGACATTTGAGGCCAACAATAATAGTACAGAGGGAGTATTTATTATAATCCATCTTCAAAATGACTAGAATTTAATTTTTTTTTTCTGTTGGTGACTATTATTTCTTTTTTACCATTAAGTTTGACTATTTTGTATAATTAACTACTCCCTATTGTATCATTAATAAGTGTCCTATTTTGATTTATGTTTTGTTTTTAGTATCTTTCATATTTCAAAAATCAAAATAAAAAAATATCATCTTTATCATTTTATCCTTATTTGAGTACTTTTATAATATAAAACAAAGTCTATAAATGTATTTATAAAGCGTGAATAAAATAAATTGTTGAAGTTATATATATATATAATATTTTTATCAATATGTGTAATTATACTAAATGCTACACTTCCAAAAAAATGGAGGGAGTATTATTTTCTAAAGATTCCAAGGAGGCCGGCCGGGGGTGTTTTAGGCATGGGTGTGTATGAACTTTGGTGTGTTTAATTTATGGTAAATGAAAGACATGATAGCTTATGAGGCAACTATTAATGGCTCTTATCATCATTATTTCATTATTATATTATAATACATTATTTGTGATCTACTCTATTAATTCGGAGGGTCACACTCTAGAATCTCTATTCTTTAATTCAAAAGAAAGACCGCAATAACGTTAACCATTAATTTACATGTTTTGGTGTAAAATGGCAATCACGAGCTTCATAATATGTAGTGTCCTTTCGTAATTAATACTAATACCCCCAATCCAACCCCAAGACGTGGTAATGGTATCTTACCACTGAACTAAGTTGTCAATATTAATTACTTCCATCCCTCTGGCTATTTATACAATTTAAATTTTTAATGTCGAACAATTTGGAATTACTATGTTATTAAAAAAAATAACAATGATTAAAATCACTCCGGAAGGTGAAAACATTAATACAACTGTCCCCTAATCCATATAAATATTTCTTACTAATAATAGTGGAATTAGTGTAGCTTATAAGATCATTTTCTCTTTTCTTTTTTATTCAAGGATGATTTATCACTTTCTTCATCCACAAAAATAGTTTATGTTTGTTATTTTGAGATTTCCACGTAAATGACTTACATTTGAAACTTTTCATTTATAATAAGTGGACACACTACAATGACTATACACGATTGAATTTAAAACAATATATTAAGTATGACTCAAACTCCACTAATTGAACACAATCTAATTTAAAACAATATATCAAATCAGATCCAAACTTCACTCATTACGCATTCTCATTAAAATCAAAACACTTAATTAAAATTCGTGTTGGGTCAAAACATAAACCATTTTTATGGAGAGAGATAGTATTATGTTTAGACGGAGTGCATGAAAATATTTTACCGGATGGAATCTTTTTTCTTTTTCCTTTTTATCTTTTTTGTGGGGAATCTAATTTAATATTGAAAAGACATTGAAAGTATATGTACTGATATATGCACTACAAGTTTTCCTAGATATTGAACGATATAAACTCAATGAGTTGAGATCTAAGAGCGAGTTGAAATTAGGGTGGTACTTGAGTGCAGCTATATATATGGACCAACTTGAAAGAGGCACCCTTGAAAGTGGGATTCTTTGACTTGATACTAAATTGAGTGGTGTTGATAGCATATGTACGTCATTTTCATTCATGCACTCACTTGCATATATAGCTTAATTTACACCTAAATCAATTTTAATAAATTCCTTTTAGATTTAGAATAGTTGAGGATCGAGCACATTCAAACTAAATGCATGTGGACCTCCAATTTTACAACGATCAACAATAGTTTGAACCTTAATTGGGTCCCATCAGAATCAAACCGGACCCCTTTACCAACTATGTACAACACAAATAGTGCATACTATTTCATCTCCTAATTTGCTTATGGGATAAATTGCATGTTCATGACATGAATTAGATCGAGAAGCTAATATAATCTTATATGAATTTTACAATATGCAAAAAGACCTCGATATGGGATAAATATGCATGTTCATGATATGAATTTTAAAGGCCATAATTTATCTGCATGTTGTGGTGTGCAAATATCCTAAATTAGTCAATAGACTTGGTAAAAGACAAATTCTGAATTCTAACATAAACAACCCACCCTCATATGTCATGTCGGAAAGTAGAGGCCTAGTGTCCGAATGAGAGATTTTGGAATCTCTTCTGCTTCGCTCCAGTTAGCTTGCCATACTTACCGTTGCCGCCCGTTGGCCTGCGATTCTACTTTCTGAGATAACAGGCGGTTAGTTACCTATATGCCTCGGAAGTCTTTGTCTGCTTTATCGAGCTCTAAAACCTGCCTTCCATGCTTTACCGACTTAAAGCAATTAATAATATATGTCTGCCTTGGCATGAGAAAGCACTGGCAACAATAGAAAGGAAGGGGTCCATGTAGCTGATGCGCCCGCCCCCTTCTTAGTTAATGAGAGTGTTTGACCGAGCTTATAAGCTCCTTAACACAACTTATAAGTTGTTTAGGAGTTTATAAACTCTTTAAAAGTGTTTGGCAAAATAAGCTATTTGAGAGCTTATAAGTTGTAAAAATAAGCTATTAGAGCTTATAAATTATTCAAAAGTTAAGTAGCCCCACCCTAACTTATTTTTCCATTAACTTATAAGCTACAATAAAATTATATAAATAACCCTACAATATTTTGTTACTATAAGCATTAAAAAAAGTGAGTTTTTATAAAATAAGTAATGACATTTTATGTCATTATTTAAAGAGATTATAAGCTCATTTATCCAAACATTTTGACAACTTATAAATTCTTAAAGTATGACAGCATAGCATAATAAGCTTAGCCAAAACACCATCTTAATACGAAAGGTACAAATTAAAATTATATTACCATTCGTGCCATGTATTACCATTTTCATAACATTCATACCATATGGTATGAATGATAAAGATTTGTCCGCAAGTGGTTAAAGTTTATATATCGCCGAGTTTAAAGTTATAATTTGGTTATAATTTATATTTCCTCTATTGTGATGCTATGAGATGTAACAAATTTAGTTTTATAGACATGTGTCACATAATTCACTCTACATTTTAAAATTAATAAAAGAATATAGTGACACATTATGTAACCTTTAGATAAATGTTTTAATTTCAAATTTTATGAAATAACCAAAATTATGTCAGAATTCTGTGTGTTTAGCTTAGTAGTATAGTTGATGTCCAAAGTTAAAGATCTCGAACTGGAGTAGTGTGCCATGTAGAATTGTACTTCCTCCGTCCCACTATTTCTGTCCTCTTTTATATTGAGATGAATGTATTATTTTAATGAAAGAGGACGGAAATAGTGGGACGGAGGGAGAACATTTTATTGTATAAGTAATTAAAAAAGTGATAATTAAATAATTTTGTTCTAGTGATCAGGGCCGTATATAATTTTACCTTCAAACATGTTTGCAGATCATTTATCTCCAAACACTCAAAAGAGCAAAGTTAAATCAACTTATCATAATCTTCAAGAATATTGATTAATTCTCAAACATACATATTTGCATTTGAGCGACAAATTAACAAATGTAGTGAAATTCTTTTAAAAATAAAATAAAATAAAAATGAATAAAAGCAATGCTTTAAAGCGATCTTTTTGTCACCAAGTCTTAAAATTCCTTTGGTCAATCGATTCTCTCGATACTTTGTTAGAATCTTAATAAATAGTGGACATCATAAGGCCACTAATTCGAAATCAAGTGTAGTCCATCAATAATGCTGATTAAATTTCACTATTAATCATTTCTTCCCAAGAAATGCCAAAGTTGCATCAATAAATAATAAAAATAATCAAGAAACGAAACAGGGAGCATCAATACCAATATGTGCATTGATGGAAGGGAAGCTTACACGTTGGAATGTGAGGTTTACCTTTCTGCAAAGATATAATTAGGTATTCATATTATTATATACACAAGAATTTATACCCTCCTTATTAAAATGCTTAATAAACCAAAAGTTTGCTCTATATAAGTTGCACAAGCCACACCACAACCAGTGTGCAGCAGTTGCTTTCCCATCCCATTTCTCATATTTTCTCAAATAATTCCCTATTTGTACATATACTTTTGTTCCTCTATTCGAGGTTGCTAGAGGATTTTTCTTCTCAATAATCAAGGTACATATACTTTTGAGTGTGTCAAAATCACTTCTTTAGTACATTGCTAACATATTATATAAAAGAATTCTATATATTTTGGTAGGATGGGTGAGGGCACTGCCACCAACAACCACCACCACCACCACAACAGTCAAGTTTTCGACGTCTCCGTTAATATGGCACCGCAATGCGGCTCGAAAGCTATCGATGATGATGGACGACCCCAACGAACCGGTACTTTCATGTTCTATCTATATGCTTCAAATTATTCAAACATATACTCCCTCTGTCTCATTTATCTTGACAAATAAGTGAGAGGGAGGGAGTATTTTTTATTAAGAGTAGGTAAATGTAAATCAAGTCAAGAGAGACACATGTGGAAGCTAGCTGGGTCTAATGTTGATACATATTTGCATGTTGAAGGGAATGTATGGACTGCGAGTGCGCACATTATAACCGCAGTGATTGGATCTGGAGTACTTTCTTTAGCATGGGCTATAGGTCAGTTGGGATGGATAGCTGGTCCCACAGTCATGTTGTTGTTCTCCTTGGTCATCTACTACACCTCCACTCTCCTCGCCGACTGCTATCGCTCCGGGGACCCCTTGTTCGGCAAACGAAACTATACCTACATGGATGCCGTTCGCTCCAATCTCGGTCCGTATCATTCCTTCATTCCACCCCGTTAAAAGTGGACGCTTACCAAAAATGAATTTATGTGATCACTTTTAGTGGAACAGGGTTTTATTTATATTTTTGCTAATGTAGTGCATATTGATGTGTAATAACAGGTGGATCTAAGGTAAGATTATGCGGGACGATTCAATATCTAAATATCTTCGGAGTAGCAGTTGGATACACAATAGCCTCATCTATAAGCATGATGTAATAACTGATCTTCTTCACAAACACTAATTAATTTTGATAGGAAATGATTATTGATTTGAAGAGTGTTGTAATTAACAGGGCCATCAAGAGATCAAATTGTTTCCACAAGAGTGATGGGAAGGATCCATGCCATATGTCTAGCAATCCATACATGATTGCTTTTGGTGTTACACAAATACTATTCTCTCAAATTCCAGACTTTGATCAGATATGGTGGCTCTCTATTGTTGCTGCCATAATGTCCTTCACTTACTCCTCCATAGGCTTAGGCCTTGGCGTCGTTCAAGTAGCAGGTCTGTCCATCCACATATTTATTATTAATTATTTTGATTAAATTAATTTTATATAATCTATCTGATCAACAGCTAATGGAGCCATCAAGGGTAGCCTCACTGGGATCAGCATAGGAACAGTAACTCAAACTCAGAAAATATGGAGGAGCTTCCAAGCTCTAGGCGACATCGCTTTTGCCTACTCCTTCTCTATCATCCTTATTGAAATCCAGGTAATTTTGCTTGGGCCGGCTTCAAATCGTGCAAGTCGGATCGTTATAACCACACAATCTCTTAAGATTCTATTAAATCTCAACTTCAAATCGAAACATGACAAGAACATGTCATGTCATGAACACCATATTTTTTGTCTTGATACGGCACCATAACCACACATTATCAACGTGATAAATTCCTATATTTATACAAGAAAATGACTTAAAAACCAATTTTTTTTAATAATAATAATAATACATCAATTTTGAAGTTACACAACATATTTACTTTTATGCTAAAAATAAAATACTCCTTCCTTCCTTCCGTCCTACTTATAATGACACATTTTTTCTAAATATGGATTTAAATGTAAATGATTTTAAGTATATAATAATAAATATTTTATTTTTTAAAAAATTTATATAAATTAAATGTTTTAGATATTTTATTATAAAATTAAAATTTCACATTTTAATTAATTAAATGTAAGTTAATAAGATTATGTCCTATTCATTTAAACTAATATTAACCCATTTTTAGTAATGTCCATAATTAATGGAACATATAAAAAATGAAATCGTGACATTATAAGTGGATGGATGGAGGGAGTTTAAAATATGATGGAAAAATATTTAAAAATTATCAATGCATCAAAGTAAAATTATTAATATATTATATATTTATTTTGTAGCTAATTGCAAAACGATGGATAATGGGAAAAGTTGACATATATTGTTAGTTTGAAAAGTTTGATAGAGATTGTGGTGAGCTAAGTAGACATTCTGTTGTGAGAACAGGACAGTGTAAAATCCCCGCCGTCGGAGGCGAAGACGATGAAGAAGGCGAGCCTGATAAGCACGTGCGTGACGACGCTGTTCTACATCCTGTGTGGATGTATGGGGTACGCAGCCTTCGGGGACCTGGCGCCGGGCAACCTCCTCACGGGCTTCGGCTTCTACAACCCCTTCTGGCTCCTCGATATCGCCAACGCCGCCATTGTCATCCACCTCGTGGGGGCCTACCAAGTCTACTGCCAGCCCCTCTTCGCCTTTGTCGAGAAGCAAGCGGCCGCCACGTGGCCTGACAGCGGCTTCATCAACGGGGATATTCAAGTCAAGATCCCCTGCCTGCGCTGCACCTACACCTTCAACATGTTCCGGCTTGTGTGGAGGACTGTGTTTGTGATCGTCACCACCTTGATCTCCATGCTGCTGCCCTTCTTCAACGATGTAGTCGGGATCCTCGGGGCCTTCGGGTTCTGGCCTCTCACCGTCTATTTCCCGGTGGAGATGTACATTGCGCAGAAGAGGATACCAAAGTGGAGCACTCGGTGGATTTGCCTGCAGATGTTGAGCTTCGCTTGCCTTGTGATATCCGTCGCCGCGGCTGCCGGCTCCGTTGCCGGAGTTGTGCTTGATCTCAAGGTTTATAAGCCATTCAAGACTAGCTATTGAGGCGCCGCGGGGAGCAAGAGGGGATAAATAATATGATTATCATCAGCATGTGTTAGAGAGTGTTTAAGCTGTATATCATGATTGGTGGTTGGTGTTGTTGACTGTTTGTCCTTTTGTTTGCTTTTGTTGTTTTTGTGTTTGTGTATTTGGCAAAGCCTTGTGAATGTAAAGAAGGCATCAAGTTTCTTGTTTAAACTTCCTCACGTCCAATCTATAGTTTTTGTGTCTTATAAGTGGGGGAGATTAGTGCTACTCAACATTTTCATGTTTGTAGAATCTAATTTGCATACTTCATCGGTTACAATTGTCACATAAGTTCCTAAATAATTTCCGTCTGATTTAAATAATAATCAACCAAAACTAGATCTGAATTTTTAGAATTACATTTTTTTTAAAACTTGAAACTATAATCGGGTGAAACTTTGGGATTTTATGAGACATTAGACGCTTTCTAATTAGAAATTCAGAGTGGTTAAAAATTAATGAGTCTCCACAAAATGAAGTCAGCTAAACAATCGTGTGAAATTATGGTTCTGACTTCTCGATCTAAACCTTGTTTAATTAATATTTTTAATAGTATTACCCCATTTCACACAGAAATATTCACGTATTGATTGAGCGACAAATTTTAATATTATGTTTTGATTTGAAGTGAGAACGGGTAATAAGTAGAATTTAAATTTGTTAATATGTTAAAATAGTAAAAGTTAAATAATCATATTAATTTAAATTCTAATTATTTTTTGTGCGAATTATTACAAATATTCTTTTATTTAAATATCTGGATTACGAACCGCGTATACAAGGTATGAATTATACTATAATATAATATGGATCAGAGAATTCACGTATGAATATATGATTATTGACCAATCATACCTATGATATAATTATTTGTTGGTCCCAATTGAGCAGTTATTGGTGTATGGAGGCAGGGGGAGAATACACATCACAGAAAGTTGGTGATATGTTATGTGATATGTGTTTTGGAAAACACAGAAGAAGAACCAGATAGGGACTTGATCTGTAAATCGTGTTCTGTGCTCATAGAAGATGCGATTACAAATAGTGCAGAATGTGGTGATTAAGTCTATTGCTCAATTAAGAAAACCCTTTTGATTAGCCAATTATTCTTTAATAGGTTGTTTACAGATTATGAATGAGGGAAGATATGCATAAATCAAAAGCTGTAAAGTAATGTAAAGAACACAAGGTTTTTACGTGGTTCGGGAAATGTCACGCCCCCATTTCACTATGCTTAGTAAAATCGAGAAAACGTGACTTGAAGATAAAACGGATAACGAAAAGAAAGTGAAAGTACTGATTCTTGGATGAAAACATGGAACGTACTCCAATAATTGCAGATTCTAACAGAATTCGGCTACTCGCAGCCCAAATAAAGGAAACGATACATAAGTCATTGTTTAAAGGAAAAGCTTGAAAGGTTCAGAATACTGAAACGAAAGTCTAGCAGCGGAAAACTGGATCGAATTCTAGATCCATATGTATGACGACATACAAATCACCGAGAGTAATAATAGCAAAAGTTCGACAAAACCACCGTTGAGCATTCCACTTCGACATCACCGCTTAACCTGCACATTTATAAATATATGCAGGGCTGAGTACGAAAGTACTCAATAAACACGTGCCGAAATCACATTCGTACAATTATATTTGCCATTGTCGTAACACAGTGCAACATAGGGATTTTTGTCACTAAAGTACCTATGTTCACTAAAATTCTTGTGTGATCTGAAAAGTTTGACTGCGCAGTCTAAGTTCTGGAGTAATCATACATATCTGTAATTCTGGGTGTCGGGAAAGTGGCCACTTTCCGCGAACACTGAACCGGCCAACTCGCTAAGATGACTCACAGTCCTGGTGTACACTAGCCTTAAAAGATATAAATCTTTAAAGGCCCGAATTCGATTAATTGTTCAACAGATACGCATCATACCAAATATAAATATTTTTGACAATGCAATATTTCATAATGTTTCTAAATCAAAAGAATTTCTGAGACAAAAATAGTAATTTGGTACAACGCATACGATTTCATTTGTAAAAGAAAGCCTACCTGAACTGCTTCCTCGTCTAGTAAGATCTTGAGTCTTTGATGTCTAGAGCTTTCCCTTTTGCTAAACCTTAATCGCAATTACGAGAAAGATACTCATCGTGAGTATATAATTTATTTCATCTAAAAATGAAATAATATTCTATTATTTCATAAATTTTTCTAATCTTTTCACTCGACTAAGATTCGAGTACTTAAAGATTTCTATAAGCATTTTCATAGTACCTTAAATCATCCTTTGATTTATTCATTTCTAATATCTTATTTGCCTTACCCAATTAAGTAAATAACGGGTATTATGACTATTTAAGATAACTTACTTGAATTAATTTAATTCTAAACTAGAATGTTAAGTTAAGTCTCTATTGGATAGTATTAATTTAATTAACACTATTTAAGAATTTAATAGCTATTAAAATATTACTACTGATTTCATAACTTAATAGATCTAATTATTGGATTAAATCTAACTATTTATATCCAATCCCTTTAATTATTAACTTAATCCAAAGATTTAATTTTCTTAAACCATTATTAAGGGATAACTTAATCCATTCTAAATTCTCAATCTGGGCCCATTCTACATAATTAAATAGGCCCATTAAATTTTAAAAATCAAGCCCAATCTATCATCATGTTTTTCAGTCCACTAAAATTTATTTGCCGGCCCGTTCGTTTTATTCATTTTGGCCCATTCGATTAATTCATTTCCACAACCAGATCAAACCCTAGTTTAATTCACCCGACTTCCCCTTTTCTCCCTCGCCTCTCGTTCCTATCGTTCCTCTCAGACGACTCCCTTCACTCTACCCCCTCGCCACTTCGAGTTCCCTCTTCCTCGGTTGTTAGTCTGTCTCCCTCATCGTTCCCCCTGCTTTCTGTTCATCAACTTCTTCCCCTACCGATGGCAGAACGGTTCAAAGGGGTTTCCAGTCGCCGTCGACACTATGCGGTAACCTTTTTGTTTTTTTCTTATATTTTCAGGTTTCCATTATGCATGTTCTTTTCTCCTTCACAGTTTTGGTTTTAGAGATTTGACAGGCTCTGTTTCGCATTTGGGGTTCAAACTCTGGAATCTTTGTATTTTAGATTTCAATTCTTCGTTTTCTTGTATGATCAGATTCTCTTTCAAATTTTTGTGTTAAACGATTGGTCAAACCATAGTTTCATTTTGCATCTGACCTGACTTCTCTTTTTAAATTTCGAGTTGTGAAATGGAAGAAGCTTTAGTTTAGTTAAGAGTTTCAAAATTTGATTTGTTTCTTATTCTGATTGAGGGATACATTGGTTGCTGGTCTTATTCTGATTTGTTCGTTGGAAGGGGTTCTGGAGATTGGTTGCCATATGAGGTAGTCTCTATGTTTTTAATTTCTGAGATTTTACAACTTTTGAGTTGGTTTTTTTTTCTTATTCTGGAGGTAAAGGCGTATTGATTATGTTCTGGAGGTTGCATATAATATAAACATAAATCCAAGTTCTAAAATCAGAATATATATATATATATAAATGTTTATATGTTATGTTCTTAAATTTGCATACATATATATACATATATAACAATCTAAGTGTTCTGTTCTCTGCGAGTTGTTTCTTAAACAATTTAGAATCTAATTAACTTCTCAGTCTTCTAAGTTCTAGGCTTGCAAAATCTGAACTTCAACATTTAAAAGCATCTAATCTTTATGTCACGTCCCCATTTCACTTCTCTAAGTAAAATCGAGGAAAACGTGACTAAAAGGAAATACGGATAAACAAACGAAATGAAAACATTGATAAAAGGGTGATTCATGAAACGTACAACAAAGAGGAAGATTTCGATAGAGTTTGAGTGTCACGGACACCCCAAACACATCAACAGAATTTCAAAGTCTGAAATACTTGGTTCGACACGAATAAAATAACGGTTAATTCTGAAAGCTTAAATAAGTCTGGCAGCGGAAACCGGATCAATATCTAGATTTACATGTATGACGACATATAAACCACCGAGAGTAAAACATCAAGAGTTCGACAAAAACCACCGCTGAGCCTTCCCCTTTGTCATCACGACTTAACCTGCACATTTATAAATATATGCAGGGCTGAGTACAAAAGTACTCAGTAAACACATGCCGAAATCACATTCGTACTGATATATTTGCAATTGCCGTAATACAGTGCAACATAGGGATTTTGTCACTAAAGAACCTATGTTCACTAAAATTCTCGTGTGATCTTAAAATTTGACTGGCCAGTCTAAGTTCTGGAGTAATCAAACATATCTGTAATTCTGTGTGTCGGGAAAGTGGCCACTTTCCACGAACACTAAACCGGCCAACCCGCTAAGATGACTCACGGTTCTGGTGTACACTAACTTCCAAAGATAAAGATCTTTAAAAGCCCGAAATCGATTAAATATCAACAGATACGCATCATACCAAAATATAAACATTTTCGACAATGCAATACTTCATAACATTTTAAATTCTAAGCATTTCTAAACGAAAATCATACTTTGGTACAACGCATGCGATTTTATTTATAAAAGAAAGCCTACCTGATATGCTTCCTCGATTAACGAAAAGTTGGTTTAGATCGACTGGAAATTCCTTTCGCCGCACCTTAATCGTAATTAAGAGGGAAAATACTCATCGTGAGTATTAATTGACGTATCTAGTTAAAATGAAATAATATAGTATTATTTCAGAAATTATTCTAATTATTACTCGATTTAAAATCGAGTCCTTAGTAGTTAATTCAACTATCGGCATTAAAGAGTTCTAATAATTATCTAATTACTGAATCTCTCTAATATATTTTCTAAGTACTTTTATCCAATTAAGGTACTATAATAAGTCGAGATGATTCACTCGAAATAATTCAAGAGAACTTACTTGAATTAAATAAATTCTAATCTGAATCCTTATTCAAAGCTCTAATGGTTAGTATTTATTTATTTAGTAACCATTTAGGGATTTCATACTAATCCATAATTAAGGAATAATTAATCCACTTCTAATACCCATTCTGGGCCCACTTTACACAATTAAGAGGCCTATATTTATTTAAAACGAGTCCGATCTTGCATCATATAGTTTAGCCCAACCAGATTTAATTTGCTAGCCCGTCTGATTTATTAATTCTGGCCCAAACATTTTATTATGCCACAGCCCATTAGAAAATTAAGTTCGGCCCATTAGGAATTAATTATATTCAACCCATTACGTTTTATTCATTCAGCCCAATAGATCAAATTACTCCAGCCCATTTTATTCACATTTATTCGGCCCATCAGATTTCTGTTTCTACTTGGCCCAATTGTCTATCACCCTCAACCCATAATACACTCAAACGTTTAACCCTAATTTCATACTGTTCACTTTCTTCTTCACGACGCACACCCGACTACTCTCTATCTCCCTCGATCTGTGCTCTCGCTTCCCTTCCCAATCTCTCCTTGCCTCTGTTTCCTCTGTTCTCTGTGCTCTCGTTTCACCTCCTCTGTTCCTCCTCAACTTTTCTCTGTTTCTTCCCTGTCTTCGATCTCCTCGGCATCTTCCCGGTGTAATCAGCAACGGCGAGTATCTTCCATCACGATTTCAAGGTGGAGTCTCCTACTAATTTATTTTTTTATTCTTATTTCTTTAGATTTCGAAATTTGTTCTTGTCTGTTTGATTTTAATGGTTTTTTTCTTCTGTATTTGCTTTTAAAACCGTTAAATTTCTTAACTCTCAGCTCTCTCTCTCTCGATCTGTAGCAGGGCATTAGGACGGTGGGGTAGTCGTCGGAGCTGGTTTTGAGTTTCAGGTCTGAATTTCTTCTTCTGCAGGGACTCGTTTAAATTTTGTTCCTATAATTAGGGTTTATATAGTGATGCATGTTCTTCTCCTTCACATTTTGGGTTCCAGAAATCTCTTTATAAACTCTGTTCTAATTTAAGATTTTAGATTTTTAAACTCTTTTAATATGGATTTTAAAGCCTTCGTTTTCTGTTAGTTAACATCTTTTCCAAGCTTCTAGTGTTTAACCGTTGTTACTTTCTTATGTATCTGGGCCTGCTTTTCTTTTCATTTCGAATATTGACTATGTTTTGTTCTCATTTCTCGGCTGAGGAACACATGGGTGGCTGATCTCGTTCTGAGTGGTTCATTGGGTGGGTTCTGGAGGTATTTGGTTGTTGCGTGAGGTAGCTTCTGCCCTTATATTATGAGTTCTAATACTTTTGAGTTGGTTTCAATTATAAATCTAGGTAAACGAGTACTGCCTATGTTCTAATGACTGAAAGTAATAAAATATGAGTCCAGTTCTAAATCATAATCTAAGTATATATATATAGCTATATAAATTCTATGTATTCTGCTATCACAATCTGCACACACATATGTATGTAGTCATATAGATAGGGTCTAAAATCTGCAAGTTTGTTAAAAACTAAGAATTTTCAAAGCTCCTCAGTTCCTCTAAGTTCTTGGTCTGCAAAATTCTGAACTTAACTCTTTAAAGCTTCTACCTTCTTTGTTCTAAAAGTCTTTGAGAAAGATGGAGTCTAAGTTCGGTATTTCTTTTCCTTTTTGGTTCCAGGAACCCTAGTTTCTTTTAAAGAAAACAGAGAGTTAAGAACAAATTCTGAGGATTAAGGCAAGAGTATTTACAGTTTACACCCACACACATATGTATATCTATGTCTATATTCTGAAAGTCTGCATTTACATTTTAAGTTCTACCATTACTGAAGTTCCAAGCTCTGCATACATAACTCAGTTTTTAAGTCCTCTACTTAGTACCATATAGAACATAAACTGAATGTTTGGGGTCTGAGTTTACCTTAAAACTTCTGAAACTTTGAAAGGGGGTGACTTGGGTGATTCTTCGGGTGTAGGTAAAAGCTATGCTGTAAAAGCCTTAGAGAATAAGAACTGAGTTCTTGAAAAGAAAAACAAAGTGAAGTGTTTCAGTAGGGCCTAATGCTTAAACTGAAAGGTTGAACTTGGCTTACCTTGCTGTTTCTCCAACTGAAATTAGGATGGTTGAGAGGTTCCTCCCTTGGATGGATGAAGGTTTCTACGTAGTAAGAATGCAGTGTATATATAAATTTTGTTGTGGGAGTGAAAGTATGTCTTAGAGTAGAATATGGAGGAGAGTTTGTAGAGTCTGAATGTATAGTGTTTTCAGAATGAAGTTTGGTTAGCACTTGAGTTCTCTGCGTGCCTTACAGCCTCTTCCTGACACTCTACTCACTCTAGTTCTTGACTTTTGGGGCTATTATTAATGTGTGATTATCTTTTCTGCTGCAGGTATAACTCTTGGAGTGGTGGAGATGACCAGCTCGACTTGCTGCCATGCTGTTTCCTTCCCCTTTATCTTACTGTTTCTGTTTCTCTTCTTCTCCCATTAGTGTGATGTAACAGAAAGTTGGGTCAATGTGTGCAGCAGCTAGTTTCTTCAATAACTTCTTAGGGAACCAAATCAGCTTGAGCAGATTTTGTTGCTTTCCCTTCTTCTATTTAATAATTCTAGATGTAAAACTATGTGTTCTCTATCCATGTATGATACACGATAGTTTCAGGTGTGAAACTATAACTCCTATCTGTATTTAATAACATTTATGTACTTATTTCTCTTGGCTAATTATCATTTTATAAGATGTGGTTTCATTTATACGTACACAAATTTTCTACTAATCATCAATATGTGCATGCTACTTTAAAACACCAAGTTATACACAGGTTATCATAATGGGATTTTAATATACTAACCTTATAAGCATGACACTCTCTTGAATTTATTTAAAAAAAAAGCTTAATAAGAAGCTAACTATAAATCTCTTATCTCTCATTCCTTATAAATACCCAATTATAAACACTTCTTATGGTATATACCCATACTATTTATTTGTTAATACTTTGCTAAGTATTACACTTATCTCTTCGAACCTTAACTTACGATTATGCACTTCCCAGAAATTTATTTAGCTCGTTCTCTTAATACACCCAATTGTTTAGATGAGCTTACAAAATAATCATCATACACCAATGACTAACACGTACACGAAAAAAAATTAGCTACTGATATCAATTAGCTAATTTACGTAAAAACACAACAGAAATTTTATTATCGAGATTTCTGATACACTATATATATAAGGAAAAAATTTCACGGGTCATTACACTTTACCTCTTTGTTCTTTAAGTTTTGAGGAAGATGGGGTCTCATGTTCAGTTTTCTTTTATAATTTCAGTAACACAGTTTTAAGAAAATAGAAAGCCTTGAACTAATGCTAAGGAATAAGACTAGGGTATGAACCGTGTACACTCACACACACACATATATATATATATATATATAGGTTCTGAAATCAGTATGCATATGTTTTAAGTTCTGAAATATTTTTGAAGTTCTATATTCTGCATTCTTAACTCAATTCTAAACTCTTTACCTAATACCATAGAGAATGCAAAACTGAATGCTTGAGGTCTGCGTTTACCTCAATACTTCTAAGAATCCTGAGTGGGGATGGCTTGGGGTGACTTCTTGGGTGGATAGGAGCTTCTCCGTAAAGGCCTTAGTGTATATGAAACTGATTTCTTTAAAACTAGAGAAGTGTTTCCCTTGCAAGCTTCTATGCGTATAAGTAGGAAGGCTGCTGGTTGCATCTATCCTATATGTCATCTACATCCCTCTAGTTTGCCTATTTCACAGACTATAAACTCAAGTGTTGTATTGCTATTGTGTTCTGAATCCCTTGACTTTTGGGTTATCAATTAATGTGATATAATATCTTATGGTGCAGAGATAGATTGTGGAGAGTAGGAAGAGTGCAGGGTTGTCTTCCTCGACTTGCAGCCATGCTGCTCTCAACTCATTAGCTTTCACTTACTCTGCTTATTATATCGATGTAACAGAAAGTTATGACTATTTGTAGTACATTACAGGTGATCTTTTCCCATAAATTTTTATGAAACAAATCTGCTCGGCAGATTTGGTCTTACCCCTTTCTTTTTCTTAATAGTTCTAGATGCATGAATTTTCCTTTCTTTTATTTCTAGTACTCGAAAGTTTCAATTTGAAACCTGCAAAACCTCTAAGCTGTAATTATATATACATGTATTTACCTATGTGAATAATTAGCATTATACTATATATCTTAGTTCATTAATGCTGATAATAAACCATTTTACATAATACGATAGTTAACATTCTATTCTCCAATTATATACAAACTTAAGTACATAATCATCATATTATTAGTATACCATAATCTTATAAGTATACATCTTCACTTGTAATAATTTAATCAATTGATTAATAAGAATATAAACCATAATCCTTTTCATACATCATTCCTTTATTAATGCTAAATAATATACTATTCTATGGTATATAACTACACTACTAATTGTTATAGCCTCTTCTAGGTAATTAAATTAGTATCTAACTAAAGTTTCATAATTTATAAGCACTTGACTTGCCTTTGCATAGTTTTTTTTTTTTTTAATTATCAATTCTCTATATCTCCAAACCTTTAATCTAAAAACCCTTCTTAACTAAACTTGACAATGATTAGTTAATTTAATTGTATCCCACAACTAAAGTATAGTATCTCAATTATTCCATTTCTCATCTAAGTAAAACATTTAAACAAAATCCATAAATATATAAATATCTAATAATTAGTATCTAACTGCTATGTTATTGAACACAATTCATGGTCTAGCTTGCACAAGTATTCAAAGATATACTACAAAAGTTACCAATATCGATTAACTAACCGATATCTTTGGTATTTTATTACAAAATTTTCTCGAGCGAATTTTCGGATACACAAAATTAGTATGAAAATCCCCTTTTTTTTCTACGGGTCATTACAGGAAACCCCCTATGTCCAAGGACTATCCAACTGATAGTTCTCTTCACTAACTCGTGAATACAAATTCTCGCTTATTTAGACTGGTTGAGGGCGAGTCACAACAAAAAGTCTAAATTGGACTTGAGTTGTGCACGAATAAGGTCGTGACTTTTACACTTACTGGGTTTACAAGTTTTTGAATGTTCTTCCAAAAGCTTGAAGGCTAGAGGAAGATAGAACTAACTGTTACAGTGCAAAGTATCTTAATAAAATGTTAGTTCTAAGTGGGGGAGTATTCTTGCTTAAGATGAAATCTGATAATAGCTAATAACAATGAATTCTATAGTGCAGAAAAGGACTTAAGTAAAGTGCAGTGAGTATTAACGCTTGGTATTATGAACACTTCGAAAGCTTGAATATTTCTGCAGCGTTTGATCGCTTGAAATCCAATGAGTTGTAGTAGAACTCTTGAAAGAGTATTTATTGACGAATGAATCACGAACTAGCTGTTGTAAAGTTTTAAGCGCACGAACTAGTCGTTGGAATGTACTCCTTGCTAGCGATGCATTATTTATTGTCATTTAAGTTATGACATCGTTTCCCAGTATTCAAATTGTATTACCATAATAAGTATATGAGAACGAAGCCTATGTAACACCAAAGTGTACAAGAGGACAGATGATCCATTTAGACAGATCATCCATCTCTTAAGCATGTCACAGGTCAACCCTTGATCTGTGTGCTGAACAGATCATTCCATGATCTGTTTAGATTAAATCACCCTCTATGATTTTGGGATACTCCATGTTAGGTAGTATCTGGACAGAACATATCCTACGTTCTGAGTCTGTGACATAACGTCTGCTTCGTTCTATGTCTTGTACGCTCTGTTGCAAGATCTAGTCTAAGTATAGATGCTCTATAGATACAGATCGTGACTCACATTCTGTTATCTTTACATTCTAGAATCTTTAGAAAACACTAAGTCTAATACAAATTGGGTTAGGACCAGATCGGACTCACGATCTGTTCCTTTACATGGTAATCTGTAATATAATATAAGAGTAAAACTTAAGTATAAGTTGATCTCCTATAGACAGATCTTCACACAGATCTTAATATCTTTACACAATAGATCAACTCTCACACACAGAACATACTACGTTCTGTGCTGGTAAACACTTAAGTAAATTTTAAGTGTGTGTTTTGATAATCATCATCAAAACTTAATATAGGAGGTTCCCAAGAATTTCTCCCTTTTTATTGATGTCAAAACGACACATTATAGATAGTTCCTATGGAGACAATATTAGCAGATGCAACATAATATATAAGTTAAATAAGCATGCAGACAGATAACTGTTATTGTTGATAATAGGTAGCAGAAAGTAAATAGGCAGAGCCTGTACAAAGAGAGATTGTCTTCAGGGTGCAAGAGTGAATCTCTTTCTCATTATATTAATTGTTATGTGTTACTAAAGGATTACACTCATAACAGAAAAATAACTTAAAAACAAATTACATCAAAAAGTATGTCTATTTAGTTGTTACTTCTGTCATCTGGTCTGCCTTCTTGCCGTTGCTTCTGCTTTCTCTTTCTGTTGCTCTTCTGTTTTCAGCTCATGCTTGACGTGAATAGCTTTGTAAATCATCTTGTATGCGGGGTCTTTCAATGTCATACCACATTCGTAGAAAGCTGCTATCTCGTTGATGTATTGGCGGATGGTGGCCATATCGGGAAATATTCTTTAACCAAATCCGTCTAAATTCTCCAAAATATATTTCTTTAACCCAATCCCTCTAGATTTTTTTTCTAAAGGATTACTGAAATATAGCTGTGCTTCTCATTCACCATGTCCGTACTTACCCATAATGATCATTTCATTATGATACACAAATTATTGTACGATATGTTTTCCTCTAACTATTTTCCTTGAAGAACCTATATAAACTATGATATTAAATTATCATACTTAAGAGTTTGGTTAATGAGCTTTGATATTGGGCTGACCAGTGGAATATGAGTATCTAGATTTACTATAAATTTGTTATGTCTTTGAGGATTTTTCTGTAGATCAAACTTTATATGAAGTTGACCATTGGTATGGTGCATATGGTTGATGATAATGGAACCCGGATGAGGGGCTCACAAATTTGCATGATCCTCATGTCTAATAAATTGAATAAAACATGCAGGTCTAATACATATATAAATATCATACAAATCATGTAACACAGGGAGAAGATAAACGCCGAAATTAAGCCCTAGACATGCTACTAAGGAATAAAAAATTACCTTATTTCCAAACAGAAGAATCTTTGCGGAGAGACGAACAATTGTTAGCAGCGAACATAGATTCACGTTGATGAAACACCTATGGATTTGACCTTCAAAAGTTCTGACCTATTACCTTCCTACAACTTGAAAATCGTGTGGACAATAATATCTCAAGTTTTATGTATAAAAAAAAGGCTGAAAAACTATGTGGGAGGAATATGATTTTTGAAAATCACTCATTTGGAGAAGGTAGTGATGTAGGAAAATTCTATGGTTTTTAGTCTCCTTATCTATTTATAGATATGTGAGCTGGATTAGGGTTTTCAAGGAGAATTAGTCTAAATCTTCAATATAAAATTTAGTCTATTAATATCTTCAACAATTCCCTAATTAATGGCGCAGTCAATAAAGATTGTCAATTAATTAAGCTAGAAATTATTATATTTAGATACGATGTGCTAAGAATTTAAAAGAAGCATTGAAATGATTAATCAAAGAGATTTGACCCCAAGAGGTGATGAAGAAGCCCATTGGCTACAACGGGCTGAACAACCCTCAAATTATCAATTTAATCATATGTGAGTAGGCCCACGAAGGAGAGTTATTATTTGAAATTCAAATTTGGGAAGCTTCTTTTGAATTTCGAATTTGAAATTTGAAATTTGAATTAGATAGAATTTTACTAGTTTGTTCTTATCTTTAGTAATTTGTTCTGACATTTAGTAGTTTGTTCTTATCTCTACTAGTTTATTCCTACTTACTTGGGATATCTCAGCCTATTTATAGAGGCCATGTAATCTCAAGTTAAACATTTTGTTCATTAATCATATTTCATGAGTTTTATTCTCTCTTGAGAAATTTTCGAAAATCCTCTTGGTTTGCCGAGGCAGACATCTAATGACGAATCAATGAGGTTATCTCCCTCATTGTGTGTCATTCATCGTTCACGTGTGACTACAACAATACCTATTTGGGGTATAGGGAGACATTCCATCTGGCCTATATCATATATAAGATTCGACCGTAGATACATTGGAATTTTCATCCTTCAATTTCAGTTCTTGCTCATTTCTGTGTGCGATTCATTCATACGATTAGGCAGGATCATATTAAAATCCGCAAGTGCAAACACATCAAATTATTGCATAATGAGCCATGTATACTTAATGTTACTAACATATATTAAGAAATAAATAATTTTCAAGACCTCGTTCTTTAGTATCAACACATAAGAACTTATCTCGTTGTGAAACCACACAATACATATATGCAATACTTCTATTACAAGATAAATGAACTTATCTCAACAAAATATTATGGGCCTTATAAAATATTGGAAAGAATTGGGAAGGTAGCATATGAATTGGAGTTACTTGAAGGATCTAAGATACACCCTTTGTTTCATATATCCCTCCTCAATAAGGTCATAAGTCCAAGTATTATACCCTCCAACATTCTACCGATTGCTGACTAAGATGAATTTTTTGTTCTTTCTCCTGCGAAAATTTTGCAGGAACGGGTTGTTTTTTTATCAGAAATATCAAATCCAACTAACCCTTGTTCTATGGGATCCTCCATCAGCTGATGTGTCATCATGAGAAAATATTGGGTTCCTTCGAAAGAAATTTCTGACCTTTGATTATCGGGGACAAGGATCTCCAATTGGGGGGGAGTATTGTCGTGAATGTAAGTGAAAAGATGAAGTTTTTGAATGAAGTGCAAGAACAGGGGAAAGGTGGGGCAAAAGAGAGGTTCTGCGAAAAAAAATGAAGAAATGAAGTGTTGACTTGGGAACTTGTTCAGCCTGAAGTAAAGTTCGTAACTCTGATATTCTCCACAAACGGATCTCTCTCATCGCTTAACAACTTCTCTTGTTCGGCTGATGGAACTCTTTCCTCAACATCAACAACAATAAATTCCAACCTTGGCTTAAAAACGACTCTTCTCCAAGTCTCTTACTCTCCTCTTTGCCTAACGGCTACTCTGGTTGGTAGCAATACAATTGCGATATAAAATCGAGAAAGATCAGAAGCAGAAGCGTGGAAATCCGCCCTCATTGTTGCATGAGATGTGTGTGGACATGTGTTAAGATCAAGGTTGTACACATGGCGGGAGTGAAAGGAAATAGATTGTTAAGGTTATATTATATTTCTAGTATTTCCTGTTTGAGTACCTTTATAAGTTTGTTATTGTATTATTTCCCATACACATATAATACACGTATTGCACTATGAAAAAGGCATTATATGAATTATTTGATTTAATTTCCTTCCTTATACTTCTTCTCTGTCTATATATCTACCTCCTCTCATAATCTGGGTTTATTTATTAAATCATCCAACATCGCATTACACATTTACTACAACAATCCACTCACAAATATCACACCCAAATTTATTAGAAGTATGGCGTTATTCTTAACACTTTACTAGTTTGTTCCTACTTGCTTGAGATATCTTAGTCTATGTATAGAGGCAATGTAATCTCAAGTTAAACAATTTTTTTTAATCAAAATTTTTGTGAGTATATTCCCTCTTTGAGGAAATTTAGAAATCCTTTTGGTTTGCCGAGGTAGACATCTATCCACGAATCAATAAGGTTATATCCCTCGTGTGTATCATTCATCGTCCACGTGTTACTGTGCCAATACCTATTTGGAGACATTCCGTCCGGCCTATATCATTTATAGTATTCGACCGTAGATACATTAGAATTTCTATCCTTTCATTTCCAATTTTAATCCTTGTTCATTTCCGCGTGCGATTCAACCATACGATTAGGCAGAATTGTATTATTAAGTATTTAGTGCCATTTTTTTTTATTTTTTTTTTGTTTTTATTTTAGTTGTGGTTATTTTTTGTAATTTTGTAAATAAAAGAAATAAAAACGAAAAAGTAGAAGTATTTTATTTGTTTTTCAAGCATGTCTAATAGAATAGGTACTTATGAACAATATTGGTCTATAAAGTATATAATTGATGAACTAACAAAAGAGATGACGACATTGATGAAGCAAGGCGATGAAGTAGATACATGAGAAGATCGATCATCTAGAACAATATCGGAAGAGACCACCTTCAAATTTGCATCATCCAACTAGGCGTACTTGGAGGAGTTCAAATGAAAGTGATGAATCTGTTGACCGACATTCTTTTGTTAACAATCGGTGGGCAAACCAAGTTACCAATTCATTCAATGCAAAAATTGATTGGTGGATAAAATAAGGGTTGGACAAGGATAAGTTTGAAAACATTATCTCTACCCCACAATCCAAAGTTCGAATAGGAGGGAGATGGTGACTGAATTTGATAGCAATGTCGATACTAAAGATGAAGAGTCAGATTTTGAGATTCGAAAATCAAAAGATTCATGTGAAAATGTGCACGATATATGTAATGCATTTCCTTGATTTCGAAGAGGGATGAGACATAGACTAGTGACGCTGAAGAGGAGCATCAACAGACTATCTTTCACACAAAAAACACCGTCAAAGATGAGGTATGTGGCATGATTATTGATGATGGAATTTGTACTAAAAAATCCTACTTCTATCATGGTCAAAATTGTAGAGTTTCCTGTCTTTAGTTATCATAAATCTTACAAGTTGAAATTACTACCAAAAAGTATTAAAGTAAAGGTCGATATGCAAGAGAAGTTGTCACTTAATATTGGCATGTATGAAGATCATGTCAAGCTTCAAGAGGGGTCGGAACTATAGAAAAAGAAGAAGAAGAAGGTTAAACATATCATGCAATGGTCGTTTCTTGCAAGAATAGAAGGGATCGTGTTTGATCCCGGCATCGACGACGTGGGTTTGAGTATAAATCCTCTTCGAGAGGAGGAGAATGATGGAGCTTAAGATCGTCAATTCAAGACCCTATTCGTGTTCTAGTTGGGCCAATGACGAGGGAGCGGGCCAAGAAGTTCAATGAAGCATTGGAAGGATTAATCTAAGAGCTTTTGGCTCAAGAGATGATGAAGAAGTCCATTGGCAACAGCGGGCCGGATGGGCCGAACGGCCCGCAAATTATTAACTTGATCGTATGCGAGAAGGCCCTAGGAAGAAAATAATTATTTTAATTTCGAAAATCGGGAAATCTTTCTTTTGAATTTTAAAATTAGAATTAGATAGCATTTGAATTTAGTTTTTTCTTATCTTTACTAGTTTGTTCTTATTTTTAATTGTTTGTTCTATCTTTCATAGTTTTTTACTTTAGATATTTAAGTCTATTTATAGAGGTCATGTAATCTCAAGTTAAACACTTCATTTTTAATCATAATTTTCGTAAGTTTATTCTTTCTTTGAGGAATTTTAGAAATCTTCTTGGTTTTTCGAGGCAGACTTCTATCTACAAATCAATGAGGTCATTTCCCTCGCCGTGTGTTATTCCTCGTCCACGTGTGGCTGCGACAATACCTATTTGAGGGTATAAAGAGACATTTCGTCTAACCTATATCATTTATAGGATTTGACCCTAGATACATTGAGATTTTAATCATTTGGATTTTCAATTTAAATTATTGTTCGTTTCCGCGTCCGATTCATCCATACGAGTAGGAAAGATCGTATCACAATTCTTAGCAATGCCTTGAATCATCCAAATCGCTAAAGATAAACATGTCGATATGAGCAGGTCGTTTGAGACTGGTCGATGATCACTGGCGTGAACAGTCGATGTCTATCCGAGTAGGCCGTTTAAGACAGGTCGATGATCACGAGGTGAACATTCGATGTCTATTTGAGCAAGTCGTTTATAATCATATATTGATGTAAAGACAGGTCGATGATTGCAAGATCAACCTACTACTTAGAAGGCAAATCGATGTAGCTAGCTTTCTGACCAGCTCGCTATTATATTGAATTGCTAGCACATTACTTGTGTCTACCTGGTTCTGAATTGACTTAGTCTAGTATTTTTTGACTTATCTATTGGGGCCTTTTCTTAGGCCTAAGCTGATTGATTGGCTCTTTTGCTTTAGTGGTTAACTTTTGCCTATAGATATCTGTAACTTAGCATTAACCGTGATATCTGGAAATTAATCTTTATTTTGTAATAATATGAGATAAAATTCTAGTTGTTTTTTCTCAATACTTTCTATTATATTCTCTGGTAAATGGATTTCTTCTTTCTAAGAATAGATATAATTGACACATCATCTATAACCTCTATACTGTGTTTGTAATTTATCAATGTTTCATATTCGTGTTTATTTATTTATTTCTTCCGTATATGTATGTTACATATGGATACTTAATTATAAAACAACCAAAACATGCTCGACCAGTCGTCCCCGTAAAGTCATATTGTCCATAATAATGAAACATAAATGTTATTAATATAACAGCCTGACGATAAAATTTTCCCACAAGAATGACCAAAATGAATAGCCTAGCCATGCAATAGGTTTTTCCACAAGAATGGCCAAAACGAATAGCGTAGTCGATAGGTTTCCTCGAATATTTCCACATCCAATTGGACCAATCAAATATGTACAGTAACCATCCAACCTATCACCACAGCTATTGCAAGGAACACAGCCAAATATTTGACTCAGTAGACCAAAAATAATTATATTTATATAAGTAATATAAATATTAAATATGAATTATTATCATACTCCTAACTTAAAAAAAAAATCAGGATGGTCAATTTCCCATCCTGCCTCTCCTTACGCCGCTGGCTACTGTATTAGTCAAATAATAACTTGTATCAAGTGTCGCGTATTTTAGTTTTTCAATAGTTTGATTACTTTAGCTATTCCTTGCACGGACTAAGTCCTAAATAGAGCTGTCAAAATTTATTAAAAAAACGGTATACCGTACTTACCGTACCGAAAAATATCGTAAAATACCGAATATAAGGTATACCGGAAATTTTGGTAAGGTATGAGACCGTACCGAACTTTTCAGTAAGGTAAAGGTATAAATTTTCCAAATACCGAGGTATACCGTCATATACCGTACCGCAATATATATCAAAAAAATTAGTATATACCGTTGTTTTCTTATATATATATATATAATTATATATACATATAATTATAGTTAATAAATATTAGTGACAAATTATAAAATATGTGAGTTTTTTGATAATTGAAAAGATTGAACTAGACATATTATTTGTTACATAACCAATTAATTATAATATAATTCTACTAATTTTTTTTCTAAAACTAGCATATCAATCTAAATAATTATATAACTAATTATAATAAAATAAAGATAATTATAATCAAAGGTACGTTTTAAAAATATAAGTATTTTATATAATCATATGACTACGTCTATTTGATTTTAAATATAATATAAATTGTAATACATAATTAATGAAAATATACTTAATATATATGTTCTAATATATCATGCATATATGATAAAATTTGTAAGTTTATGATTCATATATTTAAATCTAGTATTTATATAATAATATAATTAGTTAATATTTTAGTAATTAATTATCTGATATTAGTAGTTAATCTCAAAAATTATATTATTATAAAAATAACACTTAATATTTTTTTATATGTTGGATGTTAT
Organism: Leonotis leonurus; assembly: GCA_026898415.1. Classification (NCBI taxonomy): domain Eukaryota; kingdom Viridiplantae; phylum Streptophyta; class Magnoliopsida; order Lamiales; family Lamiaceae; genus Leonotis; species Leonotis leonurus. Next base: position 1,152,375 of record JAPKLX010000070.1, read on the forward strand.
TTAAGGTGTCGTTCATTATATTTTAGTACATCGTGAAAGAAAGGTATATCGAAATAAGGTAAGGTATAAGTACGTAAAAATGTCATACCGAAAGTAAGGTATACCGAACTAAGGTATATCGAAAAGTATGATAAGGTAACGGTATGAATTTTCCATATAGAAGGTAAAGAAAAGATATAAGATATGACGATTTTATTAAGGTATACCGTACCGTGACACCCCTAGTCTTAAGCTACAACTTAAGAGCAAGTTGTGTACTCTTTTCATTCATTTCTGTCGATTATAGAATTCTAAATATTATTCTAATAATTATCATATGAAAATTTTTATTTGGATTTACTATATTTAATTTAATACCAGGTCACTGACTTAAATAGCAGTCAAATATGAAGTATGTTTATATGAAATGGATTTTCTTTTTCGTATTGCTACAAATTCATATTATATTAGAGAAGGCTTATGTGTTATTGTTATGCTAACGAAAAATATCGTGGCGAAATAAAATTAAAAGTAAGGGTATCAATTTTTGATATGACACAATAATCCGATACGAACATGAACGAAATTAATAAGTTAGTGTCAAGTTTTATCAGGTGCGGATCGTAATCAGGTTCATCCGATAAGAACACAAAATATCAGATCGGATTCGGATCACATTCAAGTTATTCGATAACATAAATTTATAATGTATTAATAATTTATATTTTGAAATAAATAAAATTAATTAGATTTTTTCTAAAATATTTTGTATTTTCTTTTAAATATAAAACAATTATATATTTTATAAATTCAAAACTTATGAATTTATTATTATTTTTATTTATATAATTTTATAATTTTTTATGTCGTTTTTTCGTATAAATTTAGCTTTTTATCGTGTCGATAATGTGTCATTATAGTGTCATGTTAACACAAAATTTATCGTGTTCATGTCGGGTTTGTGTCGTGTTCGAATTTGAATTTAACAAGTTGGGTTCGAGTTCTGATTGTGCAAAAAGTCAGGTTCATATTTGACCTTAACAGGTCGGGTTCGAGTTCGAATTCCGCATAACCTTAAGAGATCGGATTCAACTTTGACTTTAACTTGTTATTAGGTTGATTCGATAACAACTCAACTCGTATTCTGGGACCACAAGTTTTAAGTTTTGCATTTAATGCATGTATATTCAATATTATTGACTTCAAGTCAATTCCTATTATTTCTTTGTCCTTGTCTCGCTTCTTCTTCTTTTTACATTTTTCACTAGAGATTATGTTGAGATATTTAAAAACTGTTATCTAAAATTTCCCAATATCAAATGGAACTCCGAAACAAAATTCTTTGTCGTGCCTAACTGTTTGTTTGGTAATCTCTTTTTAATTTATTTAGAAGTTCACTTTTAATCCAATTATTATTTATGAGAACGACTTTATGTTTATTTTGAATTTGAATTTTCACTTATCAATCTCAATTTGAATTTGAATTTGAATTTTTTTAATTCCCCTACACACGAGCACAAGATCACTTTTATTTATATATTATACGTAAAACTATGCTATGCTCAAATGAGGATAAATTCATTTTCATTTTTCATAACACATTTAATTATAAATGAAGTCATATGGCGTTGGGTTTTCAACCTACATGAGTTTCAAGATTTACCCAAAGTCCACATCAAATTTTAAACTAAATACATATACAATAATATGCTGTATATGTTTTGAACAGTACTTCAAAAATCCTCTATAAAATTAAGGGTAGAGACTAGAGCTACCGACATCTATACATATGTTTGTTAGCTCGATCACTGATCTCTTCAATAATGGCTTCTACACACAATCACCTGTTTGTTGCATCTACCCTTTTGCTCATATTTCTGTCTCTGGATTTCACAGGTTTTCATTCTTTTTCATTAATTAATTCAACTTCAGTTTCATCTTTCGATATTTATATTCCTTTCCTAATTATGTCCCATATATCGTTTCTCCTAGAATACCTACAAATTATATCCCATCCATTAGTCGCAAGTACTTTTATTTAACTTATGCCCACTAAACAAGATTAGTATTTATTTTTTGATTGAAATATATCTTATTTACTTACATCTGTTATATATCGAACATATGTTATTTATTTATTTATTTATCTTTTTACTTATCAAACTATTTGAATTTAAATATTACTAAATTTATTCCTGCAGGCGCTATATGAGTGGTGAGACTACTAACATCTTGCCTTCTCCAAAAATTACAAAAATAAATTGAAAGCTAGAATAGTTTGTTTGTTAATTTGTAAGCTCATGCAATTGATCTCCTATATGTAGCCGCACAAATCGGAATCTAGTACGGAAGAAACGGCGATGGGCTACCTGAACCGGCGAGAGTTGTCGAGATATTCAAACAGTACGGTATCAAACGCATGCGCATCTACGATCCCTACACCCCTACACTCCAAGCTCTTGCCGGCACCGACATCGAGCTCACCGTCGGCGTCCCTAATGACAACCTCGACCGCCTCTCTAACCCAGGCGCCGCCGCCGATTGGGTCCGCGATAACATCCTAAACCACCCGGACGTCAACTTCAAGCACATCGTCGCCGGAAACGAGATCAGCCCCATAAGGCACCCGGAGTTGGTGGAGTACGTCGTGCCGGCCATGCGGAGCATCCACGACGCCCTCGTCGCAGCCGGCCTCGACCACATATCCGTCTCCACTGCGGTGGAGACTAACTTGATCGAACCGGGAACGGACTTCCCCCCCTCGAGTGCGGATTTCCGGACGGAGGTGAAGCCGTACATGCAGTCGGTTCTTCAGTTCCTGGTCGACACCAACGGTCCTTTGTTCGTCAACATCTACCCTTACTTCGCCTACAAGTACGGTGGGGACACCGTGCCCCTTGACTACGCTCTCCTACGTCCCGAAGGGGCGCAGGATACGCCGGACGGCCGTTACGACAATCTGTACTACGCGCTGGTGGATGTCATGTACGCAGCCATTGAGAAGATGGGGTCGTCGGTGGCGATGGCCGACAGCGGCCGTGTCGACAACGTGGAGATTAAGGGAGGGGAGAGTGGGTGGGAGTCGTCTCCCGGCCGTGGGGGGGCGGCGGCGGATCAAACGGTGGCGGAGAGCAGTGTGAATGCGGAGACTTATGTGAATAATCTGATACAAGTAGTGAAGAGTGGGACGCCCAGGAGGCCTAACCGACCTATTGAGACCTACATATTTGCAATGTTTGATGAGAGTTTTAAGTCGGCGGAAGAGGGCATGAATTTTGGCATCTTTCAGTCCGATGGCCAGACCAAATACCCTATCAATTTTAATTAATTGAGAGGTGAATTTCAAATTAGGGTTGTATTTGTGCATGCAACTCATAGTGTATAAGTTTTTATGGTGTAGAATAAGTGTTGCATAATGTATGCAACTTATAATGGAATAACTGGATTAGTGACTGTTTCTTCAAGAATATGGTATATGATGTGACAATGTCAAAACATATCATCACAATTGCAAAGTGCAGTTAATTAAATGGTATATTAAAGTACAGCTTCCGTTTTGAATCCCATCAACCATCTATTATCTATCATTTTTATTAGAGTTAATTATACAAACTAGCCAAAAAAGATAGTAAAAGACAAATAATAGTCACAAACATAATACTATTTAAATTCTAGCCATTTTGAATGTGAATTATCATAAATACCCTTCTACTTAATTCACTACTAGAATTTTGAAAACGACCAACGAAATTACCAAGGGGAAAATTTCTCTTTCTAAAATACCAACGGTTTACCAAGGGATTTAATTTCCCAACAGATTGTCAAGGGATTAAAGACAGATTTTCAATGCCAACGAAATATTTCCCTTGGTAAATTTAATTAAATAATTAATTTAATAATTAATTTAGAAATATAATATAGCCAACGAAATATTTCCCTTGGTAAATTTAATTAAATAATAAATTTAGTAATTAATTTGGTAATATAATATATATAGCCAACGGAATATTTCCCTCGGCAAATTTAATTAAAGTAAAATTAATTTAGTTATATAATTAATGTTGCCAAGGGAATGGTTCCCTTGAGAAAATTAGTGAAATTTTACCAACCTAGGTAAATTTAATAAATTAATAAATTAAATAATTAATTTTATTATATAATATTACCAAGGGAATATTTCCGTCTGTAATGAAGTAATTAATAATATTAAAATTAGTTTTTTTATTACCAAGGGAAATATTCCGTTGGGAAATTTTAATACAATTTCCCAACACAAGCTCTAATTCATATCCTATTGACTACCGGATTTGGCTCCGACCGCCGTAGTTGTCAACGCTCGTTCCCTCCGTCACCTTCTCCCTCCTCTCTTCAACACTTCCTCTCAATTTCGCTCCAAACTGAGTTCATCGTAATTGCATCGGAAATTGGATCGGTTCCGTTTGCTTTCGCTTCTCAGCTTCCTCTAGCTTAGTTCATTGCATTTGTGAGTGAAGTTCTTATTATTCTCAAATTATCAGTTTCACCTGTTTAAATTCATTCCTTGTTGAATTGGCAATATATATACTTGTTGTGTGAGTCAGATTTGGACAAGTTAGCAGAATGTTTTCAATTTTAATTTTGAATCAGAAGTCAGAACTATGTACTTTAGGGATTTTGAATTTGTCTCTACAGTCTACATATGCTGAAACCGCTGTGAACACAGTTATAATGTGTTTGGTTTTTTTGGGAAATTGTCAGCAAGGTTCCTGACATTGGCATTCTGATGAGCTTTATTGATTTTTACATATGCAGAAAGCATTGTGTACACAGTTATAATGTGTTTGATTTTTTGAGGGAAGTTGTCAACAAGGTTCCCGACTATGGCAGTTCTGATGCCACTGCTGCTGCTGATACATCAAAACGAAGGTGTGATTTCTATCTGGTTATTGGTTTTATCTCATTTTAGTAAACACGTATTTATGAAAATTTCTGACTTTACTACCAGGAAAGTTGCTGCAAATGAATTGAATGAGAGTGATGAAGAGTCTAAAAGGAACAATATGGTATGTATGATGTGCTTCCTTAAGATGTTGCTAATTCTGATATATGCTACCTGTTTCCTGTCAATACACATGCCAAGTAAATATCCCTATAACCTAAACTGGTCGGGCTTATTTTCCTGGGTTGTCTTCTTGTTCTAATACTGATAATAGAGGAAAATATACGTACTTGGTGGTATATGCTTGACAAAATTACCATCTCTAATTTGGTGGAGTCAGTATATGGTCAATTACACATTTGGGATCTTCACAAATGATACTGCATATGCTTACAGCTTACTTCATGATTTTAGATAGAGAAGATTTATAAAATTTCACATTTGTAATTGCTGTTAGTTCTTTTTCTCTGACTATAAATCTACCCCTAAAGTTATCGTTTAAGCTGCAATGATTTATCCATGATTTAAGCTGCAATAATCATGGTTTTCTAAGAAGCGTTGTCTATAGGTGAATATTTTACAAGACCTACGACAACGATTTTAAGAACCGTTGTCTATGAGCGAATTTTTTTTATATACGACAACGGTTCCAGAAACCCTTGTCTTAGCCGTTGTTGTAAATATTTACGATAACGGTTATATAACCGTTGTCTATGAGCGAGAATATATGACAACACCACTTTCGACAAGGGTTGAGAAGAAGTTGAAGAATAATGTAAAAAATAAAGCGAGAGTTGAAGGATCTATCATCAATGCTTACCTAGTCGAAGAAGCATCCATATTCTGCTCTTATTACTTTGAAGATCATGTGCGGACAAAGCATAGGAGTGAACCTCGTAACTATGCCGGTGCAACATATGATAACACCGATGAACATCCAAATATGCTCCAAATATTCAAAAATCCTGGGAGAGCATTTGGAAAGATGTCGAAGCGATCCTTAGACTCAAAAGAGTATGAAGTTGCTCGTCGATATATCCTTAATAATTGCATTGAAGTATTGAATACATACATGCCGTAAGTAACTCAATATCTTAAATATCATATTTCTAATAGTGCCTTTAATAAATTCTAACAATTGATATCTTATGTGTATAAAGTTTGTTTGTTGATGAATTGGAATCAAAGAATCCAAATTTAACAAAGGCTGAGATAGGAGATAAGGTAGACAAAGAGTTTCCACATTGGTTCTCATCCTATGTAAGTTTCTAAATTCACTTAATTGTGATATTTCTACTTTTTATAAATGATATTTATAACATTCAAAATTATGATAGGCCATGAATCCTTCCAATAATGTGGAGAATCAATTTGTTCGAGATCTTGCAAGAGGGCCTTCTATGCGAGTTAATACATATTCAGGTTATTTTGTGAACGGATATAAATTTCATACACTTGGACATGCGACTCAACGAGAAACAATGAACAGTGGAGTATGCATAAAAAGTTCAGTTTATGGTGACAATGAAGAAGTCGATTACTATGGTCGATTGTTGGAGGTTACTGAGCTCGAGTTTCCTGGACTACCAATAAAGACAATCACATTGTTTAAATGTGAGTGGTTTGACACATCGGAAGCGGGAACCGAAGTACATCCAGATGTCAAACTAGTTTCCATAAACCAAACATGTAGATATCCTAGTTACGACCCATTTATTCTAGCATCTCAAGCTTCACAAGTTTTCTTTTGTTCATATCCAAGTATGAACCGAGCTAGGAAAGATTGGCTGGGAGTATGCAAAATAAATGCTAGAGCTAATGTAGTTTTGCCATATGCAACAACAATGTCAATTGTGCCTCCACTATTTCAAAATGATGATTCAGTACACTTCAATTCCACAATTGTGTTTGATGATACAACATTAGCACATCCAGATGGGGGCACAATTGACATTGTAGAAGAAGAAGAAGAGGAAGAGGAAGAGGAAGAGGAAGAGGAAGAGGAAGAGGAAGAGGGGGAAGAAGAAGAACATGATGATGAAGATGATGATAATGAAGATGAATAAGAAAACAATAATGCTGATGATATTCATGATAATTTTTAAAGTTAGTTAGTTTATTTATTTGAGTTTATTTATTTAAAAATTATTAATATGCATTTATAAAATATATATCAATTTAATTTTGTTTGTCTTTATTTTCAGATGGAATCATCAAGTTCTCGTGGACGTGCTTGATCATATGCAGTTAGTAGGGGTGCAGATACTTCTGAGTCAAATTGTGGAGTATTACGAGATGCATCATCTATGCCACGAGATGAATCATCTGTGTCACGAGATGCATCACATGTGCCACGAGATGCATCATCTGTGCCAGAGCCCGAACACAATATTCAAAACTCTTCCACAATTAATACTTCAGCAACAAATAGATCGAGAGATAGTCTCTATGAGCTCGAAGTTACAAAAGCTCCAAATGGTCGTTACAACATCATCGTACATGAGGGTATACTAATTTTGTATATTATGTTTTTTAACTATATAATTTATATGCATATATACTTATATGTATACATTAATTTTAGGGTGTTGATGCCATCTTACAAAGTTTCTCGAGTCATCACCTAATCATTTCAGAAGTATTACAATCCTACTGGGTACACTTGGAAACTTGTACCTACAGACATGAAGCGGATGTGGTTTGATGAGTTCAAGGTAAAAAATATTTGGTAGAATTACTAGTACGTACAATAATGAAAATATTGTTTAATTTCATTTTTTTTTTTGCAATATTATGTATTGATCTTTGCTTGTATTAGGTGCGTGCATAATCCAACCATACAAGACATCTTAGATTTTTTGCGATTAGATTGAATTATACATGACTTAGATTTATAAGATGAGCATATACATGCATGCGTGCGTGAATTATATATGTGAATATGTGTATGTTTTGATATTTATTGGTTCGTGTATTTTATGCGTATATATAGCATAATTGACTTTATTTTAATGTATTTTATGCGTATATATATATATATATATTTGTTGTAGAAAACATTTGCTTGGGAACCGAATCAAGAAATAGAAATCCATACTTCGTGGGTCGCGAGGGCTCGAATTCGTTACAGTGAGTTCTTACATGAGATCAAATGTCACAGAGAGCCTCATCAATGGGGCAAACCAGCATGGATTCCCGATCAGAATTGGGCTTCTTGGTTGGAATATTGGGAAAGATAGGATGTTAAGGAAAAGGCCGCAATTGCACGTCGAAATAGGATGTCTGAGCCTGATGGTCCAGGTACAGGCATATCAAAGCACAGAGGCGGTTCGAAGTGCGTTGCGGAGAGATTATTGTTAAAGGTAAGTATCTAATTGTAGTTATTTTATTATTCTTTTATTTTATAAACTTACAAACTTATTTGTTGTGTATATACACGTGTTTGTGTGTTTTAATGTTTAGTCAAAGACGACTGGATTGTCTGAAGAAGATTGTGTGCCAGCTGTTTATGATGATATTCACAAACATAGCGGTCAATATACGAGTGAGAAAGCAAAACGTCTTGGGGTAATTTGCTTACTACTCCTTATTCAATGCCAATTTTTGAGACTTGAATTTGCATTAGGTTTCCTTTATTGATCACGTTTCTTGGGATTTGAGTTTGAAGTTTTTCTGGATGGTGTTTGATTTAGGTGAAACTGGTAAATTAATTCTTGAAATAGCCATTACCCAAACATGCTTCACTACTATAATATTTCAACCATGAATATTTGATGAGAAATGCCTTTTTGATTTTGTCTTTATTTCATTTTGTTCCTATATACTTGTATATGTTATTGCTAGTTGGTTTGATTCTAAAATGATGTAGCAACTGTTATGCTCTAGCTATTGTGTTAGTTACATCTCCAGCTAAACTTGATAACAATGCCAATATACTAATATGTGCTTAATTTACAGAGTCAAACATGAGTATTTATTATTTCTTGATTCCTGTTATCAAGTTGTGCTTGGTTTCTATATTTTGTTAATTATTGATAAACCCAATTAATATTTAGTTGATGGATTTTTCCGTTTGCCCAACATGTGATCATTTTTGGTTTTGACTTATACTTTATTACCTAGATATAAATTTGTTAATTTATAGTTTACTATAAATAATGTTCAATGCAGACTTTGTATGATGATCTGCTTCAGCAGTCTATTCAGGCTGCAGCTGATACTCCCGATGCTCCTCCCGTCAGTAAGGGAAAAATATTTTTGGAGGCAGTAGGTGTAGAAAACAAACACCGGATATTTGGTACTAGATCATTAGCTAAAACCATCAAAAAAAAATTGTAGTATCTGTCTCGTCTCAAATGGAATCAAAAGAAATATCTAGTTTACGAGAACAGCTCGAGAAAAAGACGCTAGAGCACCAACAGTTGGAGGAGCAGATGCAGAAGTTTCAATCACAGCAGGAGGAGATGCAGGAGCAGATACGAATTCTAATGGGTCAATTTAAATCTGGATCAAATTCTACACAACCCCCACCTTCTTAGTGATTTAGTTTCAATTTTTAGTTTATCAATGTAATATATTATATACATTTTCCTTATACTGAATTTGGAATGATACATATTAAAATATTAATTTTAGAATTTTTGCATGTTATAAATATTAGATATCATATATTAAATTGTATTATTGATTTATAATTTTTGTTTAAACAGGTTTTATATTCTGTTTAAAATTTTAATTAAAAAATATAAATATATTTACCAACGGAAAATTTTCGTTGGTAACAATTGCATATATAATTATTTAATTTATTCAGTTATTTTGCCAAGGGATTTGCCAACGGAATTTTAAAAAATTAAAAAAAAAATATTTTGTTTTACCAAGGGATTATTTCCCTTGGTAATAATTACAGACGGAATATTCCCTTGGTATCATATATTACCGACGAAGGTTTTAACAAGGGACCTATTTCATTGGTAATCCCTTGACATTATGTATTACCAAGGGAAAATGTATATTTCCCAAGGGATTATTTCCCTTGGTAATGTTGTAATTTCTTGTAGTGATTGTATGAATGGTACGAATGGTATGAAAGGTATGAATAATATTCATTCATACGATTCATACGTACATACAGTTTAATAAAATTAAGTATCACGTATGAGTGGTATGATTCGATACAATTCATACGATTCATACGTACATACAGTTTAATAAAATTAAGTATCACGTATGAATGGTAGGATTCGATACAATTCATACTATTCTTACTCAAAAATATAAAATATAATTACAAGGGTATTTTAGTACAAAAAATTTATAAATGACTAGAATTTAACTATTATTATGTTGGTGGCTATTATTTGTCTTTTATAATCTTTTTTGGCTATTTTATATTTTGCTTCTTTTTATTATATGATTTATTAATGAAAATAATCCAAATTAATCTAGTATTTTACTTTAAAGTATAAATGATGGATTACTCAATTTTGAATTAATTTTATAATCTAATTTTTTAAATAATTAATCATATATTTTATCAATCTAGCTAATAAGTCAAAGTAAACACCACCTTAATCTAACGTTGTGTGTAGACAACTTATCGTGTTTAAGTTCTATGATATTACTTAGAATAAGTTTTACAAGTACTTTATGGTACCTTGGATACCACAAATAGTCAATATTTTACCGGATTTCACTAAAAACCGTAAGCAAAAACCTAATCGGAGAAACACTAATTATGAAAAACAGCATCCGTCTATAAAAAAAATATAGTAAAAAAGATTACCGGAAAATTGATTTTGCTGAATATATAATACCATCAATCTTTAGAGATTCAATATGGAAGATAGGATCGAACCCATCGGTCTTTATGGTCCATAATATAAACATTAGATGTAAATAATCTTGATGCAATGAGAGTGAAATTCTGATTATATGAAAAATTAGTTTTGAATATTGATAATAAGTTTAGGATGTGTTTTCTTAGGTTGTAAAGACAATAAGGGACAAATTAAGAAAATTCTTTTCCACTATGAAAAACTTAATCATTTGATTACCGTACGTTTTTAATAATATAGTTAAAGTATATTGTGAATGGATTAAGGAGTCTTACATTATTTATTATTTTAATATTTGCGTTGTGAATAAAGAAAAATTAGTAGTGAAACCAACAATGTTTTTCTATAGACATCCAAAAATTACAAAACAATTAAAATTTTCATGGATAGACTAACAATACCGCCTTTTTAATCCCATGTTCTCTAAGGTAGAAATACTGTTTATCTAGTGCATCATGCTCAATCCAACAGGAGAAAACATTAACATCTCAAAACAAGAAAACATTATCATACATTATGGTAAATTGGGCGAGCTCGGTGCTAATGCTCGAGAAGAAAAACCCATCAAACTATCGCCATTCATGGCCGGAGTGTTCAACGGAGCAATCCAACCGTGCATCAACCAATCTCTTTGGAATCTCTTTGGAAGCTTCATTATAAAGAATGGTAATCAGTTTCTAATTTTTAATTATTAAATATACAATTTTATGATATATATATATATATATATATTTTAATTAATTGTCATGTCACTTTTCCTTAGCCTTGTGCTAACCTCACAAGGTTCCTTGCTTCTATTGGAGTATAAATTCTAAACCACATGAATTAAGTAAGGTTGATAATTAGGATGAGACTGGAAGTTCAGTTTTGAGTTTCTTAAAATTTGTGGTCACGATCTCAATCCTGAATTAGGACTTACCAAAATGTTCCGAAATATCCCAAAATGTCTCCGAGTGGTCAAAGAACGATGACATGCCTCCACGTAAATTTTTTGAACTGAAATGAAAGAAAATGCTAGAAATTCTACTTTGACATATAAACAAATAGGATATGGTCATATTAGAGAGAAAATACAATTTTATAATGAGCTTATGATTGTTGTCAACAATATCATATTGTCACGGACTAAAACCTGGGTCGTTCTAAGTTCGTCGTGTGGTCCTAGGCTAGTTCACCACGAGATTAGCTAAGCAACCTAACTTGGCACAAGTAAACAAGAAAGCTTTGAGAGAGAGATAAATATTTGATAGAAGAATGCAAGAACACTTGTATTGCTTGAAGATTGAGTGAGTTACAAATGAGAGGCCAAAGGCCTATTTATACAAGTGTGGGAGGCTTCTAAATCCTACCCATCCTTATCTAAATCTATAAGGTTCTAGGACCTTCCACAAACTACCATATTCTAGAGGGTTCAATCATATTCTAGCAATATGTACAAGGCACTAGGGTGTTTTAGAGTGTTCCATTGTAGCCTCGCCGAGTTGGGTCTTCACGAAAGGGCGGGGCTTCATATTCTCCCCTACCTAAGTCGAGGCCATCCTCAGCGCGACCTTGGCTTGATACTCCTTGATTCGGTCCCGAAATTGCTATAGTTTCTCTTCGTGCTCCCAACTATTTTCGACGTCCGTGAGTCTCTTCCATCTCACGAAGTATTCATTGTAAGGCAGCACGCCCCTCCTTCAAACTTCTCAGTGTGAGATGGTCTCCTCTATTTCCTTGTGGAATAAAGTTACCACAGCCATGGGTGCTTGATTCGACTTTCCTCATGTCGGGTTCTCGACGTCGTTGTGATAGGGCTTTAGTTGGCTCACATGGAACACCGGGTGGATCTTTAACTTGGGTGGAAACTCCAAGCGATAGAACACGTTGTCTACACGTCGCTCAATCTTGAACGGTCCCTCGTATCTCCGAATAAGCCCCTTGTGCACGGACTGGAATGCTTTGAATTGTTGCGGAAGTAGTTTCACCATTACTTGATCTCCCTCATTGAACTCGACCGCCCGCCTCTTGTGGTCCGCCCACTTCTTTATCTTTTTGGCGGCTTTGTCTAATGACGCTCTTGCCAAGTCGGTCTCCTCGTGAAGCGTCTTGCCAAAGGTGTAGGCCGATGGAATTTGTCCCGAGTACCCCGTTGCGAGGCTAGTGGGAGTCATTGGTTGCCTTCCCGTTGCTAGCTAGAACGGAATCCTTCCCGTTGACTCACTCTTTTGGAGGTTGTATGAAAATTGCACCATGTCAAGCAACCTCGCCCAATCCTTTTGGTTGGTAGTCACGTATTACCATAAGTACAACTCCAACAACGCATTGACCTACTCCGTTTGACCGTCCGTTTGAGGGTGAAAACTTGTTGAGAACGCCATGTTGGAGCCAAAATCTTTAACAACTCGGACCAAAACTTCCCGGCGAAGCGCTGGTCTCGATCACTCACTATCGTCTTTGGTATGCCTCAATGCTTAAACGCGTGCTTCATGAACAATTTGGCCGTGTCTAGAGCCGTCACGTCGGGTAGTGCCGGGATGAATGTGCCATACTTGGAGAAGTGATCCACCACCACTAGGATCGTTCCCCAACCATCGAACTTCGAAATACATGTGATGAAGTCCATCAAGACGCTCTCGAACTGGTGCTCCGGGATTGATAATGGTTGAAGTAGCCCGCCTGATTGTTGTTGCTCGATCTTATCTTGTTGGCACATAAGAAACGTCTGAACATAAGACTCCATGTCTTCCCGCATCCTCGGCCAATAATACGTGTTCTCCATGAGAGCCATAGTGCGATGCATCTCGGGGTGGCCGACCCACTTTGAGTCGTGGAACTCCTTGAGGATGTCCCTCCTAAAAATCTCCCACTTCGACACGAACAATCGATCTCCTTTGGTGAATAGAAGACCGTCCCGTACCCAAAATCGTCGAGTCTTTCTCTCCTTGGCAAACTCCATAATGTTTCGCGCCATCGGGTCCTTGTCCAAGCCCTCTCGTATCCATTCCTTGATGTCGGTCTCGACTAGGCTAATGGCGGCGAGATCTGCCTTTCTACTCAGGGTGTTGGGTACATGGTTTGTAACCTTCGACTTATACTCGGGCATGTAGTCGAACTCCGCCAATAACTCTTCCCAACGAGCTTGCCTGGGCATCAACTTCTCTTGCGTTAGGAAATAACTTGTGGCTACGTTGTCCGTCCACACCAAAAACTTATCCCGAGCAAGTAGTGCCTCCAAGTACGAAGGTAATGCACCACAACCGTCATCTCCTTCTCGTGCACCATGTATCGTTGTTTTGCCTCATTTAGCTTCCGGCTCTCGTAGACTATGGGGTGTCCCTCTTGCATGAGCACACCCTCGATTGCGAAGTCTCAGGCGTCTGTTTGCACCTCGTACTCTTTGGCATGGTCTGGTAATGCGAGTACCGGCTCCTCCATCACTGTGGCCTTGAGTCGCTCAAAGGCCCCTTGGCACGCTTTGTCCCATTCCCACTTGTGCGCCATTTTCAACAAGTTCTTCAATGCGACGTCCAATTGAGAATACCCTTTAATGAACTTGTGGTAATAGTTCACGATCCCAAGGAAAAACCAGAGTTGTTACACGTCCTTGGGTGGCGCCCACCTCTTGGATGACTTTCACTTTGGCTTGGTCCATCATGATTTGTCCCGCCTGGATTTGATGGCCAATGAACGTCACTTTCTCTTGGGCAAACGAGCACTTCTCTAACTTGGCATAGAGCTCGTTATCCCTTAGAGCCCGAAACACCAACCTCAAGTGCTCCACGTGGTCTTGCAACGTGGATGAGTACACAACAATATATCTAAGGAAACCACAACGAACTTGTCGAGGTAAGGTTGGAATACCTTGTTCATCATGGTGCAAAATGTGGTCGGGGCGTTAGTGAGTCCAAATGGCATGACTAGGAACTCTAACAACCCGTACCTCGTTGTCATGGCGGTCTTTGGCTCGTCTCCTTTGGCAATCCGCACTTTCCAATATCCCGACCATAAGTCTATCTTTGAGAATACCTTGGCTCCCCCAAGTTGGTCAAATAGCTCCTTGATGAGTGGAATCGGGTACTTGTTTGGCACCATCAATTTTTTGAGTGCCCAATAATCCATGCACATCCGCAACGAGCCATCATGCTTCTTTTGGAACAACACTGGCACACCGTATGGGGACTTGGATGGTTGAATCATCTTCATCTCGAGCAGCTCCTTGAGTTTTTATTGTAGCTCAGTTCGAGTGGGGCCATCCGATATGGGGTGCGAGAAGGTGGCATCGAGTCCGTCACCAACTCTTTCGAGGAATCCTCTATGCTTATCCATGATTCCCTCGACCCGAGCCACTCGGGCTTCCATGGTAGCATCTTGGTTCTCAGACTTCTTACTCGTCATGGTTCTCTTGGTCAAGTTGCTTATACCGGACTCATTCTCCATCTCTCCTTGTTCTCTCGAGTAGCCTTTTTGATGCGGAAGCAAAACAGAACCACAAAAGCGTGGCTCTGATACCACTTGTCATGGATCGAAACTTGAGTCGCTCTAAGTTCGTTGTGTGGTCCTAGGCTAGTTCGCCACGAGACTAGCTAGGCAACCTAACTTGGCACAAGTAAACAAGAAAGCTTTTAGAGAGAGAAATATTTGAGAGAAGAATGCAAGAGCACTTGTATTGCTTGAAGATTGAGTGAGTTACAAATGAGAGGCCAAAGGCCTATTTATACAAGTGTAGAATGCTTCTAGATCCTTCCCATCCTTATCCAAATCTATAAGGTTCTAGGACTTTCCACCAACTACCATATTCTGGTGGCTTCTATCATATTCTAGCAATATGTACAAGGCACTAGGGTGTTCTAGAGTGTTCTAGAGTCGGGTTTTCATGAAAGTGGCGGGGCGTCACAACATGCTTGCTTAAGTTATACAAGGAAAAATGAAGCCAAATTCACCAACTGGGTACTTGCAGAAAGATCAATCGAATCATCATGTTTTTGCTCACTTTATAAACTACATTACACATATAGAATATCCTATAAATTCAATTGAAATTGAAAAAATAAAGAAAAGAGAAAAGAAACTCAAACCTTGATTTTCTCGAACTAGGGGAGAGAGTCTCGCTGGGGAAGCGAACAGGGCGGCGGCAGGCAACAGGTGTAATTATACAACTAGGTCTAGAGGAGAGACTCTCGCTGGGGGAGGGGGAAGAGTTTGGTGTGGAATTGAGAATTTGGGAGCTGAAATGAAAATATGCTATTTAAATTTTTTAATTTAACATTTAAATTAAATTATGAATTGCATTTAAAATAATCAGGAAATCGGTTAGTCCCAATCGGGAATTGAGAATTTGGGACCTGAAGTGACCGATGCTCCTACTGACGTGCAGTCCTAGTCACCTAAAGTGACTGAGGAGGTTACCAGATCGACACCACCTACAGCTCCATTGCCACAGCGTCTAGCTAAAGGGAAGTTTGACGACAAGGTAAGTAAGTTTATGGAGTTGTTTCAGAAAGTTAATATTAATATTCCACTTTTATATGCACTACGAGATATGTCTGGCTATGCTTAGTTCCTGAAAGAGGTAGTCTCACACAAGAGGAAGCTAGGGAATTACGAGACAATCAATCTGTTCGAGTGCAGTGCAGTTCTACAGAGAAAGCTCCCATTGAAGCAGAAAGATCCGGGGAGCATCACTATTGCTTGCGATATTGGAGGCTAGACATTCAGCCGAGCCTTATGTGATCTATGGGATGCCCCTATCTATCTTCAATTGCATGGGGATCGGAGTTATTAAGCCAACCACCATTGCTCTTCAGATGGCTGATCTTTCAGTTACATATCCAAGAGGGATCATGAAGGATGTGCTAGTCAAGGTGGGAAAGTTCATCTTTCCTGCTGATTTTGTGGTACTTGACATGCCGAAAGACAAGTTGACTCTGTTAATCTTGGGCCGACCATTCCTAGCTACAGGCCGTGCTTTGATAGATGTGCAGGATGACGATCTGAGTAAATGACAAGCAACTTTAGTTTTCCATCTATGATACTATGAGGAGGCCAGACGATTCAAAGTCGGGGGAGAAGGAGGAACAAAAATTTGCAGGGTCACACCGACATCACGAGGCGTCTGATTCTCACGTCTCTTGATAAATCAACTTATCATCTAGCTTAGATGTTAAACGTAGCATTTGTTGGGAGGTAACCCAACGTTTATTGTTTTATTTATTTTTCATCGTTAGTAGATAAATTGTTTATTTCTAATTTCGATAAACCAGAAAAAAAAAACCACATTCAGCAACTTCGTCAACCCAGTCGGCGATCACCGAAGTTTACGCTTTACTTCGGCGACCCGGGCTTGGATCGCCGAAGTCGCCCATAAGCTTCTTAAACGCGTTTTTATCCCTTTTTTCCCACTTTTTCACTCATCCAATTTTCATTCTCCTAAGTTAAATGCTGGAGGCAGCCCGGCAGCAGCAGCAGGACTTATACAACATGATGGCAAGCTTCCGGGTACATCAGATCAGTCAGGGCCACAACTGGCCACCACCACCACCACCACCCCAGTGTAAGCGTGAATCATATATCGTATAACTTTGTCTTTCTTCCAAACTTATTTTTTACTACGTGTTTAAATAAGTTTGGGGAAGGGGGAGAGGGATACGATATACGATTCACCTAATAGATAGATAATATCTTACTAGTTTCTATTACTACTTTGTATTTGCTGCTTCATTATTTCAGTTTTTTTTGTTTGTAATTTACTGCTTTGTACTCTTATTCTTATTTGTCGTGTTATTCTTGTTCATTAGTGCTTTGTTATTTCTATATTTGTTTCATTTTTAGTGTGTGTGATTGTTGTTTGTCGTTAGACTTGTATCATTCAAGTGTGCATTATGATTTTTATTGATTACGTGTGCTTGAAGTGAGATGCCGATGATGTATAACTCGTACTATTTTATAAAATATGTTGATTTGAGCACCTTGTAGGCTTATCTTTAGTGTGAGATATTAAAGTGATTTTGACATTTAAAAATTCTGTGAGTATTGACCCGTGTGAGGAGTTTGAGCTTTTTGAAAATGCCACATCATGCATTATACATCTTTCTTTAGGTGTGATTCTAATCTTGCATGTGATATTTAATTACTTCTAGAACTTGCTTTAATATCTTTTTCGAAGCTGCAGGTGTGTGCCAAGAATTTTGAGATGATCTTAAGCCGTCTTTGATAAGCCATGTTTTTTTCCCTATACACTACCTTGTTCTAATACTATCCATTGCACCCCAATTTGAGCATTTATAGCCATTATATTCTTAGCTTTGGGAGATGTGGAGGAGTAAAATGCACCATTTGGTAGTTGTTTTGTTGGGTTGATTCATTAATTCTATACCATCCCAGTAGTGAACCAATTTATCATACTCTCTATGTGAATAGGTGTCCTATATCCCATAAGCTCCTAGAAAAAAAAAAGTGTAATCAAAGCAGTAGTATAAGGGGTCGGGTATCTACAGTTGTGAAATGATTGAGTACCAAATAGAGAATAGTCAAAAGAGGTTCGGGTTGAGAAAAGAAAAGTGATAGATATAACTAAGTAGAGGTTGAGTTGGCATCATTGATGGAGGACCTGTGTAGAATGAGTTAGGAAGTTTTTAGTCACTAAGTCAAATAATTCGTAACCCTAACCAATGTCCCCACATTATAAGCCGAGGAAAAGACCTATTTGATCCCGATTCTTAGACACTTAAAAGCGGTCGAGAAATTAGACGATCTTCAAGCCTATGGTGATTTCGGTGAGCGTTTCACTGAATACATTACTCTTGAGTGATACAATTTTCCTGTGAGAACTTGCAGGATTTTAATTGTTGAGATTACTTATGTTATTGACCGTTGATGATAAGTTGAAGTGGTGCCTCAAAGCAATTAATATTTTCGTTTTATCTGAGGCATTGGTGATCTCCATGTGCTCCCATTCGTGTTTATTCATTATCTCTCATTTTTCACATTGTTCGATGACAAGCAATAGCCTAAGTTTGAGGAAGTTGATAAATACTCATTTTGCATGTTTTTAATGATACAATTTTCCACGTTTAGTCTCTTGTTTTGGATTGTATCGTATTTGATTTTTTTTGTTTTGATATTTTGTATTAGTTTTACGTTTGTTATTTTTTTTGTGTTTTTCTATAGGATTTGGCATTGCATATAAGGGCATTACATTGGAGACCTATACACACTTTTTTTTGCCTAGTTTTTTTTATGCTTTATATAATTTTTACATAATCTAGAAAATTTTATATTCTTCTAGCAATTTTGAAGCTTTATTCATACTTCTTGGAGGAGACTACATGATTAAGGATTGACAACCCTACATCAAGAATTCTGCAACAAGGGTTCATGTTATTTTATTTTTATTTAGTTATTAATTTCCTTATGAATGACTAGACTCTTTGTGATTCTAGGGGTTTTGTAATGACCTATTTCTTTTGATGATTCGTAATATTAATTCCTAATTTTCATTCTTATTCTTGTTTATGATTCGTGTTCTAAATTTTCATGTTTTAATAACTTATCACTATTATTGCATGCTAGTTATGTTTTTAATCTCTTATCCGAAATTGAATTCATAGCCGACCTATGAATGCATAATACATGTTTTACCTTGAGACGACCTAGTGGAGATAGGTAAACTTTATGAGGCTTGTCTTATTGTGCTTTTTGTAACTAGTTTAATTCTCTTGACACCTAGCGGAGATAGGGATTAAATTAGACTACTATCATAAACTGCTCTATGAGGAGTATATGGTTACTTTAGCGGTCATTCACAAGAATTAAGATTAAAATTTGGTGATTAGATTTAATAGGTGAATCCATTAATTGATTTAGTGTCTATACATTACTCCTGAAATCCTCTGTTATTAAATTGTTATTCATATATTTGTTTGCTTATTGTTAGACTATTTTATATTAGTTCATAATCATCCTAAGTGTTATTTGCCTAGATAATAATATGATATTTTTGCGAATTAATCAGTGTATTTTCGTTTATCAGTCCCTGTGGATATGATACTATGCTTGCTCTATATGATACCTATTTTTGTGTTTAAAATAGTGCGATCATTACTCATCCCCTTATCCCCCTTGCCTAAGCTCACGCTCAAGCGAAGCTTACTTCAGCATACCCAAATAGGCATTAGCAGGGCTGCGCAACCACATGCACTCCATCTCAGACGCCTCACCCGTGGCTTCCCCATCTACATCACCACGCTAATCCCTCTGATTGGAAAGTAGGAAGTCGCTAACACTGGCAATCATGGAAAATTCCTTGAGTAGCTTGTCATAGCCTCCTTCTTTTGGTGCTGCAGGTGCTACTGGTTCGTCTACTATGCACTTCGCTTTGAAGGCTATCTCCTTTTCTTTCTTCAAACTGCTCTCATTTTTCTTGCTTGAAAAATGATATGGTCCATGAATCCTTCTGATGTCACATTCATGTACAGCCAGATGGTCAAAGAGTGCTTCAACTGACAGATCGTTGAAATCAGCACGTAGTGGCTACATTGCAGAGTACATTTCTCAGCTTGGTGGCAATGCTCTGAGAATTTTTAAGATTCTTTTCTCTCTGAGTGTACTTGTTCTTGTTAAATGCAGAAACTTCAAGTAACACTTCGATGAATCTGTTCTTCATCTGCTTGATGGTCTCTCCAGGCTTCATCGAACTTGTTGCATGCTAGAGATAGCTTGTTCTCGATCATTGCCTCAAAGCCTAAGCTAAGTTCTCGCAGTGTCTCACACATCTCTTTGGCTGTATTCAAATCATGGATCTTGGCCAGATGGACTCCTTTAATAGTGCTAGAGATGATCCCTTTAGAAAAGTCATCAAGATTTGCTTCACGTCGTTCTTCTGATTTATACGTTCTAGGATCCTTGAGCACGATCTCTTTGACTGCACCAGTTTCTGTAATGCGAGTATTTTGTTCTTGTATCACTAATGGTCCTTCCTCTATCACTTTCCACATCAGATAGTGATGAGCTTTTAGACACATCTTGATTCTGAAACTCCATTCTCTGTATCCTTGGATGGAGAATTATTCACAAGCCCTAATGACAGAAGATTCCATACTGACAGATAGCATACAAGTGAATGAAAAAGGTTTTCCTAGATCTATTCAAGTTGACCACGCATATTTCAACCTTGTGAAACAGAAACAATGGTCCTATGAACCACTTGTTGTACCGAAAGAGCAAGGTTTGGTGTATGGGGGGGGGGGGGAATACACCAAATGCAAACTTTTCAGTTTACTTGACTAATTACTTAGAGAGTTTAAGCTTTCTGAACGAAGATTGCTTAACTTTGACAAATCAGATCGATAACCAGATCGATCTCGATATGTCCAGATAAATACTCTCTTGTGAAAAACACTTAGTAGATATCAAGAGTGATCTTGATCTCTAACAGAGCGTTATGTGTGCGGAATATAGTGGACTTAGAAAACCGTTTAAAGACTTAATCAGATTGATTAATAGATTGATTAAAAAAATGCAGTTTAAATGATTGTGCTGGTTAGCAGATAATCAACTGAAATTTAAAATGCAGAATGTAAATAACACAGTTATTTTTACGTGGTTCAGGAAACCCGGTCTCTTCTTTATGCTCGCTGAGAACGAGCCACAAGTTTCAAGCACAATCAGGTTAAAACTTATGCACGAATAAGGGTCATGTCCCTTTACAACTTACAGAAAACTACTGTAACTGAATCACTTCATGTTAATCCACTAGAAAACTACTAGTTAGTGAAGTTATCCTTCTTTTTCTCGATAAGACAGACTTGAATCGAGTTGATGTGATTTCGATTAAGAACGACTTAGAACACGATCTGGTGTGTAGAATTCTTCTCATGTGAATGCTTTGATGAGTGAGTTGATTTATGAGCATAGTAACAACTTACTGATTGTTGATGATGATATCTTTACTCTTCCAGTCTTCGTCCCAAGCTTTTATAGGTATATAATTTGAAATTCTAACTGTTAGCTTTGATTGGTGTGAAGTAAATGTGATTACCAATCAAGAGAAATGAATTCCTGATTTATCTCTTCTTGTCTTTGGAAAGATTGACCAAATCTTCAAAATATATGGAAAGAAGATCGTTGATAGATGCTTCTTTCCTTCTACGCGTGTTGATTGATTCTCCTTCCAATTTTGATCTCCAATGGATATACTTTCCATTTTCATGAGATTATGCTGATTTGGCAATGAGTTTTGCATTCTCATCAGTCAATATGAACAAACAAGC
This sequence comes from Leonotis leonurus, assembly GCA_026898415.1. Classification (NCBI taxonomy): domain Eukaryota; kingdom Viridiplantae; phylum Streptophyta; class Magnoliopsida; order Lamiales; family Lamiaceae; genus Leonotis; species Leonotis leonurus. Next base: position 1,174,358 of record JAPKLX010000070.1, read on the forward strand.
GAATGTCAGTTGACTGGAGATGATCTGGTCTAGGCTGGCTCACTTTGTAATAACGATTTGATCAAAGTAGATTGATGTTGATCTGGTCAGAATTTATCAGTAAGCTCCAGAATGCTGCA
>JAPKLX010000070.1:1174486-1185369 GCA_026898415.1 Leonotis leonurus
CCATTGGACAGATTATCTGCTTGCTTGAGTCTGATGTTGATCTGGTCCTCGAACAAGAAACAAACAGAATAATTTCTATAGGATGTAATCCTTTACATTTTAAGTTACTTTCTAGGTTCATGTTCTCTATCAGATTCACTTTATAGCAAATTAAGACTATAGCAAACATAATAAAAACTAAGTGTGTTTCGAGAGAACATCATCAAAACTAAATATTGTGGGGTTCCCAACATATACTTTTATGGAATCCAAGAAAAGAAAGAGAAGAATAAGAGGTTGATCAACCTGCTGTACAGGAAATACAACAAGGGGGAACAGATCAAGGAGGAATAGAATAAGAACCATCTGCCCCTCAATCTGATCCAAAGCTTGATCACCAACCACCTGTCGAAGAATTATGTAGCGACCTTTCTAAATTAAACCTTATTGTTTCATCCACAGATCATCCAGAGTTTGATTTTTCACCTGTTGACTCCGAACTCGATGTTTCAGATAAGGAAATGAAAAAAGTGTCGTAAATGGTTTGATAACCATCCAACTTACCTCATTGTTGGGAACCTAGCTGATAGAGTTAAGAGTCGAAGTATGCATGGTGAAAGTACAATACTCAACTGCTATCTGTCTCACACAGAACCCAAAGAAGCATTTGAAGCTTTGCAAGATGCAGATTGGACCAATGCCATGCAAGAAGAGTTACTGGTGCTAGTTAAAGTCGGTTAATACTTTTGTTGCTCTCTCTTGCATCTCATTGCCCGTAGCTGCCAGATGATCTTGGATCCTTAAGTTGATTAGATCTTCAACTTGCTCGTTTGTGAACAGCTCCCTCTCTAGCAGATCTTCTAAGTCAATGAAGTTGATATGCTTTTTCAACTACGCTGCTACTTCAGGAGTATAGAGCTCATCAGTGGGCCCTCTTCCAATTACCTGGCCAGCAGGCTCTTCAATCACGGGCTCAAGTAAAACTCTTGGAGCTTTATTCTTCTTCTCTTTCTGCTTCTGCTTCTTTGTTGCTTCTTGCTCAGATTGAGCTATAGGTTGATCTGCTGCGGCAGATGACTGTTCTAGCTCAGCAGATGGGTGAGGTTGTTCTGGTTGTTGTTGTGCTGGTGTTTCTAATGTTGTTGACTGTTCCTCAGGGTGTTGATCTGGTACTCCAGAAGTATTGGGCTGGTCAGTCTGAACTTCACTTTGTTCCTCCATGTTCACATCCACATCAAGTTGAGAAGATGGCTCTTCCCTGGCTTCCTCTTCTGCCTCATCGTCTGTGTTAGGTACACTCTCAAAGAAATCCATTTTATCTGTATAAAATGATTTCAGGTCGACTTTAAGTTTCCTGGCTTCATGCTTAGCTATAGCCAGTATCATCTGATGGTAGGTCTCTCTCAATTCAGCAATCGAAGACACATAAAATATGCTCAGAAGAGTTTCTTCCTCAATCTTCAACTCTTCAATCGGTCAGACAGTAAGCAGAGCATCAAGGGCGTAGTACTCGCTGTCCTTGATCAATAAATATGTCTTCACACGGCGAGCTGCACCATAGCTCTTTGGTGTCATCTGGATTCCTGGAAAGTCTTGCAGAACTAAGTGATCTGCTTCATTTTCCAGCAGCTGAACTACCTCTTCAGCTTGCTTCCTCTTCTCAGTCTCCTCATCACTTCTTCTTCTTCTTCCTCAAAAATTTTCTCCAATCGATCTAGAGAAGGTATTGTTGTTCCTTTGAGATATTGCAGTATCTTCTTAGGTGCTTCCATCTGAGATTCTTTGGAGTTGGCCTGATATCTTGCACATACTCTAACTGCAAAAGTAATGCCAGGTCGACTAGCAGTTAGATATAAAAGTGAGCCTATGATACCCTTGTATTGAGTTATATTCGCTGGTTTACCCTCTGGATCTGGATCAATCTTCTCATTGGTCTGCATTGGAATCTTGACAGGTTTGTTGTCCTTGACTCCAAACTTGGTGATCAGGTCTTGTATGTACTTTGCTTGGTTTACGAATATACCATCAGGTAGCTGTTTAACCTGCAAACCTAGAAAGAAATTCATTTCACCCATCATGCACATTGATACTTTTTGTTCATTACATCAGGAAAATTATCACACAAATAATTAGATTGAGATCCAAAAATGATATCATCAACATAGATTTGTACTAAAAGGATATTCTCTTTGACTTTGATGATGAATAGTGTCTTGTCAACTGAGCCTTGTCGAAAGCCTGACTCCAGCAGAAAGGTTGATAATGTCTCATACCAAGCTCTTGGAGCTTGCTTCAACCCATAAAATGCCTTAGCCAATCTGTAGACTTTCTGATATGGATTTCCTTCTTCAAATGTAGGTGGCTGTTCTACATAAACTTCTTCTTCCAGAATACCATTTAAGAAGACTCTCTTAACATCCATCTGATACACCTTAAATCTCTTATAGGCTGCATGTGCCAAGAACAGTCAGATGGCTTCCAATCTGGCAATTGGTGCAAATGTCTCATCAAAGTCTATACCCTCTTGCTGATTGTATCCTTTGGCAACTAATCTAGCTTTGTTCCTTACAACTTCACCATTCTCATCTCGTTTTTTCTTGAATACCCATTTAACACATATTACTCCTTGGTGTTTAGGTCGATCTACAAGATACCATATTTGGTTTCTCTTGAACTCATTAAGCTCTTCTTGCATAGCAACTATCCAATCTGCATCATGTAGTGCTTCATATGCATCAGCTGGCTCAACATAAGATAGATAGCATCTTAATAATGTGCTCTCTCCATGCATCCTTCTGGTCTTTCACACGATCTGATGGGTTCCCAATAATCTACTCTGGTGGATGGTGATCTTGAATCCACTTTCTGTGCCTAGACATCTCCTCTTCCGATATAAATCAGGTTCAGGTTCTTATGTTGGTTCCTCAAACTCTGGGTGTGCTGTTGAAGTTGCTCGGAAATAATTTTCATCCTCTATCTATCGGTTGCCATTTGAGCTGTTGTTGATCTCTTTGGATTCATCAGGTTGACTTTGAGCAGGTTCACTATTTTCTGGAATTGGTCTCTGATCATGTTCAATGTGAGTTGTTCCCTCTTCCTATGTGTTGGTTTCAGCTATAAGTTGAACATCTATCTCTTCATCTGTAAGTGGACTCCAGATCAAAACATCTACAAGTAGTATATCTCCTGATCTTCTAGTAGTGATCTGATTGCGAGCTTGTTTTTCACCTGTTTCCCTATATTTAAGAATAGATTCATCAAAAACAATATGAGGTGTTACTTCCACAATATGAGTCTTCTTATTGTAAACCCTATAGGCTTTGCTAACATCATAATATCCTACAAATATTTCAGGGTCAGCTTTGCTATCAAAGGTTTTCAATTGAGATTTTCCATTATTATGAATGTAACACGTGCAACCAAAAGCACGAAAATACTTAATCCTTGGTTTTCGGTTGTTCCAGATCTCATATGGTGTCTTTCCATGTCTGAGAGTGATACTCGATTTGTTCTGTGTGTAACACGTTGTGTTGATTGCCTCTGCCCAAAACTTCTTTAGCAGGTTGGTCTCATTTAGCATGGTGCGTGCTGCTTCCTTGAGTGATCTATTCCGCCTTTCAACAACTCCATTCTGTTAAGGTGTTCTTGCGGCTGATGTTTGATGAGTAATACCCATCTGGTTGCAATATCCTTCGATATTCTGATTGAGAAACTCCGAGCCATGATCTGTTCTGATAGTCAGGATAGTGGTCCACTTTTGTCGAGTGCTTGTTGAAGAAATCAGGTAGCTTCTCCAACGTTTCCTTTTTATTAAACAAAAAGATAACCCACGTAAATCTTGAATAATCATCAATAATGACCAATGTATACTTTCTATCGTTGATACTTAATGGCGTTACTGGGCCAAATAAGTCTAAATGTAATAGTTCTAATATTCTGGTAGATGAGTGAGCTGCTTTGTTGGCGAATGATGACTTGGTCTGTTTTCCAGCTTGGCATGCTTCACAGATATGATATTTATCATATACTTGGTGCTTCTCTCTTGCAATCTTTTTGATAGACTTGAAGTTCAAATGGCTAAGTTTCTTGTGCCATAACCAGCTTGTCTCCGAGATTGTCTTAGTAACTAAGCATGGCTCGATCTGGTTTGTCCATTGCACAATATACAACATGTCCTGCAATTTTTCGGTAAGATGAGTTGCATCTCCTTCCTTATTCTTCACAAAACAATTGTTAGCATCAAAAACAATCTGATTACCATTAGAACAAAATTGACTAACAGAAAATAAGTTATGACTAAGACCTTGAACATAAGAAACACTAGAAATAGTGGTCTCTCTACATAGTCTGATAGCAGGTTCTTGTCACAAGTCATATGCTTTGAACATCCACTATCAATGAACCAAATTGTGCCTTTCGCTACTTGACACCTTGAAGTTCTTCCATCCTGCAATTACATAGACTTAGCAACCCTTTCAATGATTGGGTTCTTGGTTAGTAGCAAATGTTACTTTTGGAACCCAAATCAATTTGGTATTAGGAACACAAATATAACAAGTGATATGTCTCCCTGAGTCATCTGTCCTTGAGATGGCTTTCTAGACAGATGGATGGTTCCTTTTAACATTGTTCAAGATGATCTTATTCTTTCTATCTGATGGTGTTCTGGTAGAAGCTTTCTGGTTTTGGTTTCTGTGTATTCTGACATAATGACCAGGTTTACCTTTGATCTGGTAATACCGTTTGACTCCTGCTTCCTTCACCATCATCCTCTGGAGCTAATTCTTACCATTTTTCGGATTGACAACTTGATCTGGCATCCTTTATCTTTCAACTACGAACTTGGTTGAACATGATTCTCCATTGTAACCTAAATTAGCCTTCATTCTACCTTTATTCTGCATTTCCATGATCATATTGTCTCGTTCGCTGCTCTTGTTGATTTTACTCATGTTCTCTCTTATCTTTTGAAGTTTCTCCTCAACTACCTCCTTTCTGGTTATCAAGTCCTTGACCTTTGAGTTGAGTGAGTATATCTCCCCATCTTTTCCTTTGATCTGTTCTTGGAGATCCTTCTCTTTTGTAGAGAACTTTTTATTAGCTTCACTGAGTATCCTCATTATTTCATTTAGCTTGTTATTCTCTTTAATGACCTCTTGAAATAACTTCTTCAAACTTTTGTAGCTCTTGTTGGTCCCGAAAGAGCAAGGATTAGTGTATTGGGGGGGGGGGGGATACACCAAATATAAACTTTTCAGTTTACTTGACAATTTATCTAGAGAGATTAGGCTTTCTCGAAAGGAGATTGCTAAGTTTAACAGACCAGGATGACTACCAGGTTCACTACCAGATCGTCTAGTGATCTGTCCAAATAAATTCTTTCTAATGCGACGTTAAGCAGATAGCAAGAGTGATCTTGATATCCAACAGAGTGTATTGTGTGGAATATGGTGGATTTAATATGTTGCTTTTGTTAGAAAACCTTTGAGACACTTAGCCAAATATATTAAGAGATTGATTAAATCAATGCTAATTTGAATGCGAGTATTGGGTTAGTGAATGAACAACTGAAAGGTAAAATGAGTAAAATAAAGAACACAGTTGTTTTCACGTGGTTCGGGAAACCCCCATCGTCCACGGTCCAATGAAAACTAGATTGGTTATCTCCTCACAAGTTCCACTCACAAGGAGCTACTCAAAACTAGATTGGTTATCAACTACTAGGATACTCTTTTCTTTATACTCGTTGAGAACGAGCCACAAGTTCCACTCACAAGGAGCTACAAAATACCTTCACGTTAATCCACTAGAAAACTACTAGCTAGCGAAGATATTTCTCTCCTTCTTCTTGATAAGACAGACTTGAATCGAGGTTGGTGTGATTTTGATCACGAGCGGCTTAAACACGATCTAGACTTGTGAAATCTCCTCGTTGAATGCTTCAATGATAGAGTAGATTTCTTGGAAGAGATTTTGCTTGTAAGTTTGCGTGTATGATCGTCAGTGCTCCTCCAGATGTTGTTCGAAGCTTTTATAGGTGCAGATTTTGTAATTCTAACTGTTGAGATTGATTGGCGTGCATTAAATGTTGATTGTCAATCAAAAGATATGAATCCCTGATTTGATCCTCTTCCCTTGTAAGAAAGCTTGACTGGATCTTCTTGATTATGGAAAACAGATAGTTGATTGATCTTTTTCCATCTTCTAGCTTCGATTGATTCATTTTTCCTTCTTTGATTTCTGGTTGATTATATTTCCTTCTTGAGAGATCTGATGACGTGGCAAAAAGCATGGGATTTTCTATAAGTACATCGGGTGATGTATTGTATACCCAGATGACTTTAGAGAAAATATCAGATGACTAGGTAGAACAACAGGTGAATCATTGTATATCTGAAGTTTTACCAAGTCTCCATCTAAGTGACCTGTAAGGGACAGGTTCGCTCTTTCACGATGGTCTAGTCAAACAGGTCAGGTCCACTGCCAACAAGGTGATCTGGTCCAAAGATGCTCCAAAAGTTGATGACAATAGTTGGGTAGAAGCAGGTTTGGTCCAAGTTGAGTGACCTTCACTAGGTGGTCTGCTTGCTTCAGGTCAGCTAGTCTACTTCGAATTTCCAGAAGACTACCTAACCAGATTACTTTCTGTAAGACCGAATACTTAAGAGTATTTGGGTCCTTTACATTGTATTTATCAGCTAACATGGTTCAAGAAGAACATGCTTGCTCCCTATCAGATTCACTTCTAATAGTGTGATCTCCCTGTTACATTTGTGCAGGCTGGATCTAGCAAGTGAGACTTAAAATAAATCTAAGTGTGTTTTGAAAGAACATCATCAAAACTAAATTTGTAAGGGTTCTCAACAATTTGAGGTGGTGGTTATGGAGAAAGTGGGAAAGTGGTGAAGAACGGGTGTGAGTGGTGTTGGTTTTACGACTGAAGAGGGTGTGGGAGGTTGTTGCGATGAATGTGAGTAGGAAAGTGAGTAAGAGTGATGATAATGGTGTAGGTTAAGGGAAAAGGTGTTGGAAGTTGTAGAGATGAAGGCATGGGGATGTTTGTAACGTTTGGAAGGGTGGAAGAGTGGGTGTAGGCGACTATAGGGGAGGTGGGCATGCAGGCGCAAGCACTTGATTGCCCTGATTGTCGTGCTGACGTGGGATGGTAGTTACCTTTTCTGCGTAATAGTTCTCGTGGCGCTTCGCCTTCTCGCTTTTCTACGCTTCTCCTGCACAAGACAAAAACTAGGGTTTCCTTGGGCGGAAAATTTCTTTTCCAAGATTGGTCAAGAGCCTTCTTTCCCTCCACTAACACACTTTGCTTGAGGAAAAGTGCTGGAATGGGCCAATTGAGCTCCTGGGCTACGATGCAAAAATAAAACACACCAAAAATAAAACGAAATAAAAACCAAACATCAGAAAAACGAAAAGCAATAAAAAAATACCAGGTTACCTCCTGGCTAGCGCCTTGATTTAATGTTGTTGGCATCGATGTAGTGCTGCTTCTTGATGAAGTTTCTTCTGAGGGACCTTCTGGGGCAAGGTCCGTGACTTCCTTTCCAGGGCGATATCCATAATAGGCCTTGAGCTTATTTCCACTTACTTTGAAAATTGTCTTGGTCTTGAGATCCTGAATGTCTGCGGAGCCATTAGGGTAATGCTCCCAGACCATGTATGGTCCTCTCCACTTGGTAGATAGCTTGCCAGAGGCAAATCTGAGGCGATTCTCATATAAAAGCATCAGCTCGCCTTTGTTTAATCTTCTTCCTCGAGCTATGTGGTCATGCCACTTCTTCAGATTCAAGTTGGATCTCCTCGAGCTATGTGGTCATGCCACTTCTTCTTGTACAAAGCAACATTGTCATATGCCTCAAGTTGGATCTCCTCTAGCTCTTTCAGACTCAACTTCCTTCCTTCAACAGCTTCATCCATGTCTTGATTGATCTTGCTCACTGTCTAAAACACCTTGTGCTCCATCTCGACAGGTAAGTGGCACAGCTTGCCATATACCATACGGTATGGAGACATTCCAAAGTTACTCTTGTAGGTTTTCCTTCCAGTCCTTCCTTGTCTCGCTAACTGTCTTCCTCAAAATGTTCTTCACAATGCGGTTGGAGACTTCAGCTTGCCCATTAGCTTGGGGATGGTATGCAGTAGACATACGGTGGTAACTCCATACTTCTTGAGCAAACTGGTGATGGTAGAATTGTAGAAGTGGGAACCTCTGTCACTGACTATCGCATTGGGCATGTCGTATATGGTGAAGATGTTTGCCTTAACAAACCTTGCTACAGTCCTTGTCTCCGCATTTGGTGTTGTAATTACTTCTATCCATTTAGAAATATAATCCACTGCTAGCAAGATGTACTGATTGCTTTTGTACTTGGGCAGGGAGCCCATGAAATCCATGCCCTATATGTGAAAAATCTCCGCTGGCAAGACTGGTACCAAGGGTATCTCGTCCTTCTTGGAAATGTTTATTTCTCTCCTACACTTTTCAAAACAGTCCTTGAAAATTGTGGGCCAGTAGAACCCACTATCTAGGATCTTTCTTTTCGTATGCCTTGGTCCAAAGTGTCCTCCGCATTCCCTCTCGTGGCAATGCTCAAGAATACTTCCTTGCTCTTCCTCGGGTATACATCTTCGGAGTATCAAGTCAGTACCCTTCTTCCATGGATATGGGTCATCCCAGATGAATGACTTGCTCAGCTTCTTGATCTTCTTTCTCTGGTACTGGTCAAGCTCCATCGGGAAAGTCTTCGTGATGATGTAGTTGACTATGTCAGATACCATAGCTCGGCAATGCTTATTCTGTATAGCTCCTCGTCGGGAAATCTTTCATTGAGGGGTACTTCGTCATCTTCCCTCAAGATCTTGCTCAAGTGGTCAGCCACATGGTTTTGGGTTCCACTTTTGTCCTTCACTTCAATATTTAACTCCTGGAGTAGCAAGATCCATCTTATCAGGCGTGGCTTGCTATCCTTCTTGGCCATGAGATACTTCAGCACTGCGTGATCCGTGTAGACCAATGTCTTTCTCCCGAAGAGATAAGAGCGAAACTTCTCAAAGGCAAATACCACAACAAAAGGCTCTTTCTCCGTGGTGGTATAGTTGATCTGGGCTCTGGTGAGTGTCTTCGAAGCATAGTAAATCACATGGCTCTCCTTGCCAATCTTCTGGCCCAACACTGCTCCTATGGCATAGCCGCTTGCGTCGCACATTTGTTCAAACGGTATCCCTCATTTGGGTGGTCTAATTACTGGCGCCGAGATCAAGTGATTCTTCAAGATCTGGAATGCCTTCTTGCATTCCTCGTCGAAATCCTGAGGCACATCATTCTGGAGCAGCCTATTCATCGGTTGGGCTATCTTGGGGAAGTCCATGACAAAGCAGCGATAGAAATCTGCATGGCCAAGGAAACCCCGCAGTTGCTTCTCATTGGTAGCGTATGGAAGCTTGGTAATAATCTCCACCTTGGCACGATCCACTTTAATTCCCTTCTCAGAGATAACGTGGCCAAGCACAATGCCTTCCTTGACCATGAAGTGGCATTTCTCGTAGTTAAGCACTAGGCCTTTCTCCACACATCTTTGCAGTACCATTTCTAGGTGCTCAAGACACTGGCCAAAACTGTTTCCAGAGACTGTAAAGTTATCCATAAATACCTCAATGCAGTGCTCAAAGAGGTCAGAGAATATACTCATCATGCACCTTTGGAACGTGCCAGGGGCGTTGCACAACCCAAAAGGCATTCTTCAATAGGCGAAAGTTCCAAAGGGGCAAGTGAATGTAGTCTTCTCTTGGTCCTCGAGTGCTACCCATATTTGTATGTATCATGAGTATCCGTCAAGGAAACAGAAGAATTTGTTTCCTGCCAGCCGCTCGAGTATCTGGTCAATGAACGACAAGGGGAAATGGTCCTTCTTGGTCACCTTGTTCAGCTTTCTGTAGTCAATGTAGACTCTCCAGCCTGTCTGCAGTCTTGTCGTGATCAGCTTCTAGTTCTTGTTCTCGATCACTAGCACGCTAGACTTCTTGGGCACAACGTGGAATGGGCTGACCCATCGCCTGTCTGAAATGGGATAAATCATCCCCATGTAAGGGAGTTTGATAATCTCCTTCTTGACTACCTCCATCATGACTGGATTCAGAATCCTTTGTGGATCTCTAACTGGTACCGCATCTTGCTCAAGCAGAATGTGATGTTGGTATACCGTAGGGTTGATTCCCTTGATATCGGCCAAGGTCCATCCTATGGCCTCCTTGTACTTCTATAGTAGATCTTGGATCATATATGTTGGTCCCGAAAGAGCAAGGTTTGGTGTATGGGGGGGTGGGGAATACACCAAATACAAACTTTTCAGTTTACTTGACTAATTAGAGAAGGAGAGATTTAAGCTTTCTGTATTACAGATTACTCAAAGTGTCAGACTAGATAGATAATCCAATCGATCTGGTTCTAACCAAGCAGAATCTCTCAAGTGAGTAACACAAAGCAGTGAATAAGAGTAATCTTATTCTCCAACGATGTATTGTGTGCAGAATAATGGTGGACTTAGTTGGTGCTCTTTGTTTAGAAAACCTTTGAAGACTTAACCGAATATTTTAGAGATTGATTAAGAGAGCAGTTTGAATGAGTATGACAGATAGTGAATAAAAACAACTGGAATATAAATGCAGAAAGTAAATAACACAGTTATTTTACGTGGTTCGGGAAACTCCCTACATCCACGTTCTAATCCAAACTAGATTAGATATCCACTACTAGGATACTCTTCTTATTTATACTCGCTGAGAACGAGCCACAAGTTTCAATTACAATCTGGTTGAAACTTATGCACGAATAAGGGTCGTGTTCCTTTACAACTTACAGAAAACTACTGTAAACAGGATCTCTTCACGTT
>JAPKLX010000070.1:1185379-1196732 GCA_026898415.1 Leonotis leonurus
TGCATCAACTTTCTGGTTGAGGCTTACTGAATCAACTTTCTGTTTGCATTGATATGCATCAACTTTCTGGTTGAGGCTTACTGGATCAACTTTCTGTTTGTGTGGATATGCATCAACTTTCTGGTTGAGGCTGAACCTTCTGAATGTTTAAGATTCCTGTTACAAACAATCCAGATACAGGTAATACAGAACATGAATAATCCTAAGTGTGTTTTCGAGATAACATCATCAAAACTTTAAAATAATTTGTGGGGTTCCCAACAATATCTTCTTCTTCTTGATGTAACCCTGCGCTAATGATCACTAGCAATGTCTCCTCCTTGCCCAAGTAAATATACTTGAGATGCTTGGGCAAGGTCTTCATCTCCAATTTCGGTGGTTTAAGTATGGAAGACCTGGTTCCCTGGAATCGAGAGTGGTTTAGGGACTTGGTTCTCCACTGCTTGGACAAATGTCTCAGTGGCTACATCTTCTTCGTTGCCCTCCTCATTGCCTGATTCGTCCTCCATTTTGTTTAGAATTTGGGGCAAGGCTTCCTCAACATCTCTGTCAATGGATTCCACAAAATCCACCATTTCCTTATCTGGAGCATGTTGTTGCTCTGCCTTGTAGATATCAAAGGTTACCGTCTCTCTAGTACACTTGCAAGTCAGCTTCCCGATGTCGCAATCAATAAAGGTCCTGGCCGACTTGAGGAATGTCCTACCTAAAAGCATAACGGGCTTACTGGCAGAGGAGCTGCCCATGTTAAGTATATAAAAATCAGCAGAAAAAATTAAGTCTTCTACCTTGATCAAGATATCCTCCACTATGCCTTCTAGTTCTAGATAAACGCTTGACTTGTCTGCTAGCTGGATCACAACCCCGGATGGCTTCAGTGGCCCTATCTTCAGTTCCTCAAACATAATTAGGGGCATGACGTTGATCGAAGTCTCCAAGTCTAACATGGCTTGATCAATGTTGGTATTTCCGATCACACAAAGGATGTAGAACATCCCTAGATCCTCGCACTTGACTGGTAAATTCTTTTTGAGCACTACGGAGACATTCTCTCCGACTAGAAATCTTGTGTTGTCTGGGTATTGTACCTTTTTGGTACACAGCTCCTTTAGAAATTTTGCTCATCTTGGCATAGTCGCAAGTGCAGTGACAAGTGACATGTTGACTTCCACTTTCTGGAACACCTTGAGTAGTTCTTTCATCTCTTCAGTTTCTTTTGTCTTGGCCAACCTTCTGGGGAAAAGTGGCTTGTACTAGATGTTCTCCTCCAGAGCCTTCTTGGGCGACTTGGCTTTAGGTTTGGGCTCTGGTTTCTTCTCTGGTTCAGGCTTCTTCACTGGCTCCTCTGGCTCTGGTATCTTGATCTGCTCCTCCTCAGCTTCTAGCTTCTCTGGTTCTACCATCTCCTTGGCAGGTTCCACCACTAGTTCAGGTAAGGATTTACCATTCCTGAGCATTACCGCGTTGACCTGTGGCTTTGGGGTTCACCTTGACTTGGGAGGGTAGTCCTCCTTGCTTGTTGTCCATCTTGATGATAGTCTGGGTCAAGTTGGAGATCTAGTTGGCTAGTGATTGTAGGGCTCCTCGACTTTCTGTTTTAAACTTCTCAAATTCATCGCTGAATTTGTGGTGCTCCTTGGTCAAGTTCTAAACTGTCTCGGATAAAGATGGTCCTCTAGGATGAATTTTATGTTGAGCCTCGGGTTGAGCTTGGTAGTGATTACCTCCATATCATAAGTTCTCGTGGTTTCTCCACCCTGGATTGTAAGATTGTGAGTGGGGGTCAAATCTCTGCCTTGGGCCTTGATTGTGATTTCCTCCAATGTTGGTATGCCCAAAAGTATTTCTACTTCTTCTCCTAGGGTGGGACATTGATCGGTCAGGTGAGTGGTAGCATAGCATAACTGGCACGCCTTGACATTCTTCTTGATGGTCGGCTTCATCATCTCCATCATCTGCTTCATGGTGGCACACAAGTCCGAGAGTTCCGTCTTGGACTGTGATGCTGAAACATCTCCCATGGTTCTGGTCAAGGAGTGTGCATCATCTCGGGATTCTTCTGCCCTGTCGTTCAACAGCCGGAAAGCTTCAGAAGGCTGCTTGTTCAAGATAGAACCTCCACACGCGACATTCAGAAATTGTCACTCGCCAGGTCTCATTTCATTGACGTAGTACTAGATCAAGTCCTGGTCAGAGATGTTGGGCTGTGGGCACTTGGCCAACATGAGCTTGAATTTGTTCCAGTAGTCATAGAGTGACTCTCCGACTCCCATCTGGATGGTTCTCATCCTTCTTCTTGCATTCTGAATCCTCGAGATAGGATAGTATTTCTTCAGAAACTTCAACTGCATTTCTTGCCAAGTCGTCACACTACCTGCAGGTAAAACGAAAAACCATTCTTGAGCAGTATCTTGAAGTGAAAAAGGAAATGATACCATATGAATGTACTGCCTTTTTGCTGGCTTGTTGGTCCTGATGGTTCCACAGGCCATCTCAAAGTTTTGAAGATGCCTTTGCTGATCCTCTCCTGGCAAGTCACAGAACTTGTGCAAGATCTGGATAAAAGAGTGCCTCAGTTCCCAATTGTCTAGATAAAAGGGTTTCAGATTGTTGTTGTTGGGGAACATCATCTCCTTGAGCGTCTTCTCTGGAGGTGTATTCCCATTGTCATCATTGTTGATTTTTCCTTGTCCTTCCGCCATTCTTGCTACTTGACAGGCTTCTCGCTCATGTCGCTCATGTCTCCTTAATCTGCCCTCCTTCTCCTGGCGTTTCTCTCGATCTATGGATCAAACCAAATGTCTCTGAGTTTTCCTTCATGATTGGGTCGAAGCATACACCGTGGATAAGACCTGCGTCAAGGTGAGAGAGAAATTCTGGAAGGCGCAACTCTCCAGCAACGGCGCTAATCTGACGGAGCTCAGTCGTTATCCCTACAGTCCTCACTAGGTTCCGCTAGTGGCAAGTACATGGTCGATCCCACAGGGAGTTGGTGGATTCCTCTCTTGTTGGGAACCCCACAATATTTAGTTTTGATGATGTTCTTTCGAAACACACTTAGATTTTATTTTGCTTGCTAGGTCTTAATATGTTCTAAACTGTGCCAGATCACTAATGTATAAAGTAAATCTGATAGAGAACATGATCTTAGAGAATAACTTAAAATGTATGGGATTAAATCCTATAGAAGTTATTCTGTCCTTTTTACTTGCTCGTGGACCAGATCAACAGCAGATTATAGCAAGCAGATGATCTGACATATGGCCACTCGATCAGATTAATTCAAGATTACTCACAAAGTCTTCTACCATGCTTCGGAGAATTTTTCTGTGGAACAGATCGATAATTCGACCAGATCATCATCAATCTATTCTTACCAGATCGTTATCTAAAGTGAGCCAGATGGTACTAGATCAATTTTAGTCATTTGACATTATGTCCAGATGTACTTAAATGAATCCAAGACTACTTGCCACATCATCAAATCTCACGAAGATGGAAAGAATATCAATTGGAGATCAAATTTGGAAGGAGAATCAATCAACACGCAAAGAAGGGAAGAAACATCTATCAATGATCTGCTTTCCATATTTATTGAAGATTCAGTCAAACTTTCCAAAGGCAAGAAGAGATAAATCAGGGATTCATATCTCTTGATTGGTAATCACTTTCAAATCAAACCAATCAAGCCTAACGGTTAGAATTTAAAATTCTACACCTATAAAAGCTTGGAACCAAGACTGGAAGAGTACGAATACTATCATCTACGATCAACAAGTTGTTACTCTGCTCAGAAATTAACTCAACGAAGCATTCACTTGAGAAGATTCCTACACACTAGATCGTGTTCCAAGCCGTTCGTGATCAAAATCACACCAACTCGATTCAAGTATGTCTTATCTAGAAGAAGGAAGGATAACTTCACTAACTAGTAGTTTTCTAGTGGATTGACATGAAGAGATCTAGTTACAGTAGTTTTCTGTAAGTTGTAAAGGGACATGACCCTTATTCGTGCATAAGTTTCAATCAGATTGTGCTTGAAACTTGTGGCTCGTTCTCAGCGAGTATAAAGAAGAGAGTATCCTAGTAGTGGATATCTAATCCAGTTTGGATTGGATCGTGGACGTAGGGGGTTTCCCGAACCACGTAAAAACAGTTGTGTTATTTACTTTCTACATTCTAATTTCAGTTGTCTATCTGCTAACCAGCACAATCATTCAAACTGCATTTCTTAATCAACTTGCTAAATATTCGGTTAAGTTTTGCAAAGGTTTTCTAAACAAGAGCACAGACTAAGTCCACCATATTCCGCAATTAACGCTCTGTTAGTGATCAATATCACTCTTGATATCTGCTAAATGTTATTCACAAGAGAGTGTCAATCTGGAAAGATCAAGAACGATCTGGTTTATTAAAGTTAAGCAATCTTCGTTCAGAAAGCTTAAACTCTCTAAGTAATTAGTCAAGTAAACTGAAAAGTTTGTATTTGGGTGTATTATTCCCTCCCCCATACACCAAACTTTGCTCTTTCGGGACCAACAAGTGGTATCAGAGCAGTGGTTCATAAGACCATCGTTTTTGTTTCACAAGGTTGAAACCTGTGTGGTCAACTTGAATAGATCTAGGAAAATATTTTTCATTCACTTGCATCCTATCTGTCATTATGGAATCTTTTGTTATTAGGGTTTGTGAAGAATTCTCCATCCAAGGATACAGAGAGTGCTGTTTCAGAATCAAGATGTGTCTAAAAGCTCATCACTATCTGATGTGGAAAGTGAGAGAGGAAGGACCATTAGTGATTCAAGAAGAAAAGACTCGCATTACAGAAACTGGTGCAATCAAAGAGATCGTGCTTAAGGATCCCAGAACGTACACATCAGAAGCACGGCATGAAGAAAATCTAGATGACTTTGCCATAGGAATTATCTCTTGCACTGTTAAAGGAGTCCATCTGGCCAAGATCCAAGATCCGGATACAGCCAAAGAAATATGAGAAGCACTGCGTGAACTCAGCTTAGGCTCAGAAGCTATGATCGAGAACAAGCTGTCTCTGGCATGCAACAAGTTCGATGAATTCAAGATGAAGCCTGGTGAAACATTGAGCAGATGAAGAACAGATTCATTGAGGTGTTACTTGAGGTCTCTGCTTTCAACAAGAACAAGTACACACAGAGAGAGAAGAATCTCAAAATTCTCCGAGCATTGCCACCAAACTGGGAGATATATTCTGCAATGCAACAACTACGTGCTGATTTCAATGATCTGTCTGTTGAAGCACTGTTTGATCATCTGGATGTACACGAATGTGACATCAGAAGGATTCATGGACCAAATCACTCTTCAAGCAAGAAGAATGAAAGCAGTTTGCAGAAAGAAAAAGAAATAGCCTTCAAAGCGAAGTGTGTAGCAGATGAACCAATTGTACCCACTGCATCAGAAGAAGGAGGTTGTGATAAACTGCTCAAGGATTTTGCAATGATTGGCAAGAGAATGGACAAAATGGAAGTCAGATGGAGAAAATATCGCAGATTCTACAAAGATAACAAAAGTAGATATCAGAAGCACAAAGAACCAGAACGAACTGATAACAAAGAAGATACAAATAATAATGGTAAAAAATTTCACTCTTCTGACTATACATGTTATGGTTGTCGTAGATCAGGTCATTTCAAGACAGGCTGTCCTGACCTATCTAAAAGTCAAAGAGAAGAGCTAAGAGCTAAATGAGATTGAAAGCTCAAAGCTCATGTAAGGTTATGCTGGCTGAAGAAGACTCCAGCTGCTCAAGTCACCTATCTGATAGTTCTTCAGAAAATGATGAGGCATTCTATGCACAAGACACATAAGAAGATTGTGATAAATGTTACATGGGATTAGAAAATGGACTCGACCAGATCGAGGTAAACTCTCATGCCTCTATGTCTTCAAATAAACCTGTCTATGATTTAGGAAATGAAGATGAACCAGAAGTCTCATGGGATGAAATCAATGAGATGTTCAAGAGCTTCACAAGTATAAGTTTTTGAGTGAAGCAAACACCAAGTTCTCTACTCAAATAGGTGGTCTGGGAGAACAGATCAAGACTAAAGATGCAGAGATATATTCACTCAACTCTAAAGTGAATGACGTGATCAACAGAAAGGATGTAGTTGAAGAAAAACTGAAGAAGACCATGGAAAACATGAGCAAGATCCTCTTTCCAGGACCAACCTTTGGCAATGCCGAAAGCATTAAATAGAATTTACATAAAGTGTTTGCCCGAAGGACTTGTTTCTACCTCCCTAACACTCATTAAAATAAAAGCCTAGACTAAAGATTAGAGCAATCGGGCATCGTCCCTCCCCTCGAATTGCCTATGTCTCTGATTCATAGCATGGGGTTTAAATAGTATCTCTATGGTCTTGGGCTTTTGTGGTAGAAGTGGCTAGGGTTGCGGTGAACTTTCCTTTCCGGTCAGATCTTCTACGTAGAAGGAAATATTCTCAATCCTCCCCAAATCGTTGGTGGAAGGAAACAGATATATGTTTCCTTTTCCGCGGAAGGAAAGAAATCTGCCGCGCATCCGCGCGTCTTGCCCGTTGTCTTCTTCTGTGCTCTCGACTGCTTAGTCTGTCTCCTTGTCTTTGCCAATGTATTCCTCTTGCCTCTAGTGGTTACATCGTGATCTTGAGTGGTACCTTGCCTTGGGCTTCAGATTGCCCATTACGAGAGATGCAACAACAATGGTCATCTTAAACCTTTGGCGGAGCATCCACCCACCACCCTCCTCCCGACCAACAGTGAGACTTGATCTCGCTGTTGAGGTACATTTATTTCTTTAGTGTGAGTGTGTGATTGGCTAACCTTTATTTTCCCTTTGCTTTTTAGTTTTCTTTTCAGGTTTTTCTTTCTGTTTTATCACTCTGAATGCCGCAATTCAGGGTCGTCTTTCTTATCCTTACTTTATAGTTCTGTACTTTTTGAAATGAGGGCATTTCTCTATCTTTTTAAGGGGGGGTGTCTTTTTAGTGCATGCATTCGTCATTTTATTTTAGTGTCTTGTTTATAGAAAATCTTTATTGTTTTAGAGCTACTTTGTCTTGATATCTTGTGGTTAAATTGAGTCATGGCATGTGTTTGAGTTATGATTTGAAAACCTTGATTGATTTGACTTAATTCATGTTATGAAATGTAGTTGAACTAGGAATGTGTGGAACATTATGACCAGATTCTTAATCTTAGTAGAATGATCGAGATAGTGATGCATGATGGTATATAAATTGATTGATTCAATTGGCTAGTTGTTTATTACCACTTGTTACGTATCCATGTTTTGTAATGAAAATAGAACTTATCAAAGAGGTCTCTGCTCTTATGGGAACCATAAGCACGGGAAACCGCATGAGGATATATTAGGTAACCCTTAATTGTTCACACTTCACGACTATGACCATATAACTTGACATTGTTCTACATTGCCTTTTTGAGTTCGTTAAAAATAGGAATACATAAGGATTCTATCCCGCTCTCTTAATCAAAACTTATAAAAGAGATGGGTATGGAAAACCACACCGGTAAAACCCGAACATTCGGAGTACACACCCGGTGAACATTGTCCTTAATATTCCTTATATTGAAAAGAAAAGAAAAGAAAACAAAAGAGAAAGACACGTCAATAAAGTGATGGATAAAAACTCTAGCGGTTATGTGATCTCGATGTTACTTTGTGCATCATTGTTTGGTGTTGTTCGAATTGATAAGTATCTAGTCTAAGTGGACTACTTTCTTCTATGATCTCTATGTGACGTGACGTGATGATAGGAAGGTTGATTGTGGAACGATTTGAAGTCTTGTCAAGAATGCATGTTGTGTTAGATTTTTCCTATGGATATTTTAGACTAAATTATGCTTGAAGACAAGTAAGGTTTTGTGTGTGGAGGGGTTGTTTAGCCTCTTTTTGGTCGTCTAAACTTGTATATTCCTTGTCTTTAATCTTGTAGTTTTTCCCATTTTGCATGATATTTGGGGCTCGATTTACGTGTTATTTTATGTTTTAGGATCACAGCCTAAACAAGTGTTAAAGTTGGAAACGGGATGAGAAATGATAGAGAAATGATAAGGGGATGTAGTTGAGAGCCGAGAGCACTAGTCAACGGCCGCGGACCACGTAGGGACCGCTGACTAGGCGGTGCGTGCCAAGATCGAACCACAGCCGAGCCAACGCGCGAGAGCTAGCGTGGGTCAGGGTCAGCGGTCGTTAACCCTACAGCTGACTCGGTTAGCGGCTAACGGCCGCGCCCACGATATGCGTAACCAACCTTCTCAACGGCCGCTGACCATCCTTCTCGCCTATAAATAGTCGACGTGTTTCACACTTTGAAGACACCATTTTTTCTCTCGAATTATAGATCGTTTTCTAGACGTTTTGCACCTATAATTTGAGCATCTCTCGACATATTGTTCGAGGGTCGAGATCTTTGATTTTTAGTTAGTCATTTTGAGCTTTAGTGTTAGATTTCGAAGGATGGTCGATCACAACATTCTAGTTTCGTCATTCTTTTGAGTTTATCATTGTGGATTCAAGATTGTTCCAGTTATTAATCAAGTTTGTTTCCGTTTATTATTACGGGTTCGTTTTCTCATCAGGTTCATTTATTTTTTTATGCTTTCATTTTCTATTTTCGTTTATTTATTCTATGCTCTTTTCGATCTCAATTTCCAAAGTATTCTCTACATTACTCTTGACTTCGATTTCCAAGTTACTTGCATTCATTTCAATTCGTATATCGTTTTCTTACTTAGGAAGTTCGTTTCTCCGTTGATTTTCATTAGTTTAGAATTTACATTCTTCCATTATTTATATTATGTGCCTAGTTTTAAAACCTTCAAACATCCTTTTACTTGTTTTCGTTTTGAACAAAGAATTAAATTGCCCTGCTAAGTCTTCCTCGAAAATACGACTTAGGTTGACTTATCATTGCTAGACGACCTCGTTCAGATTGCGAGCTACTCGAAATAATTTTAGTTGAATAGGCTATAGACCTAAATCTAAATCGAAATGCTGAAATAAAAAAAACCAATAAGATAGACCTAATGAATCGTAAGTTTTGATGCCCTGAGATGCCTTCTATCGTGAAGAACTCAGAACAAACAAATGAGAGTTTTTGGTGGAACCGGTAAGTTTTTTCACTACTTCCATGTTGGGATAAGTTACTAGTTCAAATTTGATAACGAAAGTACGCCTGCGCGCTCTATGTATTGAAGTATTGAACTACCCCTTTAACCACTCTATTCATCGAACACATTCATAGATTTTATCTTACGCTAGAACACTCCCCACATAGAACTAAATTGTATTAAGTTATACTGCACTGTAATTTTAGTTCTAGTCTTCCTATAATCTTCAAACTTTTGGAAGAACATTCAACCTTTGTAAACCCAGTAAATGATAGGTCACAACCTTATTCGTACATAACACAAGTCTAGTTTAGATTTGTTGTTATGACTGATTCTCTGCCAGTCTAAATAAGCGAGGAGATTTTTCACAAGTTAGTGAATTTACTATCGAGATTGATAGTCCATGGACGTAGGGGTGTTACCCGAACCACGTTAAAAATCTTGTGTTCTATTTCTTTACAAATTTACTTTTTGCATCTATATTTTATCATCCATAATCTAATATAGTGCATAATCTATAAACAATCATCTAAAGAACACTTGATTAATTAAAAAGGGGTTTTCATTATACTGAGCAACAAATTAACCACCACTTCCGCACATTCTGTCTCTCATCTTCTGTGAGAACAGAAAACGTAACAGAAGTTGATTATCTGGATTATCTTATGTGTTTCTAAAACACATAACCTGAACATACAGATCACTAACTTTATGTGTTGTGTTCTGTCTCTGTTTAACTTAACCAAGAAAACAAAAAATTATACATTGGTGTATTCCCCCCTCCCATACACCAATAGCTGCTTAATCGGGATCAACAATTATATAATTTCCGTGCATCACACAGGTACACATACTAGTTTAATTAATTAATGTGATTTTCTCATACGTATTTGTTGGGAACCCTAAAGTTATTTAGTTTTGATGATGGCCTTTCGAAACACACTTAGCTGTTTTTTCTTATTAGCTTAAACTGTTCTACGTGTAAAACAGATCACTAGAGATAAAGTGAATCCTGTTATGGAACAGATTAGGAGATGACTTGAAATGTAAAGGAAAATTCCTATAGAAGTCAATCTCAACTTAGAATAGGATGAAAGTCAAGATTTCACGCCAAAAGGAATCGATCTGCTGTAACAGACAGCGACCAGATCGATGCCTACAGCAAGGAACCAGAACGATTGAGTCATTAACTTACCAGCTGACATCATCCTACACATCATATGTTCTTGCCACGTCAAGATCAAAGTCCATCCAACTGGGATTGGAAAGAAGATCTTCGATTAACACATAGAAGGGAAGAGACCGTTAGTAATATACTTCCCATAACTCAAAGATTGAGACAACTTTTCTTATATGGCAAGAACAGATATGATGGAAACCATTTATTGGCAATATACCATCTATCTCACGCCAATCAACAACGGCTAGAATTCTATATTCAAATGCCTATATAGTTGAAGTCAAAAATCTGGAAAAAGAAGAGAGAACACACGCAAAGTATATTGTTGTCATACTTTCAAGCAATCTGCTATCCAGACTTAGAGCTTCAACACCTTGTGATTCTACATCACACCAAGCACCTCGATTCAAGTCTGTCTTATCGAGAGAAAGGAGATCACCCTGCTAGCTAGTAGTTTTCTAGTGGTAACGTAGAGGTAATCTGTTGTAAAGGGACACGACCCTTAATTCGTGCATAAGTATCTGTCTAGTTTTGACTGGTACTTGTGACTCGTTCTCCACGAGTATAAAGAAGCAGAGTATCCTAGTAGTGGATAATCTGGTCTAGTTGTGACCAGATCGTGGACGTAGGGATTTCCCGAACCACGTTAAACAACTGTGTGCTTTACATTCCTGCAGTCTTTATTTTCTCAGTTGTTTATTATTCTAACTCTCTGCACTATCACCCATCTGCATCTCAATCAATCTTCTTAACATTCTGGATTATTACTAAGGTTTTCTTAACAAGAGCAATCACTAATCCACCACTATTCCGCACTCACTCAACACTCAGAAAGTAATAAGATCACTCTTATTATTAGCTAAGTGTTTACACTAAGAGAGTAATCTGGTTGGACTAAACTGCTATCGATCTGTCTAGTCATCTTCGAGCAATTTCTTATACAGAATAGCTTGAACTCTCTCACAACTTGTCAAGTAAACTGAAATGTTTGTATTTGGTGTATTCCCCCCCCCCCCC
>JAPKLX010000070.1:1196742-1219774 GCA_026898415.1 Leonotis leonurus
CCCCCCCCCCCCCATACACCAAACCTTGCTCTTTCGGGACCAACAGTATTCACAGTTATTGTTCGGAACCGAACCAAATCGCAATCAAACTATCGGTTTACAGTTTAAAAACTTCTGAATCCTAACTGAACTCTTGTCACGATGGTTCACGGTTTGGAACCGAACTATGTAGGGCGATTCTGATTATGGTTCCAAACCGCCGGTTACTTTTTCGAATTGTCCAAAAACATTATAGTAATATATATGAAAATTTTAAATTTTTAATTATTTTTATTATATACTAATGTATATCATTTTTTAATATTTGAAATTTTCAATATATTTCCATTTGGTAATTTTAAAACTATATTAATTATAAAATAAAAACTATATACATTATATATATATATATGATTATCTGTTGGTTCGATAGAACACATGTTGGTGTATTGGGGGGGGTCGGGGGGGGGGAAAACATCAACACAACTTTTTCAATTTCTTGTAAGTATGGAGTCAACAAACCAACTGATCACACATCACAGATAGCGTGTAATCTGGTGTCTAGCAGCTTGTGTTTTTATAACACATAAGATGGACCAAATAATGTTTGATCTGGTGGTACATGTTTACTCAGTGTTGATTTATTTAGAAAACCTGTTTGATTAACCATGTGTTCTTTAAGAAGCCAAGTTACTTATTAGGCAGTATAGAAAATTAAGATGGCAGTTATATGCAATAAAAAAAATATAGTAAATAGTAGAAATAATAACACAACTATTTAGCGTGGTTCAGGAAACCCCCTATGTCCACGGACTATCAAACTAATATCACACTTCACTAACTTGTGAATCAACATATCGCTTATTTAGACTAGCAGAGAACCAGTCACAACAACAAGTCTAAACTGGACTTGAGTTGTGCATGAAGTAGGTCGTGACCTTACACTTACTGTGTTACAAATTTGAGCTTGAATGCAAGAGAGAAAGATAGAACTATACTATTACAGTGCGTGTATCATAATAAAATTATAGTTCTAGTGGGGTGTGTTCTAGCTTAAGATATGATCTATAGATGATAAGAACAATGGATTCTATAGTGCAGAAAGTATAAGTGTGAAATGCTAAGAATATGAACTTGAGTGTACGAGCACTTTGAAAGCTTTGAGTTTGATTTCTGCGGAGTTTGATCACTTGGAATCTCATGAGTTGTTTGTGAACTCTTAAATGAGTATTATAGGCATTAGATTCACGAACTAGCCGTTGTGAAGTATTAAATGCTTAAACTAGACGTTATTGATGTAGTCCTTGCCAACAATGTGTCAGTTGTTGCAATTTTTGGTATGATCTCGTTTCCCAGAATTTGAATCCTTTACCAAAATAAGTATGTGAGAACGAAGCCTACGTTATACCAAATATGGACAGGTGGACAGATGAAGTATTTAGGAAAATCATCTGTACACTCATACATATTAAAGATCATCCCCTAATCTGTATGCTGAACAAATCACTCCTTAATCTGTTTGGATAAATCACTTTCTGTGATTTGGATACTCCGGTGTTAGACAGTATCTGAGAGATCGTATCCTACAATTTGTGTCTTGTAAGCTCAGCTATAGATCTAGACTAAGAATAGATGCATTATGGATACAGATCATGACTCATGATCTGTCTCTTTACATTGCAGCATCTAGAAAAAGCTAAGTCTAGAACATTTCTGGTTAGGACCATATCGTGATTCATGACCTGTTCCTTTACATGGTGATCTATTATACTAACACATAAAAATAAACCTAAGTCTAAGTTGATCTCTTATAGACAGATTTTAATATATATCTTAATATGTTTACATATCAGATCAACTCCCAAATACAGAACATACTACGATATGTATTGGTAAACACTTAAGAAACTTCTAAGTGTGTGTTTCGATAACCTTCACCCAAACTATTTCAAAGGGTTCCCAACAATATGAAACTACAAAGTTTGCATTTATGTTTTTTAAATTTTAGAACTGGTAAGTTTCGATTCAGTTTGCGGTTTATATTTTTTGATTTGGTCGATAACTGAACCGACCAAAATTATATTAATATTATATAATTCATTTAAATATTAAATTATTTTTTATATTTTGGTAAAAATATATATAATTATATAATATATTTTAGATTTATAAAATAAAAACTTAAGAATATACATTTTTTAGGATGGATCATATAAATTGCTTATAACTTAAAAAATAAAAAATAAAATTATTGTTTCAGTTTAAAATAAAACTAACCAAAACTAGTCGGTTTTGATTGGTCGATCTTATGTTCGATTTATATTATTTTAACGATAAGTTCGGTTAATATTTTTCATGTGTTTATGTCACCTCTATATGTATGGAATTATTGGTTTGGAGGTTTAGTGTAAGCTCTTGTCTGTGTTTCTGTCACCACTATGCTATACATGAACCCCTACAACAAACATGATGCCTTCACTGGAATTTTGAATCCATAATAATGTCATCTTTTTTGAGGGTAAATAATCTGATTTTTATGCACCCTCATGAGGGTATACAATTTGATTTATGTGCACCCTTTCTTTATGACACATTATGCTTTTAGAGTTGTTGTTTTGGAGGTTGAGTGTAAGCTCTTATGTGTGTTTATGTGTATTCATTAGAGAGTCTATGATGCAAAAACTGATTTTCTATTGATTGCTGAGACAAAATATGTTGCCAAAAACTGTTTACATACTAAACAACTCCCAAAATATCTAAGTTGCTAATGCTGTAAACATTTATAAAACACTTAGATACAAAAATCTTTTTCCCACTTACTTATATACCAAAAGCTGCCCCCAACACATCAATGCTATAAGTTGCACCACCAATATTCTCACTTAGTGCCAAGTACTCCAAACATTCCTTGATCAACTCTTCTTTCACCTCCAAACACTTACGAAGTGTTCCTGCCCTTATGTGTCTTGTCTTTCTGTCTTTACCATGTGTGGAATTTTTTTTTGTTGCACCCCTTCACCTTCATGATTTATGTGTAGCAACCTTGTAATGTTAAGAATACGTTGTTTAGAGTTTGTGGGGTCAGTTCTTGAAATGCAGTCTCCACATTCTTCAATAAGTCATCACCATTACATAAGTTGTCATCTTGAATGCTCTGAATTGCTATGAAAAACCCTAGAATGGTTGGTATATTCTTAAGGCAAAACTTAAGAATATACATTTTTTAGGATGGATCATATAAATTGCTTATAACTTAAAAAATAAAAACTAAAATTATTGTTTCAGTTTAAAATAAAACTAACCATTAAGTGAATTCTGATAGAGAACAGATTAGGAGATGACTTAGCATGTAAAGGAATTATTCCTATAGAAGTCATTTCTATAAATAGTATAGGATGAAGGCAAAGGTTTCATGCCAAGAAGAAATCGATCTGCTGTAACAGACAGCGACCAGATCACTGACCAGATCGATGATCACAGCGAGGCACCAGATCGATAGTGTCATCAAACCACCAGATGACATCATCCTACACATCATACCCTCTTGCCACGTCAGAATTGAAGTCCATCCAATAGGGTTTGGAAAGAGAATCCACGATTGACTTAAGGAAGGAAAGTAACCGTTAGCGATCTGTTTTCCATACTTAGAAGATTGAGTCAATGTTTCAACAAGACAAAAACATATATGATGGATATCATTGATTGGCAATCTACAATCAATCTCACGCCAATCAACAACGGCTAGAATTTTCAATTCAATGCCTATATATATTTGAACATCAAAATCTGGAAATACACGAGACAACACGTGCGCTACATCGACAATCTGCTTTTCAAGCAATCAATCTCTGAGCCAGACTAAGAGCTTCAAACAACCTGTGATTCTACATCACACCAACCCAACCTCGATTCAAGTCTGTCTTATCGAGAGAAAGGAGATCACCCTGCTAGCTAGTAGTTTTCTAGTGGTAACGTAGAGGTAATCTGTTGTAAAGGGACACGACCCTTACTTCGTGCATAAGTATCCTTCTAGCTTTGATTGATACTTGTGACTCGTTCTCCACGAGTATAAAGAAGAAGAGTATCCTAGTATTGGATAATCTGGTCTAGTTTTGACCAGATCGTGGACGTAGGGTTTTCCCGAACCACGTTAAACAACTGTGTTCTTTATATTTCTGCATATTTACTTTCAGTTGTTTATTATTCTAACCTTCTGCACTATCATATAATCTGCATCTCAATCTGATTAATTCAAAAGGTTTTCTAAACAAGAGCATTAACTAAATCCACCATATTTCCGCACACACAATACTTAGAAAGTAATAAGATCACTCTTATTATTGTCTAAGTGTTTACACTAGAGAGCAATCTGCGTGGACTAATCTGGTATCGATCTGCTGATCAAACTGGTTAGTCATCTGCCGAGCAATTTCTTATTTAAGAATAGCTTGAACTCTCTAATAATTTAACAAGTGAACTGAAAAGTTTGTATTTGGTGTATTCCCCCCCCCCCCCCCATACACCAAACCTTGCTCTTTCGGGACCAACAGTTTGGAGGTGAAAGAAGAGTTGATCAAGGAATGTTTGGAGTACTTGGCACTAAGTGAGAATATTGGTGGTGCAGCTTATAGCATTGATGTGTTGGGGGCAACTTTTGGTATAAAAGTAAGTGGGAAAAAGATTTTTGTATCTAAGTGTTTTAGAAATGTTTACAGCATTAGCAACTTAGATATTTTGGGAGTTGTTTAGTATGTAAACAGTTTTTGGCAACATATTTTGTCTCAGCAATCAATAGAAAATCAGTTTTTGCATCATAGACTCTCTAATGAATACACATAAATACACATAAGAGCTTACACTCAACCTCCAAAACAATAACTCTAAAAGCATAATGTGTCATAAAGAAAGGGTGCACATAAATCAAATTGTATACCCTCATGAGGGTGCATAAAAATCAGATTATTTACCCTCACAAAAGATGACATTATTATGGATTCAAAATTCCAGTGAAGGCATCATGTTTGTTCTAGGGGTTCATGTATAGCATAGTGGTGACCGAAACACAGACAAGAGCTTACACTAAACCTCCAAACCAATAATTCCATAAATATAGAGGTAACATAAACACATGGAAAGCATGAAATCAGAGGCTTCCATCCTCAGCTAACCATCATAGGATGCAAACACATCAGCAACTAATGAACATGTTTCCCTATGAAGACCTACACAACAATGAATCTATAATTATAGGGAATGCATAAGGGTTTGCTCTAGGGTTTTATCACAGATCACAGAAATCACCATCACAGAAATTAGTTTTTGTATCACAGAAATCACCATCATAGTGGTGGCTTAGAACAAATGAAGCAATCATGCAGTTATTAAAAGGCCAACTACGCCACAAACCAGCTATATCGGGTCAACTATGCCCACAAAATTTCTATCACCGACCAACTACGCCTCAAAGTTAAAGAGGAGAAAGGTATACCTTCTGTTTCAGAAAGAAACAGATATTCCTCCACCAAAGGGAACTAAATCCCAACCAGTTTACGAAACCAAGCTTTGTTCTCCTCATTCCACTTCCACTTGTCATATCCATCCAAATCTAAGTCGGGGACTCTTGGAGATGGAGTTTCCTCCACCACCGTGTCTGAATCACCAAAGAAATAGTTAGGCTCTTGCCACAGCTCACAGAGAACGGATTGATTCGACGTCGTCATTCTGAAACTCGAAGAATCAGCATCGGCAAGTAAGTTGTATGGAGGGGAAGAATCAACATTGGGGAGTGAAGGATCTGTTGTATGAGGGGAAGAATCACCCATCACAAAGAGTGAATGAGGTGTTCTAGGAGGCGAATCACCCATCACAGAGATGGATTTGGTGTTCTAGGGTTTCTCGATTGTGAGGCATAAAATAGAATTGTAGATAGTGTTCTAGGGTTTCTCAATGAAGAGAGGCAGAAGAATTAATGGGTTGGTAGGGTAAGATAGTGTTCTAGGGATTCTCGATAGAGAGTTCTAGATTAAGTGATAGGTAGGTTTCAATTAATGGGTAGATTTAGGAATTAAGTGGTTAGGGTAATAGATATAGGAAAGGGTTGGGTTTAATTTTGTGTTTAAATGTTTAATAGGGTTGGGTTTAGTTTTAGTTTAATTTTGAGATGATTTGGGTTTTAATTGTGTGTTTAAGTTGTTTAATTGGGTTGGCTAGTAAAATTAAGTAAATTAAATTGTGGGCCCATTAGTGTTATTTATGTAGTTATTGTAAGAATGTAAGGGTGAAATTGTAAAATGAAGGGATGCCAAAAATAGAAAGTATGAAACGTAAACTATTTTCGTGGACGGCCCAAAATGGCAAAACGTAAACCATTTTCGTGGACGGATGGAGTAATAAAATGTTCGTCTGCATATCTTCAATATTAAATTTCAAAGGATAATAAAGATTGCATAATTGATTGAATATTATAATTCTATTAGTTGTAAAATTAAAAAATAAAAATAAATAAAGTATGTAGAAATCAAGTAAGTAAACCATTACATATAATTTCCTACATAATATTTAAATTTTAAAATATAAAATAAAACTAAAATGAAAAGAAATATATATATATATATATATATATGATAAAATAATTTTATCCAATAAAAATTAAAATATATTATAATATTAATAAAATAATTCTATTTTCAAATTTATTAGTTTATTTTATCTAAATTCGAACCAAACTAAAATTAAATTTGGTTCAAAAAAATTAAAACTAAATTATTTAGTCCATTTTTATGTGTTATTTGGTCCTTGAGTCATGTCTTGATTATTAGTCATTTATTGATTTTTGTGTGTTTTAGTTCGTCTTTATGCCGTTTTTGTTTCTAGATTGTAGTTGGGCATAGGAGTGACGGAAGTCAGTCGAAAGGAGCCAAATTAACAAATAAATGAGGTCGAGAGTTGGCTAGGAGGCCACGGACTAGAAGTGCACAAAACGGGACCGTCGAGCCCGTGGCGCGGTAAAGGCAGAACAACGAGGCCAACGACTGTTGGACCCTAGTGGCCGCTGGACCTCCTACGGTGACGAGACAGTGCACTCATTCCAAAGACCGTTGGACCCGATTTATGAGCGATATTTTGGTTATTGAAACCCGCGTTTTGGCATGTTATTTTCAATTTTTCCTCCCCTTTTCATCTTAGAAACCCTAGAAGACTTTTACTAGCTATATTCTTTGTAATTTCACATCGGGACAAGGGATTGAAGCAAGTTTAATGCTCAATTCAAGATTTTTTTCTTAGTAAGTGTCTCTTAGCTTTGATTATTGAATGGATTGAGTAGTCATTCTTTACCTAGGGTTTTGTGATTTCTTTAATTGTTTATTGATTGCTCTTTGATTCATGTTTATTGATTAAATTTTCTTTCATTAATTGAGATGTCTGACCACCGTTTTAATTTATCGTTTATTGGTTGAGATCAAGAGATAATTCCAATATAGACCTAGGGTTTAATCAACTTCAATTCTAAATCGGAAACGTAAGAATTGTAATTCATATGTTTATTCGTGATTTTTTATTGTGTGATTCAAATACGAAAGTTAGAATTGTGGCTTAATTATCGAATATGCAAGTTAATTAATTAAGCGAGTCTAGGAAATCATTTATTGATTGCGAATCTTTGTTCATTTATTGAGGAATTCTTACTTGGGTGATCTAATACAATAGTCTTAATTGATGTCTAATTATGAATACATAAGTTATTAATTAGACTAACTTTAAGGAAACCCTTTGTGAATGAGCAATTGCATGAAAGATAGGAGCATGATTTAATTAATTATAGATCTTCTGAACTCTAGGCCCTTAAATCCAGAATCTCACCATTTATTTTGGTAGGAACCTCTTTGAAGTTGCTAAAGCCATCAGCTTGGTTTTGATGATGCTTGAGAAACCATTATAGTGTTGAGATGTTTGATTCTTTCTGTATCAGTATTATGTGTTATGTGATGCCTATGATTTATAATTTAATGTTTAGCATAGTGTTATTTTATAGAAGATTAAATGTAAAAGGATCAGATCAATAAAAGACAGATCATGTCCATAGGTAGTCTTCTGTGTTCCTCATAGGAGATCAACTAACATTTAAAGATAGGTTAATAATATAACAACCTAGTCTATAGAGTTTGATCTTATTTAATTCATGTACTAGTATCCCGCCCGCCCGCACTCCGCTAAGGTAACCAAAGTCGAGAAAACCGTGACTGGGGAAAGGAACATAAAAATAAAGGAAAAGAATGAGACTTGCACGAAGAGAAATATCTGAATACTTAATTAGAGTGTCTGCATCAGAATTTGGATCAATTTCTAAGTTTACATGTATGAAGACATGCAAACCCCCAAGAGTTACTACTAGATGAGTTCGACAAAATCTTCGCTTAGCACTTCCCCTTTTTCATCACAGCTCAACCTGCACATTTAGAAATACATGCAGGGCTGAATACAAAAGTACTCAGTAGACACATGCCCGAAATCACATTCATACATATATAATTGTCATTGCCATCTAAAAGTGAAACATAGGGATTTTATCTGAAAGTACCTATGTTCACTAAATTCTTTTCTTGAAAAATTCTGAGTTCGACTGATCAGTCTAAGTTCTTTAGTAATCAAGCATATCTGTAATTTCTATGTGCCGGGAAGGTGGCCACCTTCCACGGACACCTTGACCGGCACCCCCGCTAGATGACTCACGATCCTTGTGTACACTAGTTCGAGTGGGGATGCTTACCCACTGGAACCCGAATTCGATTTCATAATCATAGTAGATATGTATCATACAAAACATAAATTATTTATGGTAAGACAATACTTGAAATATCAATTTCAATTCAAAAGCTATTTGAAAAGAAATAACATAAATGCGGATAATGTCACGCCCCGTCCTCCGCCCTTGTGGCAAAGTCCGGGTGCGCGACTATAGAATAGATAAATAAAGGTAAAGTGGAACCCTGAAAGCTTTGATTGAAACAAAAGATATTTTGATAACTGAGTTTTAGTTCATAAACAAGAGTTTAACTCTAAATTGACATCTACGTCAACAATAATTGATGAAACCTCTTGCAGCGGAAAAGGATCTACATAAGTCCACGTGTATGAAGACACGTAAACCCCCAAGAGCTCAACTACGCAAAAGACTGACAAGCCCATCATAGCACCTCCATTCATCACGTCTCAACCTGAACATTTAGAAATACATGCAGGGCTGAATACAAAAGTACTCAGTAGACACATGCCAAAACGCATTCATACATATATAATTGTCATTGCCATCTCAAAGTGAAACATAGGGATTTTATCTGAAAGTACCTATGTTCACTAAATTCTTTTCTTGAAAATCCTGAGATCGACTGATCAGTCTAAATTCCTTAGTAATCAAGCATATATGTAATTTCTGTGTGCCGGGAAGGTGGCCACCTTCCACGGACACCTTGACCGGTCAACACCTTCGTCGACTCACAGTCATACTGTGTACACTAGTCCGAGCGGGGATGCTTACCCACTGGAACCTGAATTTGATTTCATAATCATAGCAGATATGTATCATACAAAACATAAAACATTTATGGCAAGACAATACTTGAAATATCAATTTCAATTCAAAAGCCATTTGAAAAGAAATAACATAAATGCGGAAAAACACGCATATTTTCTTTTAGCATAAGAAAGCCTACCTCGATGCGTTTTCCTCTTCTTCAAAAGTTAACCTCTTTCGGTCTTCGAATTTCCACTCCCTTAGTAACCGTTAATCAATCTCGTAGTAAGATACTCGGTTTGAGTATAGATTTTTTTCTTACTTCTTTGAAATGCAAAAGAATTAATATTTCATTAATTCTTGAATAATTCTCATATCTTGGTTCTACTCGTCTTTGAGTACTAAAAGTATAATTTCTTAAATATACTTAAATAATTCCATTGGAATCATAATCATAGTTCCCCAATTAATGATCATTCTTTTAATTACTTTGATATGGTTAACCAATTAAAATATTCTCCAATTAAGAATATTTTTCCTTCCAAGACTTTTAATTGATCAATTAATCAATTGGAGTAATATAATTTACTTAGACTATTCAAGTCCTTAAGAATTATATTTATTAATCTAATAGGTTAATATAATTCTTTTGGTAATCAAAGTTGGGTTTTTTGTATCAATTAATTCTTCCTTAAATAGCCCATAAAATAATTATCTTAAGCCTAAATTTTTCAATTAAGCTAGCCCGACATAACTTAGTTAATTGTGGCCTGTTACCTTTTAAATTTTCGGCCCAAATGAATTAAAAGTCCAGCCAAATTCCTAATTAAATTGAGCCCAGTAAGTTTGCTCTCTCGGCCCGTTCAAGAATTAATAATCGGCCCATGATTTCCTAGTTTTTGGCCCAATGAATTACTTATGTTTCGGCCCACCTTAATTTAATTGCAGCCCATCATACTTAATTTCTTATACCCCTTTTTTTTTTTAAATTTCCAAGCCCAACACCCACATAAAGCCCAATATTTACTAATATCACCATTAATCTTAACCTAACACAAACTAAATCCTAACTTAATCATGAATTAACCCTAATCTAATCCTCTATTCATTCAGCCGACGCAACCCAACTCATCCTCACATTTCATTTCTTTTATTGTCACCTAGTCTTTCTCTCTCTCGTTCTATAACAGCGGCTGCACAGCAACCACCATGCATTCCACTTCGCCGCCCCTTCCCTTCCAACCCAGCAACAAATCCTGCACAATCCTTCTCCCTCTCCATCGGACTGTCTCTGCTTTCCCCTTTCTCTTTGCCTCTATCTCTCGATTACTCCTGGATTGGGCGGTGGAAGGCTCACCGGGTAGAGCAGTCACCGGTGGTCGTCTCCCTCACGGTAACTCTCATTATTCTTTATTTCTAATGTTTCTAGTCTCTAATTCATTTGATTTCTGAAATTCCTTAAAATCTAAATCTCAAAATTTGTTCTGTAGGCCTAGCTCTCGATTCTCCCTTCTCTTTGTTTATTCTAGGAAGGCAGAGCCTCTCTGGCTTGAAGCCTCTTTCTCAGTTTTCGTGGAAGAGCGGAGCTCACCGCGACAGCTCGAGGTAAAGCTCTCCTCTTTACTGTATTTCCGTTTCCAATTTGTTTATATTTCAATTTCAAATTTCTAATACTCATTAACTGTATCTTTAAATTCTAATTTCCTCTGGCTACTGTTGTCGAATTATCAATGGTGAATTTCAAATTTCTAATTCTTTCTTATGTGTTCAGTTTCTGTACTTATTTTTCCTTCTTCAGAGTGGATTTTCTATATTTGGGATGTTTAGTATTCTGCATGTATCATTATCGATCTTGGATTTGTTCTAATAATCTAGTTTTAGGATTTATTTGGGAGCTTAACATTCTGCATTTTCATTCCCTTTATTTGTAAATCTGATTAAGGAATGATTATAACCTAAATCGTTTGGTATTGTCAGAGCTTTAGTTGATTATGAGGTTAATTTCGAGTGGAGCTGCTGTGTGGTTCTTCTGTCAAGATGGCTAGCTAAGTAAGCCAAATTTTCTCTTCTCTTTTCTGTACTTGAATGTTTTCTTTTGTTCATAGAGGAATCCATTGAAGCTAAGTCTAACTTTTCTTATTGTTCTCCATATCTGGTTGGTTGTGTTTCTTTGATTGTTATGTAAAATGACTTTCTAAATATGGAAGATCTTAGTAAGAGTTTGACACAGCACTATAACCAAAATCTGAAGTGTTTTTATGTTCTGTTGGATGTCAAACTATGTTTACTGATGTAAGTAAAAGAACACATGCTTAATAGACATAATAGAACAGGGGCTATCTTCTACATTCTGGAAATAACTGAATATATGTATAGAGTTGGTTCAGTTGCTATTACCGTAATGAAGTCTTTGCTGAGATGAATTGAGTACCACTTCTCCGAGTCTGTAATGTTTTAAGGGTGTATTTCTTGGGTGCTTTTAAGTTAAGAGGGTAGTCCTTATATAGTGGGAGTGATGAGTCCTATTAGTAGTTAACCCAATGGTTTTCTGTGAGGTTTCTAGATTCCTGTTTTATTATAATCTTTAAATCTTTGACATTGACCTAAGCACATTTTTCTTTATGCAGGGTATGGGAGTGCAGTAGCAGTCCTGCCCCTCCTTCACTTCAGCCGCCCTTACTCCCTTTTTCTTGAGCCTTGTGCTCGGTTGCAGCTTTCTCACTTCTCTTATCTAGTCTAGTACTTAGTATCTCTTGCTTGTACTGGTTTCAAATCTTTTGTTCATAGATAGAAAAGGTATGGCAGTAACAGCCTCCTTTGTTGAAAGATGGTTTCACTTTATTGACTTTACTTTCTTATTAAATCCTTCTAGTAAGAATTGTCCAAGCTGTAGTTAGGGTTGAAGAGACATCATTCTCTCTCCCCTTTTTTTATTCCTTCTCATTTCTGCCGTGTATTTATTAATACATGTTTCTATTTTCTTTCCATGTCATTTATACTAATATATATATATATGTATTCATTTATACAATATTCTATCTTATACTTTTTATTACAATATTCATTTATGCAATCCCATCTAAAATAATTAAAGATAGTGCTTTAACACTACTTGATAACTATCACTTATCCCAACTCTCATTGAGCTCTTATCTTCTTATGTTCTTATCATAGAATCTTAAAGATTTAATAATAATAATAATAATAATAATAATAATAATAATAATAATAATAATAATAATAATAATAATAATAATAATATAACCATAAGCCTTTTGAGTTAATTAAATGATAGCTCTCCTAAAATTAAATACTTAAGGCCTTGATCTCATCTTAAGCTCTCATTTATGATGAGATTTTAAATTGAAACAAATCAATTTAGACAATCGAGAAGTTAACATTATCAATTTGATAATTGATATTAATTCATAAGCGCAATTTAATTAATTACGAAAGATCTAATACGAGATAATTCTAATGAAAAGTGAAGGGTATTACAGATAAACACGCATATTTTCTTTTAGTATAAGAAAGCCTACTTGGATCGTCTTGACTGACGACTGCTTCTTTCTCGAACTGTGGTCCTGACCTTTCATCGTACCCTTTAAAGAAATCTCAAGTGAGATAACATTATCGAGTGCATCTAATATTCTCTAAGTGTAAGGAATTATTATCTTTTGTTATTTGAGAATTATTCTCGGGTCTTTTAACTCGGCTATTGCTCGAGTTTCGGATTTAGATTCTAGGAGGGTCGTTCGATGATTTCTAATCAAGCCATGTTTTGACTTTGATTAAACACATAACTTGATGTTTGATCATTTCTCAGCACTCATGCTCGTCTAAGATCAAAATATCTATGAATATCATGAAACTTAATACAATGATATAAACCTATAATAAATCACGTTCGATTAAAAACTTAAAATCGGGGAAAAACTCCTTTTCATGCTCATAAATCATAATATGAGATTATAAATCTCATACGAAAATTATGCGGCTCGATTATCCAACATAACGGAAAAATTGGCTACTAACTTATTTCAATTTTTGCACACTTGACGGAAAAATCCGATAAATTCACAACATGCTCAACACATGTTCAAGCTAAATGAGCAGTTGACTTTGAAAAATCATAATAAATTGGAAATAATTCCAATTGTATCGAATCAAACTTTAAAGTGACCATAACATCGTAAAGTTTGATAATCTGAAGACAAAACACATAAAATCATTTTACTCAATTTTTCACGAATTTTCAAAGTTAGATAAATTTCCAGATTTTCGCTGGAATTGGCAGTTTGCGCAACCATTTTGAAAAATTCATAACAAATCGAAAACACAACGAAACAGGGTGATTCAAGTTGGAGATTACTCCTAACTCGATCTAGTATTTTATTATGTTAAAAATTCTACTCATTCTGTACTTAAAACGATGAGACAAAACCCGGGCAGAAACTGTCGCCCCTTTCTCTCTTTTTTTAAACATGCTCGATTAATTCCCATAAATTCACATAATACTCGTATATAACCTACATACATGCTCGTCTATTCGATTCATCCGAGAAAAATCAAAAACATATAAAACGACGAGCTCAAGTTAACTTCTCAAAACCTAACATGCTTAGATTTTATTGAAATTTAAAACACATGTTTATCTAACTCATACGAACAACATTAATTCTCGACATTTTTAGATTCGGGCTCGACTCGATAAAAATCGAAAAGGGCAGCCCCTATTTCACTTTTTCATCTAGCTCAAAATATGAAAATAAAACCGTAGAAACGTAGGTAAGGTCGAGAGCTACCTTTATATCGGATTAGATTTCGAAGAAATCGAAAAAACGAGACGAACGGGACGAGAATCGGAGCAAAACTCCTCCTCCTTTTCTCTTTTTTTTCTCACACCAATAATGCACTCTGTATCTCACGTAAAAAATCTGAAATGGTGACTTTGTGGTCTTTTATAGGCCACAAAAGTTTCCCTCAAAATATCTAAATATCCGGGGTCCAAATC
Organism: Leonotis leonurus; assembly: GCA_026898415.1. NCBI lineage: Eukaryota > Viridiplantae > Streptophyta > Magnoliopsida > Lamiales > Lamiaceae > Leonotis > Leonotis leonurus. The sequence goes on from JAPKLX010000070.1 coordinate 1,211,247, forward strand.
GTCTTTTTGCCTCTTAGATATTTCAGTCCGATTTTTCTTCATTTATCTATCTCGATTGAAACGAGAGTCAACACACTCGACTTTCTTACTTATTAAAACATCTTCGTCTCTCGTGAACTAAAGTCGGGTTTGGCCCGATCGAGTTGCACGTAAATCGAGAAAATGCTTGTTTCTCGATTTTTTGATAAATATCAATTTAAAACTCCGTTTCTTCTTAAATTCATTTTATTAAACTTCTCAAGAATTTGCTCATTACTCGTGCTATCAAAATCGAAAAAATAGGAGTTTTCTCGATTTCTAGGAGTTCTCGGTTTTACTATTCACCGGACGGCGAAAAATAAAAAGTTCCGCGTATGATCCGTATCGTGATAAAAGTGTATGTAAATTATCGCGCTTTGTCCATATCTCGTCTCGAACTTCAAATCCGGGCATTCGAATGAATCCCGTATTTGCTCTTGCTACCCGTTATAAAAGTATAAGCCGGTTCTCGAAACAGCGGAGATTTGGTCTCCGTTTTCGCTGAAACTTGGCAGCAAGCTTCAAAATAAAGTTTCTAATCCAAAAATTTATTCTTGGGATTTTTAAACATCTATAAGCCAGGTATAAAATACTCGGGTGTTACATTATATCCCCCTTAACATAAATTTCGTCTCGAAATTTGCTAATCTCAATGGTAACATTTCTGAAAACTATTCATTCAATAACTCTTGAAACTTCCGATCCAGAAATAGATACGGATTTTTCTACATAACTCATATCGACACCCAGGGCGATATCATTCTCCTCTTATCTCTCTTGCACTTCTTTAACATTCATCTCGACTTATATAAATCGCTTTATTCCTTTCTTGGACCGTTTCTATTCCTTGCATTCTTTTATCACATTTATGCTCCGAAACGAATCCCGTTAAGCAACTTTATCACACTTGTACTCCGGAATGAATCCTGTCGAGCACCTTTACACATTTGTACTCCGGAATGAATCCCGTCGAGCACCTTAACATACTTGTACTCCGGAACGAATCCCGTCGAGCACCTTAACACATTTGTACTCCGGAACGAATCCCATCGAGCACCTTTATCGATGAATATTATATCATAACTTAGTGTATATCTCTAACTGCGAGAAGATATCACTCTAATCATTACTCTATTTCTTTCCAGAACTTTGACTCATAGTTCTGCGTCATTGGGTTGCACATCCACTGAAGGATGTCCGTTTCTCTGAGGTGGTGGCATAAGCGTAACCTCACTTTCATCATAAGGAACCTCATTCTTATCTTCATTCTAAACTTTATCCCTTCTTCGAAGTGGCGTACGGTAACATGGAGATATCCCACGTTACCATATACATACTTAATGTTAGCACTTACTATATGTCCTCAACATATAAAATCTCAAAACTGTAATCATGGTACTTAGATAGCCATATACCGAATACGTCTTACTTCTGAAGGTTTAAGGAAATTTATCATGATAACTTATCAATCATGTGGGTCCATCATCTCTCATGATAACTTAAGCGAGAGTTGGACAAACTGTTTAGAGACAGACGTCAACCGATTAAATATTAAAAAGAAAGGAATGAACCCAACTGAATTTCAAAAAAAAATGCTGAGCTTTAGGGTCCGGAGATCAGAATGAAAACTACTGAGATCTTCTTGATCACATGGGGTGATCAGGCCCATCACAATCACTTCTCAGTCATAAAGATACTTAGGTTCAGGGATAATATTTCAATGGTTGTCTTGACTAGAACTTCTTTTACCATAGAGTTTAGAAGGACCTCATATGAATTCTTAATTGCATTAAGATCATAGAGTTCAACTCAATGATATAATTAATTACTGAAAGGAATTTAATGACTTGCATTTTTCGTGACAATACCCATGAATTGAATTGAATTGAATAAACTGAAATTAGCTGAACAGAACTGTACTGAGCTGAGCTGAATTGAATTGAATAAGCTGAACTGAACTGAGCTAAAACTGAACTAAACTAAAACTTTCTACGTTCCACTGAACTGAAAACGAAACTAAAATTGAAACTGAAACTGAAATTAAACTCCCTTATTCTCTACGTTCTACTGGAACAGAATCTCGCTTATTAAACTGAAATCGAAACTTGCTACTCATGAACTGAACTCACGCATCGTTCGGGTTATAACTCTCTAAGAAATCTAGCGATAAATCAATAGCGGAATCGAATCTTCGTTGAGGTATACTACTGAATAAGGTGACCATAATTGTGTCACTAATCATATAATGTCATTCGTTGAGATCATCTTGGGGTCACTGCTCCTTCGAGTCCTTCATTCTTTGACCATATCTTTTAAGCTCTCTTTGGATATGCAGTCCCATTCCTACATATCCTCGGAGTCCCTCTCATTCTAATGTATTCCGCTTCATTCATCTTACTGAACATATATGTTCATCCGGATAATAGATAACCCCTACTAATCCATCGTTCTATGTTCTTTTACACTTATGATAATGCATCTTAGAGTATATTTGACTAATCTCTCTTTTGGAAACTACTACCTTAGAAAAGTTCGAAAGCTTTCTAAGTTCTCATTCTTTCTCGTCATTCACTATTCTTCCTTGGAAATAATCATAGATCTAAGGTAAGTCTATGTTCTTTGAGGAATCATATTCATCTCGATTTTCTTTATCACACTCTACTGGAAATTTATTTCCAGTGCTTTTCTTTAACTCTTATCATCATTCATAAATGTCATAACTTACATTTTAAAAAAATATTCCTTCTTTCATAATCCTTATTCCTCATTGAAACAGAGTTTCAAAGCTCATTTATACTCATTCATACTCATTCATACTTTTCATTTCTCATTGAAACACAGTTTCAAAGCTTACTCATGAACTGAACTCATTGAAACAAAGTTTCAAAATTTACTCATATTGTCCTCTTCTTTTCTCATTGAAACCAAGTTTCAAACTCAATTATATTATCCTCTTCTTTTCTCTTCTTTTATTTGAGCAGCTAAGATCCTACTTCTCAAGTCAGGTTTCAAAATCATCTCTCCTTGATGAATAACGTGCTTTGGCTCAAACACGTATTTTCTAAGTTATAACATATGGAAAACGTTGTGAACTTTTCGAAAACTAAGTGGTAAGACTAATCTATATGCCATTGGACATATTCTTTTCAAGAATTTCGTACGATCCAATAAAACGAGATCTAAATTTTCATTTAACATCACATATGATTAATCCTTTAGAAGGAGAAACCTTTAAGAAAACTTTATCTCATATTTCAAATTGTAGCTCGGTTCTACGGGTGTTAGCATAAGACTTATGTCTAATATGAGCTTATTTGATTTTTTTTTTCTAATTTGTCTAACAATCTCAGTCATCTCGCTGACTGAGTCTGGGCCTACTATCATTCTTTCATCGACCTCGTTTGAATAGAGTAGTGATCTACATTTCTTTCCATATAGTGCTTCATATGGAGCCATCTCTATTGTCACCTGATAGCTATTGTTGCAGGCAAACTTGATTAATGGTAGTATCACTTCCCAACTTACACCTCTGTCGAGAACCACTGTTCTCAACATGTCTTATAGAGTCTGAATGGTTCTCTCTGATTGTCCATCAGTTTGAGGTTGGAATGCAGTACTAAAGGTCAACCTTGTGCCTAATTCTTTCTGGATACTCATCCAGAATCTAGATGTAAACTTTGAGTATCGATCTGAGGTGATTGACACTGGTACGCCATGTAATCGTATGATCTCACGAACATACAACTGAGCTAACTTGTCTGACCCATAAGTTATCATTATAGGTACAAAGTGAGCATATTTTGTGAGACGATCTACGATTACCCCAAATGGTAGTGTTTTCTTGTTTAAATCTGGGTAATCCGGTAGCAAAAATACATAACAATATGCTCTTATTTCCATTCTGGAATTTCTAATGGTTGCAATTTGCCATAAAGTCATTGATGCAGTTGCCTTCACTTTTTGGCAAGTTAAACATCTCTCTAAGAATAATGCTATATCCATCTTAATATCGTCCCATTATTATTATTATTATTTTTCAAATTCTGGTACATTTTCGTACTTCCTGGGTGGGCGGTATACAGTGTATCATGTGCTTCGCTCATGATCTCTTCTTTAAGTTCTACACTATGTGGGACACATAGTCTTCCCTCAAGGTGATGACATTATCAACTTCTTCGTGATATCCTGTAGCATCATCCTTTCTCACTTTCAAATGTATCTTCTTAAAATTTTCATCACTCCTTTGAGTATCTAAAATTCTATTTCTCAATTAAGGCTCTATATCAAAGTGAATAATTTCTTCCACTGTCTCGGGTAGTGGTAAAATTTTCAAGTTCATTTTCTCAAACTCTTTTATGAGTTTATTCTCGTGGTCTTAGTTGTCGTGATGCATATGCTATGACTTTTCCTTCTTGCATCAATACACATCCTAATCCGTTCTTGGATGCATCCATATAGACTACATACTCTTTGTTGGATTCTGGGATTGCCAGTATCGGGGCGGTAGTCAACTTTTCTCTCAAAAGCTGAAAACTGACTTCACATGCTAGAGACCACTTAAACTTGATTCATTTACGTAGTTGTTGTGTCATTGTTCCACTATCTTGGAGAATCCTTCGATGAATCTCTGATAGTATCTAGTTAATCCTAAGAATCTTCTGATTTCATTTGGAGTCGTTGGTGACTTCCATTCTTGTACAACTTCTACCTTGATGGGGTCTACCTTGATTCCTTCAGATGACACAATGTGTCCAAGAACCATTACTTCACTAAGCCAAAATTCACACTTGCTGAATTTAACATAGAACTTCTCGTTTCTGAGGGTTTCTAAGGTGATTCTTAGATGTTTATCATGTTCTTCTTCATTCTTCGAGTAGATAAGAACATCATCTATAAAGACCAAGACAACTTGTTGAGGTAAGGGTGGAACACACTGTTCATCAGGTCCGTGAACACTGCGGTGCATTGGTTAATCTAAAAGGCATCACTATAAACTCATAGTGACCATACCGGGTTCGAAAGGCAGTCTTAGGAACATCTTCTGGTCGGATTTTCAGTTGGTGGTATCCTGATCTCAAATCTATCTTTGAGAAGACACTTGCTCCCTTAAGTGGATCATACAAGTCGTCAATCCTGGGTAAATGATATCTGTTCTTGAGTGTCAGCTTGTTCAAGCCTTTGTAGTCTATGCACGTTCTTAGAATTCCATCCTTTTCTTTTTCATGAAAAGCACATGTGACACCTAAGGTGATACACTAGGACTGATAAAACCTAGGTCCAAAATTTCTTCATGTTGCATCTTGAGTTCTTCTAAATCCTTAGGGATCATCGTAAATGATGGTTTGAACATTGGTGTTGATCATGGTTCTGGGTTGATTATAAATTCTAATTGTCCATTTGATGGTAATCTTGACAGTACTTCTGAAAATACATCTGGGTATTCTCGTACAATGGAGACATCTTAAATCTTCCTTTCTTCCTTTACTTCTCCACTTGTGTATCATAAGTAGGTTCAAACTTTTCCTTACTAACTTTGTGGCTTGGAGTGCTGAAATAACTACCTTCTTCTTGTTTATGGTAATCTCATGAAAACTCGTGGGTTATTTTTCTTAGATGTGGGAATGAGATTTGTCTTTTCTTGTAAAGGATTAGGGCATAGCCTTCGGCTAGCCAATCCATGCCTAAGATTTTGTCCACTTCGTTCATCGAGATTACACTAAGATTGTTCGCATAAACCTTAAGTGATCCTAAATCCAAGCTTAGGTTAGAGCAAGAATGTGTGAGAGTAGTAGTTCCTCCCAAAGGTGAAGAAACTCTTAAAGTTGTCTCTACTAGTTCTAGTTACAGTCTTATGTTCTCTACACATGTTTGAGCAATGAAAGAATGGGACGCTCCAGTATCAAACAAAATAATTACTAGTGTGTTGAGGAGGGCATCCATACCTGCCAGGTTTCCCTGATTTTCTTCAGACTATTTCTATTTCATTGCATAAGCTTGGTCTGTCATGGATGTTTCTAATGTTTGCGTCGTTGGTACTAAGGTGGTAGAGGTGGGGTGGTGGTAACTGCTGAGGTTGCTGATATTTTTGGGATTGAGCCTGAATTGCTCGGATATGCTGGTCCGTCGCTGTCTGATTAGACCTTGCGCCTGTTTCCTACTGTCTAGTAGGACAATAGTTTGTGAAGTGCCTCTTCTGGCCACACACAAAGTGCATGTCGCTATGTACTATACATATTCCGGCGTGCATCTTCTTGCACTTGAGACAAATATAAATTTTTTTTTCTAAATAGTTCCCTCTCTGAATGGTTGGGTTCTGTTTCTCGTAGTCTTGGGAACGTGTTTGCTCTTCCCATGATTTCTTTGGAATGGACTGTCATTCCGGTTATCCTCCCATTTCCTCTTGCTTTTAAAGCCTTGAGATATGTTTGGGCGGACATCATAGTCGCAGTAGCTGTATGTTTTTTTTTCTCCTGGCATAGCAGCCTCAATGTCAAGAGTTTGGTTGAGGGATGTAGTGTAAGACGATCCTCCATGGCTTGCCAATGCCATCCCAATTTCGTACCTCAGACCGGCACAAAACTTTTCAGCCATTTTCTCATCCGTGTCTACTTGTTCTGGCGCATATCGTGCCATATCACAGAACACTCGATCGTATTCTGTTACAGGTATCCTTCATTGCTTAGATTATATTATTCCATCTCTTTCTTCTTACTACAGCTCTAAGGAATATATTTGTCGTATATTCATATCTTGAACTCTTCAAAGTAAATTTTCCTAGTGGTTCATGGGTCATAGTCTTTCTGTGTGCTTCCCACCATAAATCTGTTGATCCCATCTGTTGGAACGAAACGCAAATCATGCATTCTTGATCCGTATAACGCAGAAAGTTAATGATGCGTTCTAGAGTTCATACCCAAACTTCTACTTTAGTAAGATCTCCCATTCCGTTGAAAATAAGTGGCTTATGTCTTAAAAATAGTTCCTCAATTCTATGTTCAGGCGGTGGGAGGGTGAGGTTACTTCTCGTTTAGCTTCATGTCTTTTATATATGATTCTAGAACCTTGATCTTTACCTCCGTCTCTGGGGCGTCCAACTCTTCCCAGTGGCATTCTACTGAGTTAACGTCTTATCTTATTAAGATATCTTGTTTACTATATAGATCCATATTCTTAAGTTCATAGCTCTATAGTGGAGTTATCCACTACCTTTCTATCATCTTCTTTTCCTTTGGCTTTTTCTCGATTGCTTCTCAAGCTTTTCCACCCTTCTTTGGGTTGTTCTTATATCTGAGTGTTCTCGAAACTTATGTAGTTGATTCTAAAATTTAGTACCTTTTTGTCTTATCATTTGTTGTCATCTTGACATGAATAAGACCACTAATTAAACTTTCTAAACATGCTTGATAGTTTCGTGAGAAGGATTTGGTTTAAAACCAAAATTGCTTAAGAGTTTAGATCGATGACTCATCATCAACGATAATAACTTCTTGAGGCTTCTAGTATGCTATAATTATCATTATAAAATTCTTGGGAAATCTAGATTTAAGATTGGTTATTCAAAGATAATTAAATCTTTAATAACTGAGTTAATAATTTCATTCGGTTTAGATTCTACGGTAGAAACGATAACTTATCGGATCATAGCCATGATCTTGATTCGTTATAAAAGAGAATATCTCTCTCTTTTGTTTTCTCGTAATTGGCCTTAGCCTTTGTTTTGGATATTCTCCTTTTTTTGGTTCTTCTCGTTTATTCTTTATTCAGATTGTTCTCGTTCTCGGTTTCGAGTAGCTTGTAAAAGTTCTTCTAAGTTCTCGTCTAAGTTCTCTTTTCTAAAGGGAACATACATCTTAAAGCATTATACGTTCATAGGAAAAAGCTCTAACGTCATGACAATGATTATGACTCATCTTAAAAGAAACATTTAAACTTCAACTTTGAAAAGAATCGTTTTTACTGCTTTCACTTAAAACTTCACTTCAAAACATCTTAAAAACATTTCTCTTAGAGCATACTTTTTCTTCTTTCAATACTCAACTTTATACTAAAGAAATACGTATATTTCTTTAAAAATCTCAAACTTCAATTAGAAAGAAATACCTTCATTTCTTTATAAATCTTGAACTTTAAATGAAAAGAAATACATTCATTTCTTTTCAAATCTCAAACTTCAGCTAATAGGAACATGCTTATTCCTCTTAAAACATAAAACTTCAACTTCTTAAAATGTTTACCTCTTTCTGGTTGAGTGTGATGTGTCGGAGTACTAAGCTTTTGGTCGACTCACTAAATTAGTCTAGTGAAACAATAATAGACTAAACTTGAAAAAGACTCATGGGTTCAGAGCACAAGTTGCTCTGATACCACTAGTATCACGCCCGCACTCCGCTAAGGTAGCCAAAGTCGGGAAAACCGTGACTGGGGAAAGGAACATAAAAATAGAGGAAAAGAATGAGACTTGCACGAAGAGAAATATCTGAATACTTAATCAGAGTGTCTGCAGCGGAATT
>JAPKLX010000070.1:1220174-1249591 GCA_026898415.1 Leonotis leonurus
GCAGTAGCAGTCCTGCCCCTCCTTCACTTCAGCCGCCCTTACTCCCTTTTTCTTGAGCCTTGTGCTCGGTTGCAGCTTTCTCACTTCTCTTATCTAGTCTAGTACTTAGTATCTCTTGCTTGTACTGGTTTCAAATCTTTTGTTCATAGATAGAAAAGGTATGGCAGTAACAGCCTCCTTTGTTGAAAGATGGTTTCACTTTATTGACTTTACTTTCTTATTAAATCCTTCTAGTAAGAATTGTCCAAGCTGTAGTTAGGGTTGAAGAGACATCATTCTCTCTCCCCTTTTTTTATTCCTTCTCATTTCTGCCGTGTATTTATTAATACATGTTTCTATTTTCTTTCCATGTCATTTATACTAATATATATATATATGTATTCATTTATACAATATTCTATCTTATACTTTTTATTACAATATTCATTTATGCAATCCCATCTAAAATAATTAAAGATAGTGCTTTAACACTACTTGATAACTATCACTTATCCCAACTCTCATTGAGCTCTTATCTTCTTATGTTCTTATCATAGAATCTTAAAGATTTAATAATAATAATAATAATAATAATAATAATAATAATAATAATAATAATAATAATAATAATAATAATAATAATATAACCATAAGCCTTTTGAGTTAATTAAATGATAGCTCTCCTAAAATTAAATACTTAAGGCCTTGATCTCATCTTAAGCTCTCATTTATGATGAGATTTTAAATTGAAACAAATCAATTTAGACAATCGAGAAGTTAACATTATCAATTTGATAATTGATATTAATTCATAAGCGCAATTTAATTAATTACGAAAGATCTAATACGAGATAATTCTAATGAAAAGTGAAGGGTATTACAGATAAACACGCATATTTTCTTTTAGTATAAGAAAGCCTACTTGGATCGTCTTGACTGACGACTGCTTCTTTCTCGAACTGTGGTCCTGACCTTTCATCGTACCCTTTAAAGAAATCTCAAGTGAGATAACATTATCGAGTGCATCTAATATTCTCTAAGTGTAAGGAATTATTATCTTTTGTTATTTGAGAATTATTCTCGGGTCTTTTAACTCAGCTATTGCTCGAGTTTCGGATTTAGATTCTAGGAGGGTCGTTCGATGATTTCTAATCAAGCCATGTTTTGACTTTGATTAAACACATAACTTGATGTTTGATCATTTCTCAGTACTCATGCTCGTCTAAGATCAAAATATCTATGAATATCATGAAACTTAATACAATGATATAAACCTATAATAAATCACGTTCGTTAAATAAAACATCACATAACACTTTTCATGCTCTCGAACGGCCAACTTCGAATTAAAAACTTAAAATCGTGGAAAAACTCAATTTCATGCTCATAAATCATAATATGAGATTATAAATCTCATACGAAAATTATGCGGCTCGATTATCCAACATAACGGAAAATCGGCTACTAACTTATTTCAATTTTTGCACACTTGACGGAAAAATCCGATAAATTCACAACATGTTCAACACATGTTCAAGCTAAATGAGCAGTTGACTTTGAAAAATCATAATAAATTGGAAATAATTCCAATTGTATTGAATCAAACTTTAAAGTGACTATAACATCGTAAAGTTTTATAATCCGAAGACAACACATAAAATCATTTTACTCAATTTTTCACGAATTTTCACAGTTAGATAAATTTCCAGATTTTCGCTGGAATTGGCAGTTTGCGCAACCATTTTGAAAAATTCATAACAAATCGAAAACACAACGAAACGGGGTGATTTAAGTTGGAGATTACTCCTAACTCGATCTAGTATTTTATTATATTAAAAATTATACTCATACTATACTTAAAACGACGAGACAAAACCCGGGCAAAAACTGTCGCCCCTTTCTCTCTTTTTTTAAACATGCTCGATTAATTCCCGTAAATTCACATAATACTCGTATATAACCTACATACATGCTCGTCTATTCGATTCATCCGAGAAAAATCAAAAACATATAAAACGACGAGCTCAAGTTAACTTCTCAAAACCTAACATGCTTAGATTTTATTGAAACTTAAAACACATGTTTATCTAACTCATACGAGCAACATTAATTCTCGACATTTTTCGATTCGGGCTCGACTCGATAAAAATCTAAAAGGGCAGCCCCTATTTCACGTAGAAACGTAGGTAAGATCGAGAGCTACCTTTCTATCGGATTATATTTCGAAGAAATCGGAAAAACGAGATGAACGGGACGAGAATCGGAGCAAAACTCTTCCTCCTTTTCTCTTTTTTTTCTCACACCAATAATGCACTCTGTATCTCACGTAAAAAAAATCTGAAATGGTGACTTTGTGGTCTTTTATAGGCCACAAAAGTTTCCCTCAAAATATCTAAATATCCGAGGTCCAAATCGTCTTTTCGCCTCTTAGATATTTCGGTCCGATTTTTCTTCATTTATCTATCTCGATTGAAACGAGAGTCAACACACTCAACTTTCTTACTTATTAAAACATCTTCGTCTCTCGTGAACTAAAGTCGGGTTTGGCCCGATCGAGTTGCACGTAAATCGAAAAAATGTTTGTTTCTCGATTTCTTGATAAATATCAATTTAAAACTACGTTTCTTCTGAAATTCATTTTATTAAACTTCTCGAGAATTTTCTCATTACTCGTGCTATCAAAATCAAAAAAATAGGAGTTCTCGGTTTTACTATTCACCGGACGGCGAAAAATAAAAAGTTCCGCGTATGGTCCGTATCGTGATAAAAGTGTATGTAAATTATCGCGCTTTGTCCATATCTCGTCTCGAACTTCAAATCCGGGCATTCGAATGAATCCCGTATTTGCTCTTGCTACCCGCTGTAAAAGTATAAGCCGGTTTTCGAAAGAGCGGAGATTTGGTTTCCGTTTTCGCTGAAACTTGGCAGCAAACTTCAAAATAAAGTTTCTAATCCAAAAATTTATTTTTGGGATTTTTAATCATCTATAAGCCAGATATAAAATACTCGGGTGTTACAACTAGAGCATATATGTTCAACCTGTAAGGACAGATCGTGAGTCACAATTTGTGTCATAGAATCATACTATTGATAAAAGGTTAAGTCAAAATGAAAAGATAAAATGTGAGTTATGATATGTCTATAGGACTTTATCTATAAACAGTCTAGACTTAGCTTTAGGAGCATTCACAGCACAGATGCACGAATGAAGAAAACATATGATCAACACAGAACGTGGTGATGCAGAACAACTCACTTCCCAGAAGATGAGACCACTTCAAAGAAGAGCACATGACAGAACGAGGACAGAATGTTGTGTGTAAGAAGTTGATCTATACTATAATGATATTAAAGATCTGTATTAAGATTTGTTTATAAGAGATCAACTTAGATGTAATTCTTAGTTAGTATACAGATCACAAGGTGAAGGAACAGAACGTGAGTCACGTTCTGGTTCATCAGAATCTGTACTAGACTTGGAATAGTTGGGATGCTGAATTGTAAAGAAGCAGAACATGAGTCATGGTCTGTATCTATAGAGCATCATACTTAGACTAGTTATGAAGGACATTCAAGACGCGAAGGAGTCCTTCTATTTATGACACATAACGTAGGAAACATTCTGTCCAAATAGTCTAACAATCAAGAAGTTGAATGAGAGTATCAATTTGTGTCTAACAGATTGGTCAATAGAATGTGAGGAGACAGCTCAAGGATTATCAAAGAAATCATGTCTACAAATAGAACTTAACATGAGCTGCTCAATACGGATTGGAGAGAGCTATAAATCTACCTAAATGGATCATAGCTAAAATGTCCATGCCACATCAGACGACACGTTGGATGACACATAGGACATACTCCAACGGATAGATATACAGTCAGCAAGTCAATGGTCAAAAGGAATATTAATCCATTACAACCTTATAAATACACAACGCCTTCCAAAAAGATGTGTGAGCGTGAAAAAGAGTGAGAGGATAGCACACTGCGCGGAATAGTGGATTTACGAGAGTGAAATAAAAGAGTGGAAGGTGAGTGGGTAAGGTAGTCGGTGCACACAGAGATTCCTAGAAAATATGCTTCAAGACTGCAAGATTCTCTCCAGTATTCAAGATATCAATCAACACCAATTCAACTATAAATACCTTTCGAGTGGTGTAGCTTAGCAGAGAATCACAATCATCCTTCTGAGAATCTCACCCACTAGAACTTACAATAGTATAGAGCCTTAACAACCAAAGTTCTAGTATCCTTCTCAGTCCCAAAATTGAGAAGGAAGTCTAACTATAAACCCCCACCCAGATCTCGTACTCAGCGAGTTTAAACAAGCGAGTTATAATCTCGTCCTCAACGAGTATAATTAAGAAGAGTGAACTCATACTCAATGAGGATAAAGAATTGAGGAATTCAAGATTAAGGGATTCATCGATCTAGTTTGATCAACCGTGGACATAGGGGGTTTCCTGAACCACGTTAAAAATATGTGTTCTTTACTTTCTGCATTGCATTATTTGATTCTGTAGTCACACTTCACCAGCGAGGAGATCACAATCTGCAAGTGGTGCACTTGAATCAATCTCTTATAGAACACCCGACTTTAATAATAAAATATTTTCTAAGAGTATAGCAGAATAATATAATCATAGCTTCCGCACACAATCTGTGTCAAGACAGAAGTTCTGGTAATGCTATAAAAAGCTATTAGTCATTCTGTTCTCCATACAAATCATTCACGTTCTGTGTCGAGAATCATACTTGGAGATATTCACTCTCTATTTTAGAGAAGCAATGTGTCACTAAACACAACTCTCTGTCAAGTACAGAAGATGTCTCGACCTGTTGTTCTATGCAGAACGCGCAAAAAATTGTAGTGTGGTGTATCCATCCACCTCCCCCCCCCCTATACACCACACACCTGCTCTAACAGGGACCCCAACATATTTTTTTATTTCACGTTATTTATTTACATTACTTTATCTCCTGTTTATCTGGATTATAGTGTTCAGGATTTCAATTTCTTGTTTTAATAGCACTTAAAATTAAAATCTTCCTGCTAAGATTTCATTGAGAATCGACATAGGGTCAACTTAGTTTGTCTACGATAGTTCTCGTACTCTTGCAAGAACCAAGAGTGTACATTGTATGTTGAACACAAATCAAAATAAAAAATTAAAATAATCGAACCAGATATAATATTCTAATTTGATTTGATTTAATTTTTTAAATTTATGTTAATTTTGTTCGCCCTAATTATACAGAATTTAAATGGTTGAGATAAAGCATAGAGGTGACACTAATATTGTGTGATTGGTATTTTAAATAAAATTTTATCTCCCATGTATGAGCAATATGTCTTTATAAAACAAAGTATTAAGAGGATGGTTGGTATGCTGAAATGGTTCAAGAATGGAATGACCATTTCTGTTTCTATTCCTTATCCCACTATTGGTAGAAAATAATCATTAGGAATGGTAATTCGTAGAGGAATCAGTAATCCCATGAACATACAATTAATCATTCATTCCACTACACTTGCTATTAACTATTCTCAATTATCACGAATGAAATTTATTTTGATTTTATAAAAAATAATTTTTATTTATTTTCTAGAAATAACTTATTAGACTTTATTTTTGGAAATTTCATGTGGGCTAGGTAAAGTCGGGTTGACTGGGCCGATCTTGGTCTATTGGGCCAAATGAAAAAATCGACCAATATAATTTTTAAGTAATTTTGTGCACGATCAATGAATAATAGTAATAACAAAAAATGATTTTTAATTACTAATGATATTCAGTTCGAAAGGTTAATTCACGAATATGTTTGAATATAATTTTAACCTCTCGAACTTAGAATAGTTCGTAAACTTATATACGAAATAGTTTGCGAACTTGTCAAATTAATATAAAATATATGTTAGGGTTTGTATACCTCAAAGCATGCTTTATGCTTAGACCATGTATCAGACATGTTTTCAGTTTCACTTTAATGAGAATAAATGTTTCTATCATTGGTTTGTTATTTATTATTATTATGTATTGAATTAAAAACAAGTCTGTTTACTGCAATTGTAGATTGTGTGGTGGATCGATGATCACATAAGGTAACACAGTCGGGTCCTTTGTCGTATAAAGCTCACAGTCTAGTCGGTAAAGGTTGTGGTATCATTTTGATGCGAAAGTTATCCGCATAATAATATCGGTATGTGTAAGCTGATACACATGCTTTGCGTATACATATTGAGAGGTTTCACATTGAAATAAGTTCTAAATGTTGTTGCTTAGAATGAGGTCTCGAAAATTAGTTATTTCTTATAATTTGTATGTCGATGACATTAGAATATGCGGCTGATTAGACGTTGTTTTGATTCATCTTCGCTTACGGGTTTTTCGTAACCCTAGATTGTAATACCCTGTATATTTAATAGAGATTTACGAAAATTTAATGTTAGAAAAAAAAAAGATTTTCTAAAATCTGTCGATGAATTAATCTAGAATCTTATCTCCATAAATAAATTGAGGATCTCTTAAACATGTGAGAAAGGTTACGAAAAGTCAACGTTTAATTTAAGAACTTATGATTCTAATCATAATTTAAACTTTAGGTTATTCGATACGAATTTTGAATATTCTAGGATTTAGATGAGTATTAAAGACAATAGCTATTAATATATATAATATAAGACAATCAATCATAAAATAAAAGTTGTGAGGTATTAGAAAAGAATTAATAAAATGCAAGAAAGTGATATCAACAATCTTACGATAAGAGAAAATGGATATGTAAGAGAATAAAGATATAGTGTACTCATATTACAAGAAATGAGCACATGACTCAATAGTGACAGATCAAGAAGAAAAAAAAAAAAATAGGAGGTGTCATACTAGTCTACAATCTGTACACCAAATAGTAATAACAAAGAAAAAGAAAAGAGGAAAGATATTGTAGAGTGAGCACTAGGCTCGTTGGATAACGTGGGAAGCCAGACTGCCAAGTTCTCTTACCCTTTCCCTTCACACACTTCACCTACACATACAAAAGAGGAGGATTAGTGCACTATGTCTTATAAAATTTAAAAGCCTACATGATATTATAGGTAAAATAAAAGAAAGAAAGCATAACAACATGTCGTACAAAGCTACAAGTTTCTAACTTATTAATTGATAATTTAATACTGCTGCAAATCTTAGAAAAGATATAGATAGAGGTCATGTCAACCACAAACACACCCATGTGCATGGAAATATGAATTTTAAGCCTCTTATACCCCTTATACTTTAGAAATCTGCCATCATACTACAAGTTAGTGCAACTGTACAAGCAAGACAACTGTGATGGGATGTTAAAAATAGACTAGAATTGGCAAGCGTGCTCAGTAGTATACCTAAGGTATTCCCTGAAAAGACTCCACAAAGACCCAAGCTTTCACTACTCAACCAAACGTAACGTGTACTTAGGTTTTCCAACACTCTAAAAGATACACTTCACTAAAATAAGATTTTCAACACATAAACAACCCCTACCATCAATCATACTACTATGTATATGTGCTAAGACTTCTCTCCAAAACACACTTCCAACAAATAAATTTTGAGGGTAGGGATGCAACAGAAGATCAATTAGAATCTAAAGTCCTAGACCTCAAACAGATTTCTTCCTCCTATAAATATCAGGTTCCTCAGCCTTCTAAGGAGTTTTAGCAACAACCATATAAGAGAAATAAGCTAGGTAGTGCAGAGGAAGGAACATGCTCAAGCATTCAAGGGATTCAACAATAGGAGTTCTTAAGGTAAGACTAAATGACTCAAACCCTTATAGTATTCTTTTGAAAACAGATTTCATGAAACATAGAACAACCTTATTGTTAAAGGACATGCTAAAGTAACAAAGACTTAAACTCTCATTCTTACTAGTACATGTTACTCCTTTAAAGATTTCAGTTAGAAGTTGAGAACAATAGCAAGTGCACATCTTGTCACAGCACAGATTAAGAACCAGGGAATGTAGCATCATGAATTCAGTCCTTAATTATGTTCAAACACAAAATATACTAGTGTAAGGAAAGATTTTAACTTTAAGTTCAGAACACATGAATAACATTATCCCACATATTCATAGATTCTAGTTTTTCTTTTCTACTTCCATTAGTTAAACTTAGAAGCTTTCAAACTTGTCCTTGTTAAATAGGAATTGTGGTATAAGAACTTGAGAACCATTAACACTTCTCAATGTTTTACTTGAGCAGCATGATAACTTAGAAAGAACAACATGACAATGTATGCATACTATAACCACACTAAAATCCCCAACACTATTTAGACTGTTTTAAAGACTGAAACTTAAAGTTCAAATTATCAACCACTTGCAGAAATGCTTAAAACACCATAACTTGAATCTAGGAAAAGATAATGACATTTGAACTGATTGCAATACAAGAACTATACTAGACATTTCAAAAATCTAGAAATTTAAAGAAGAAGGGGTGACTTAGCTGCTGTGTAAGGAGATGAGTTAACGGCAGACATAGAAACGAAGCCCAAGCTGCAACCTCAACCCCCAACCGCTTCAAACCCGACCACCCCACCTCCAAACTTGAGCCAACCCAACTCCTTAACTCGAAATCAAGGCTACACCCCAGAAGTTCCACAAACTCCGAACCCAGTGAATCTCCCTCAGATTTAAAACAAATAAGAACCAATTCACTGAAGACATAAATAAAGACAAATAATAAGAACATGCAGGAATTTCGTTCTTCAGGAACTCAGAAAATAAATCTAAAAATTTGAGCTTTCTTAAGGAACCTCATTAATTCTTAATTCCAGAAACTAAGAACACTTCCTAAAACCAGTTAATTAGACAGACAAGAGCAATCAGATTCTGAAAATTTATAGAATGATAGAGCTGTGACAAAGAACTCTTATTAAAACAAGAATATCTTAGAAATCTATAGAAAACATAACATGCAGACTATTAGTTGATGTAAGGGAGAAAGTTAGGCCTTACCTATGTTCTAAGCGGAAGAGGGGACCAAGGGGAGGTTAATGCTTCCTGAAGCAAGGAATAGAGAGTTAGGGAATAAAGGACTAAGAGAAGTGAGTAGAGAGAAATATGCAGAGAAAGGGAATAGACTACCTGGAGATACGAATCTCCGGAGGAATAGAACGCCCACGAGACGGCAACTAGCTGCTGTCCCAATGGACATAGCTGCACCTGAATCACCCCAACTTCAAACCCAAACCATCCCAGCTCCGAACTCCATCAATTCCCAAGCCAAATCAAGTTCCCACAATGAAAGAAGAAATTGAAATCTGTTATGAAGTTCCAAAAATCAGAACTAGACTAGGAATCTTTTCCACAGCAATTAATCAAGAATCTAGCCCTAAAACTAAAACCATCACTTGATCAAATTAGAGAAAGGAAGACAATAGAGAGAAAGGGAGGAAACTTCACCTATAGAGGGAGTGGAGTACGGTGCTAGGCTGAAACAACAACGAAGAAATCGAGCAGAGCTGCGACACCGAGGAAGCTGCGCGCAGTGGATGGCGATGCGTGAGGCTCCGAGAATTATCATCTACGGGCGCACGTCGAGGAGGAACGGCAGTGCAAGGACCCTATCTATGCACTCGTCGCTTCCGGAAGGAGTGAAGCAAATAGAAATTTAAAATCGAGAAGGAAAGAGGAAGAGGGGCGAGAAGTGAAGGTGCTTACCGGTGGTTTAAATCAACCCCAGTCGGGTGGAGAGCGAGGGCGACGCAACACCGGCTGGAGAAGAAAACGGGAGAGGAGAGAAAAGGGAATGCTACGGGCGAGGATGGAGAAGGCAGAGAGAGAGAGAGATGGGTCTGTAGGGAGAGATGAGGCATAGGCGTGAGTCTAAGTTGGAGAAGATAATAAGTAGAATGAATTAGGGTAAAGTTAGTGTAAGAATCATCTAGAACTTGGGCCTGGTCATGGGCCGGGTTAACGGGCCAACCACTTAATCTGTTGGGCTTCAGAAATAAAAAAAAAAAAAGATGATTGGGCTTATGTTAGAATAACGAATGGGCTGAGATTATTTTACATGGGCCTGATTTGATTAATTAAGTGTGGGCCGATTTAATTAAATAGTGAGCCCATCTAATTAGATTAAATGGGCTAGTTAACATCTAAAAGATCAAGATATTAATTTAGAAATGTCCTTAAATTATTTCACCCAATAATTAATTAATTGGGTTAGAAGGTTCTAAGCTATAGTTTGATTAGAAATCTTCAAACGACACCTCTAGAAATGTAATTCCAAAACTCGTAAAATAGTCGAGTTAAAAGATCAAGAATAAACTCTCAAATTAGCCAAGGATAATAATTCCTCGCACTTGGAATTAATTGATGGATTATGTTAAGTACTAGATAATGCTAAAGTCCAATACAAGAGTATAAAGTAAGAATTTTTATTATTCTATTACATATTGTTAGATTAGTTTAGTTAAATAAATTAGGATTTAAATAAATTATAGCTTGGCCTGAAATCCTAAGAGAAAATTTTTAGAGAAAAGATTTAAGCACTCGAATATTAGTCGAGTTAAGACTTGAGAACAACTCTTGAAATAATAAGGATGTCATTTCCTTTCAAAGTAGAAAATAATATATACTCAAATGAGTATCTCACCTCGTAAACTCAATTAAGGTTACGCTGGGAGGAAGTACTAAGCCAGAAGGTCGAATTTAATTAGAAGAGGAAGCGAGCCAAGTAGGCTTTCTTCTACAAAATAAAATATGTGTGCTCATATGCATTTACGTTATTTTATTTCGAAGAGATTTTGAATGGAAAATATGTTTCAAGTATTGTCTGCCATAAAATGTTTATGATTTTCGTATGATACCTATCTGCTCAGTTAAGTTAAAAGAATCAAATTCGGGTTCTGGTGGGATAACTATCCTAATAGGATTAGTGTACACAAAGTAACCGTGAGTCATCGAGCGGGTTGGCCGGTTAAAGTGACCGTGAGTCATCGAGCGGGTTGGCCGGCCAAGGTGTTCGTGGAAGGTGGCCACCTTCCCGACACAAAGAAGAAGAAGTTACAGATATGGTAGATTACTAAAGAACTTAGATCGATCGAACTTTAAGATTTCACAAATGGATTTTAGTGAACATAGGTTCTTTAGAGACAAAATCCATATGTTTCACTTACAATGGCATGACAATTATATATGTATGTGTGCGATTTTTGGCATGTGTCTACTGAGTACAATTTGTACTCAGCCCTGCATGTATTTATAAATGTGCAGGTTGAGTAATGATGAAGAAGGAGTGCTACTTTCGGGCTTTTTGTCGATCTCTTATTAGTTGACTCTTGGGGGTTCTACGTGTCTTCAAACATGTAGAGCTTTTAGCGATCCAAGTAACTTTCCGCTGCTAGTATGAGATTGTTATGTAATAAACATAAGACTCAAGTTTCCTTCATGACAAGTTATTATGTATTGAGCATAAGACTCAAGCCCTTTCTTGCTAATCATGTATGATGAACTATTCGCTCAGTTATGAGATTGTTGATAAGTTTCTTCCTTGTTCCAGTGACACATTTCTATCCCGAATTATTTAATCTCTTCCAAAGTCACGGTTTTTCCGACTTTACTATCCTTAGTAGAGCGCGGGCGTGACATAGATAGTGATGTCTTCAGCAGTAGTGATTGGTTTAGCTAGAAGTACTCGATTGTTAATTGCATAGAATCGTGTGTCGATAACACGAGTTCTTTAAATCCGCGTGAGGCATTCAGAAAGGTCTATTGCATGAGAAACCTGACTAGTTGGAATTTATTCTATATGTAATAATTAAGGTCTGAGTCGGATCACTCGCGGATAAATATATTAATTAATTATGAGTTGTCAACAAACTCAATTAATTAATAGATTTAGTAAATCTTAAACGCGGGAAATAATTAATGACAAAAGGTTTACATCCGTAATTTGGATGAATTAAAATAAGTTCAATATTTATAAATATTTATAATGGAATTACACTTTATTACATTTTTATAGAGTAATTAATTGAGAGTTAAATTAACTTAATATATTAATTAATTTAAGTTTAAGTTTGACCAAGCAATTAATTAAATTTAATTGGGTCAAAATGACTTGAAAATTAATTTAATTAAGTTATGGATTTGACTTGGTCAAATTAATTTTTAATTATTTAAGATTCAAATTTGAATAATATATGGAATTGTAGAGAGATAAAAGTGAGAATTAATTCTATTCTTTTTATCCATTCACCTTAGAAACCATAACCTAGCCCAAAATATTTATAAATTGAAGGCGATCAAGAGAATATTCAATGGGTGTGGATTTCGGTTCGTTGCTAACGAATCAGTTCGTTTATCCGCAAGTGAAAGACTAGCAAAGGAGAATGTATAATATTTAATTCCGCTATTATTTTCTCATACGTGGTATTCAATGCATAAGAATTAATTATTTATGCTATTTATTAAACATGTGAATCATGCGCATTTATGAACCCTTCATACGAATTATGTTCGACTAAAATTATTTCGAGTCGCTCGCAATTTAGAACGAGGTCATCTAGAAATGATAAGCCAACCCAAGTCGTATTCTCAAGAAAGACTTAACAGGACAATTCGATTCATTGTTCATATCAAAAGCAATAAAAAGGGATTGTTGAAGATTTTATAACTAGGCGAGGAATGTAAATAAAGAAAGTAAGTAAAATCTAATCTAATGAAAAACAACGGGGAAATAAAGTTCCTATCTAAGAAAGCGAGAAATAAATTCAAAATAAAGTAAGCCACTTGGAGATCGAAATCAAAAATAATATGAAAAGAACTTTAGAAACCGCATACAAAATCATAAATCGGAAGCATAAACGATTAAACGAACGAGATCAATGAACGAAACCAAATATGAAAGGAAAAGGAACTTGATTAATAATTGGAAAAGGTCAGATCCACAACAAAAAAGTGAAGACGAAATACGAATCTGAATGCTGCAATCGGCTATCCTATGAGTACAAAATCTAAAGTTGAAGAAACTAACTAGAAATCAAAGTCTTGACCCTCGAATGTAGGTCGAGACGTGCTAAATCTATGAATAAAAAAGTCTGGGAAGTAGTGCTGAAAGATGGCATCGGGAGAAGGTCTTGAAAAATGTGTCCATCGAATGAGAAACTCGCCGAGTATTTATAGCCGAGAAGGGAGGTCAGCGGCCGCTCAAGAGTCAACGACCGTTGACTCCGGTTGTTCCGCGTTCCCTGCGGTGGCAGTTAGCCAGGCCCGAGTCAGCCGCTGGGGTCAACGGTCGCTGAGGTGTTAGCGGTCGCTGGCCCGGGCCTCGCGCTGGCTCGGCGCCTGGCTCGACCGTGGCTCGTCCGGGGGCATCAATGCCTAGTCAGCGGCCGCTTAAGGCTACACGACAGCTGACTAGTGCTCTTGGCACTTAACTTTACTCTTTCATCATTTCTCGATCCTTTCTCGTCTCTCTTCCAATTTCGACACTCATTTAGGCTAGTGATCCTGAAACATAAAATGAAACATAAATCGAGCCAACATATCATGCAAAGACGGAAAACGACACGAATAAAGATGCGGAAAATACGAGTTTAGAGGAACAAAAAAAGGCTAAACAGATTCTATCAATATACATAACAAATAATTTTAATAATCAAGATTCTTAACGAGCACAAACTCAAATATTTAACGAACTTGACCGAGTTCGAGTTCGAAATTGAATTCACTATTAAATCAAATAATAAATGAACTGAACTTGACCTCCATTTTTATTTAATATACCGAATTCAAACATGATTTTTAGAATTCAGAAAAATTTATTTATTTAATTATTATAGTATAATTTAATAAAAAAAATATTTTTTCATTCATTTCCTGGAAAATACCAACCATATGAATGAAATGAATTAGTTCATTCTTTTCTCATCATCATTCCATTACAAAATTCATTCAATTCTCACTAAATATCATTCCTCCATACCAACCATCCGGATTATTTCGTAAACATAATACACCGTTAAAGTTATCGAATATTATCATTACGCAAAATTTTTGCTTCCAATGCCAATTTTCTTTTAAAAGAGCATGTTTGATATATAAGGAGAATACACTAATGACTAAACACTAATTATTTTTGGTTGTTTTGAATAATAAGGTTGAGATGTCAGCTTGATTAATTTCTATATGTAAGAGATATGTCAATTTGCTCACATAAAGTTTCGAGATCAATGTGAGTGATTGTTCTTAACAAGTTTGACTGACAATTCGATGGAGCAAGTCAGTTCGTCTGTTAAGGACATGTTGTGTGGTGATCTGTTGATTCTCTTATACTTAAAAATACTTAGTGTTTATTAATCAAGTGTTCTTTAGACAGATTGGTTGACTTTATACACATCATGCTAATATTTTGCATATAAGTTTGCTGCCTTGCTGGTGACATATAAAACAAGTCAATGCAATATACATAAATACCAAAAGTAAAGAACACAAACAATTAACGTGGTTTGAGAAACACCCTACGTCCATAGTCGATTAAAACTAGATCGACGAATCCTTAACCTTGGATCTCTCACTTGTTTATCCTCGTTGATTACGAGCTCAATCTGTTTTATTTATACTCGCTTAGAACAAGATTACAACTCTCTTATTTATACGCGCGGCCAGCATGAGCGTGTGCGGGAGGCATCCTCCGATGAAAATTTAATTTTCTAAAATTTAGGAATTAGTTTACATCATCCAGTGGCATCTACAATTCAAGAAGATGGATGATTTTATTTTAAATTCCTTAATTTTAGGAATTAGTTAATTTTATCCTTAATTTTGGGTAATCGGTTGTAATTATGTGTCTTATTAAGTGCTTTATTGTTTTAATTTGACTTTTATTTGCTATTATTATGGGGATCTTATTTAAATTTGATCTGTCATAATATTTGATTATTCATGTTAAAACCTTTTATTAAAAAAATGACTAAGCGATAATTGTAATTGTATTTTATTAATTTAATTTGCTAAGATTACATATGGTCTCCATGAGACGGTCTTTTCGTGTAGTCACTTGTTTTGATTTCTAGGGGGATAATATTTTACAAGTTCACGTGATAAGATTTCTCTAAGATGGTTGTAAGATATTGATTGGTGGCAATATGACCTCTCTCCTATGGGCTTATTAAAATCAATTAATATTCTTTAGTGTCAGGACTCATGGTATTAGCTTAGGTATAATTTAGCAGTTATAGCAGCACTCTGATGCCTCTGATTGTTGAGTTATATGACCAGTAAAGTCGTTTTAAAATTGATTGTGTAATCGATCACACTGCTTGGCTTGCATGATTGATTTTAAACAATATGTTCAATGCGTGATCATTTTTTAAGGTTTTCGATTATTTGCATTTGAGCATGTTATTTATGATAGATTGTTCTCAGTTAAGTTCTTTAAGCATGACTTTCAATTCACTTACCCCATTTTTTATTTTTAAGATTACACTCGACGATCCTATATATATTGACTGTTTTAATGATTTGGACAAAGTCCTGACTACGAGTGACACAAGGAAATCTAACTGTCTTGGGAAGTAGAAATTTCGGTTGCCAAGAGGTAACAAACTGAAAAATGTCTCGGGCTTGGTCAGATAGGACACTGGAAATCTAACTGTCTGCTTCATGAGAAATGGGAAAACAGTCAAGATACATCTTATGCCTTAGTAGTGGAAACATGTTTGATGGCTAGTCTTGCCCAGTCTTGGGTAGTAGATACACGAGCCACATACTATGTTTGATGTGACACGCAAACACTCCTGCGAACTATACTACTTAAGGAAGGCGAGATTTCCATTTTTTGGGCGACGCTACGAGAGTGGCAGCCGTTGCAGTGGGAGATTTGGAGTTGCAGTTCTTAGTTTTTATTAATCAAGTGTTCTTTACACAGATTGGTTGACTTTATACACATTACGCTACTATTTTGCATATCAGCTTGTTGCCTTGCTAGTGACGTGTAAAGTAGGTCAATGCAATATAAATAAATAATAAAAGTAAAGAACATAAATAATTAATGTGGTTTGAGAAACACCCTACGTCCATGGTCGATTATAGGATTTGAGATTTTAAAGTTTAGGAAAGATATGAAATTGTTTTTCACAAATGGAAGTGAATAGGTGAAATTATAGTATTCCCTAATTCTGAAGTATCTAATCTTAATCAAAAAATAATGTGATGCAAGAGTTGAATTGAAGAATAATAATAGTAATAAAAACTAAAAAAATACACAATAAAACACGTGTGATACTAATTATTACAAGTAAATCCATTGAGCCAAATTCAACATGTGAATAACACAATATATGTAGCTAAATGTCGTGCAAATGTCAAACTAGCATCTTAATTAGTTCCAAGTCATAGGAATAAACCTATCTACTTCTTCACAAAAGGAATAAGCTTCCTTTCTTCCACACTTTCCACTTTTCATATCTAAAATATAAAATAAATAAATAAAACATAACCACAAATTAAAGGGTCTCTGCGCTCAATATGGCGCATATATCACACAAAATCACATAACAATTAAATGCGTTATACACATACGTCTATCATATTAACATGCATCCCTCAATCCACCAGAATCGAGCGCCGGAGAATAAATCAATATGGTCGGACAACCGCATACCGCTCGAACCGGTCGACACCAACCGTCAAGTCCACCGCAACCACTCGGCTCACTACTACGCCCACCGAGTCAAGGAGAGCCTCACGAGGCGAGCCACGAAGATATTCTGCGCCGTCTTCCTAACCCTATTCGTCGTCGTCTCCGTCGCCGCCTTCGTCCTGTGGCTCAGCCTGCAGCCCCACCGGCCGAGGTTTCACGTCCAAGAATTCTCCCTACAAAGCGGTGGCGGCGAAGGATTCGAAAATGCCGTCGCCATGATCACTTACAACGCGACCGCGCGCAACGCGAACCAAATCATCGGCGTTTACTACGACTCGGTGCGGGTGGCGGTTTACTACGATGAGGAGATGATCGGCGGCGGTGGGGCATTGTTTCCGTTCTATCAGAGGGCGAAGAACACGACGGTGATAGTCGGGGAGGTGATAGTCGGCGGCGAGCGGTGGCAGTATTTGGCGGCAGAGCTGGGGCGGGGGGAGGTGGTTTTCCGGCTTGATATATTGTCGGTAATCCGGTTTAGAATATCCGGTTGGCATAGCAAGCGGCATAAGATGCATGCTCGGTGCCCGGTCGGGGTTGGACCGGATGGGTTGATATTGCCTAATTATCAACATAAGAGGTGTCCTTTGTACTTCAGCTGACATTCCTTCATTCTCATTTTCTTCTTTCTTCCAATATATTCTTATGTGTACTTCTTTTATTTTAGATAACCAATTTTTGTATCTTATTTTGAATTTATATTTCTATATAACCTTTTTAGCCTTTAACGAAGTTAATTTCACGTAAAAATTCATTTGTGGTATTGGATTTTGAAAACGCCGAATTGTTGTTATGCAACGAAAATGATGTCCCACTAAGCTTGACATCTTTTTTTCCGGCACGATTATTAAGAAGAGTGTATAAAGTAGTGTGTAAGAGTGATAAAGGTGGTAGGGTCCACACATTTTTTAAGGGATAACTTTTACTATTTTTTGAATGTGTCAATGAGATGTCTCAATAAGGAAAGTATGTCAAGCTTGGAGTATCATATTTCTTGCCAATGAAAAGAAAATGAAAAACATTCACCTGTCGCAAAATTGTAGTACCACTTACATTAATAGTTTCGATTATTGGTTGGAAATTAGTTTTATGGAAAATTTTATAAAAAAAATGTTAATATACATAACTAGCAATATAATAACTTTATTATTTATAAATGTTAATAAAAATAAATACTAGTTATATAAATAAAAATATGTTAATTATAATCACTTTTATATTATAATAACTTTATTATTTTTAAATTAATTAAACAATATAATATGATATAGACAAATTACTTGTATTGTTTACTTTCTGTATTGTTATTTATTGCATTGACTGCATTGATGTGTCTCTTTATTTCACCAACGAGCTGATCTATATAAGAACAGCGAGTCGTGCATTGTTGTTTCAATCAATTTTTTTTTTTAAATACTTTGTTAGTTTGAAGAATATTTTTTACGTATAAGAAAACCAACAAATTACCACTTCCGCACACGACCGGTCCTTAAAAAACAACATAACCTACTACATCGAGCTGCTAGTCGACTTGGTTAAGGATATATCATTTTCTTTAATATTGAGATCTTATTTGAGTTTACACAGAGAAGTTGACCTGCTATCTTAGGGAGTTGACCTGGTAAGTTAGCAAGCTAACATCTCGACCTTGTTGTGCAAGGTAAAAAAAAAGTTGTAATCTGGTGTATCTCTCATATATCAAACATGCTCTTCCTGAGACGAACAATGTGGTATTACATGACATTATCAAATCAACTGCGAGCACATTAATATATGAGACGGACAATAAGGCGGAACTTAATTATTCTTCCTATGGGTGAGAATTTGACACCAAGACTTTGAAAATTCTTAGTCCCAATCCGAGTCCCGAATTTTTCGGGACTGGAACTGGGACTTGATATTTGGGAAATTTCGGGCTTGGGAGTCCCGAATTCCGATCTAGACTCCCGATTTTTCAAAATTAATTTTCATTTAAATTAAATTAAATTAAATTTTAAATTATAAGTTTCATTTTATAATTACAAAATTTGATTTTATAATTATAAATTTAATTTTATAAATTCTGGAATTTTTGGTCTTTTCCGGACATTTGGGACTTTCGGAACATTTCAAAATTTTTGAATTCGAGATCGGGACTTCATTTTTCTCATTTCAGTATTCGGTAATCTTGAAGTCTCAAAATTGAAATTATAAAAATCCTGAAATTATTCAATTTTGAATAATTTGATTCCGTATCCAATATTTTCTACGTATAAGAAAAACCAATAGATTACTAGGACTAGAGATCAGGACTGATATCACAAAATTGAATAATTTCAGGATTGAAACTTCGGGATGAATACCTAGTCTCGTCATGATTCTCACCCGTGATTATCTCGTATCTCACAAGAAAGTGAACTGAACTTAAATGTTGCAAAATCATTAAAAAAATATCCATGTTGAGGGAAAAAAGAGAATCCATGAGTCCTAATAATTGAAACGCAATACTAAGAAAATTTATTTTACATAAAACAAAAAATTGTTTGATCTCAATCATTCCGGCCTTGAAGAAGATTCTAAGCTTAGAGATCGAAAGAGCCTTGCATTAACATGAATTGATCAAGATTAGAGAAATGAAGAATGAGTTGACCGAACATATTGTCCCTATTATTGAGAAAGAGAAATACTACTAAATTAATTTTGGGATTCACAAAGATTTAAATGGATGTAAACTTCCATCACCAAATAAGATTTTTGAAGTGATTATCAATTGATCTCCTTGCAAAAAGTCCCGTAACACCAAGAAGCCCAATGTCCATGTTGTCGAGTTAAACACTTGAAGACAGATTAACTTGTGTCGTAATTAAATAATTAAAATTTAGTATGTGTAATATAGAAGATTGTTATAATAAAAATATTATTAAATTCAAATTATTCATAATTTTTAATCAATGAATACAATTAATTTATCTTTGCTATATTTGTAACTATTTAAATTATGAGATCCTTCATTATTTTTGCTAAATAAATCCTAGTAGTAATATCTTTATTTTTAAATTAATTTTATATTATATTATTTAGAATTTTATATTTAATAAATATTAAATTATATCTTAATCAATAAATCATACTTGAAAAACTAATTATATATAAAAATAAAAGAAAATAATTTTAAATATATTTTCTAAAAATATTGAATAATGCAAATAAACTGAATTATTTTCTTTAGGGGTGAAAATTTGGGACCAAAACTTTGAGATTTCTCAGTCCCAACTGGATTCCCGAATTATTGGGAACGAAACCGGCATCAGGGCTTCACATTTGGGAAATTTTAGGACTCGGGAGTCCCATATTCCGACCGGGAATACAAATTTCCTAAAATTAATTTTAGTTTTAATTTTAATTAAAATAAAATTTTAATTTTGTAAATATAATTATATTTCAAAATAAATTAAATTTATTGTCAATTATAATATTAATTTTATAAATTCATGATTTTTTTTATTTCATTCGGGGCTATTCGGGACTTCCAGAACATTTCTGTAATATCCTTAAATTTTAATTAGTACTTAATTGCTAATTATAAATTTAATAAGGCTTTGCATCCTTAAGAAATAAAAATAGGAAAATTTGAAATTTAAAGGTACTTAGTTGTAATTAGTGAAAATAAGTGATCTAAGTGTGACTTAAGCATGATCTAGAAAAATGCTAGCATATTATGGAGAGATAACCATAATAAAATAAAAAGAAGAAAAAAACAAGAAAATTCTCTAATTTTCAAGAATATGGTAGAAGTGATGAATAATCACCTTAATTAATTAATTCCAAATAAAATTAATTATTGCTTATATAAAAATCTAGCATTGTTACTATTCATGATAAACACAAAATTTTTCTCTTCTCCTCCTCCCCAAATTTAGAAAATCACCCCCCCTTCTACACTAAAATTTTTTCTTATCCTAAGATCATTAGTGTGATTTCAAGCTATACCAAGTTATAAAGCTTAGTTAGTTGAAGGTAAATGATACTCTTCTATCATGCTTATGTGTTTTAATTTTGATAAATTATGATTTTGAAACATGAGGAAGGAAGATTGGATATTTGAAAGTATTAGTAAAGTTTCTTATTGTTTTATGATTAAATCATGCATAAAGTGGAAAGTATGTAGAAATAGGATGAAATAGATAAAGATATGACCTTAGAGTTTGAGTTTAAATTTATGTTAATAATTGTGATACTATGCTTAAATTAAGTTTATATTTATGTAATTAAGCATGTTTAAACATAAGGTTAGAAAGAAATTTGATGAAAATCAAAATATGAATGTTGTTGTAATTTTTGAAAATTAGGGATAAAAGAGCTATGGAGATTTTATTTTATTTGTCTCAATTAACTTGATATATGATCTTTGTGAAGCATAATAAGTGATATATAAATTATTTAGGTTTTTCCAAGCTCATATGTAAAAGTTGGGAAGAGTTAGTTTGTGCATTCATAGGATATGTAGTGTTTAAGGTATAATATGCTTAACCTTCCTTAAATATTAGGAAGAGAAATTGAAGAGCATGTAGTAAAATACGTTGTTGGAAGACGATATGTTGGAACATAAAGAAGTGACGTAGTAACATAGATATGATAAGTGATTAATATAACGTTAAAAATAGAAGGATGCACCGAAGAACTTATAGTTATATTAGTTGATAATCAAATAAATTATAAGAAGAAGAATGAAATTACGAATTGATGATTTCATAGAAATGAGTATGGTTTTCTTATTCTTAATTGTATTTTATTAATGTAAGGTCCAGCTAAGAAGGGAAAAGAAGTAAAGAAAGAGGGAGACGAAGCCCTGGATTATATAGATTAAATCATTTAGGTGGCTTTCGAACTAAAGAATTAATTGTGTTGATATGTTGTTATGTTTAAAAAGGTTTGACTTGCCTGTTTTGAGCATGTTGCATTTTACCTATCTACAAGAGAATTACGATATCGGCCTTATGCCGGACGAGCTGCCGGTAAAGGTTTGTGTACTCATTGGACCGTGAGTCAGCGAGCGGGTTGGCCGGTCACAGTGTTTGAGAGGGAGACCTACCTCTCAACACATGCGTGTAGATATGGTATTACAGATATGAGATAATTGTCTGCAGACACATGACATGCATATTCAGCTTTTATTTTATTTTAAGTATGAAACATATATGTTTAAAGTAGCGTATGCAGGTTATTTCTTAAAAGTCCTGTGTATGTTAAAGTTGGCAAGCCAACAATATAGCTCTAAGAGCAAGTTTTAAATATTTTCGGCATGTGTCCACTAAGTACTTTATGTACTCATGCCCTGCATGTATTTCTAAATGTGCAGGTTGAGCTGGGAGATGGCAATGGAGATGAACACTGTAGCTTGCTTTTGCTATGTAAATATTGAGTGGGATTTATGGTCATCTTGTTAAACTTGTTGAAAACATAGTTTGTAAGCCCTGAGTTATATGTCGTCATACATATAGCTCATCCACTCTTCCCTATGTTGAACTTTGTTTCCTTTCTGTTGTTAATCTGAATGTTTGGTACAATTTGTCTTGCTAGCTTATAAAATCATTGTTGGTATTTTCCTTTGTGAATCATCATCTTCAACCATTTAACCTTATTGTCTGAGTTTTTGTTTTGGTAAATTGAAACCAGAGTTCACACCTTGTCTGAATTGATTTTCGCTAAAAACAGGGCAGCAGGTTGAAACTTATTTTTCGTTCATTTTATCTATCCAAATTCTGTCAAAATTGGTACCATTTTAAAGATATTCTCGATACCTTTCTAACGGTTTTTTTCGTATGTCAATTCGGATTCCATATGAGCAAGTTATGATCCTTTGAAGTTAGGGTGTCAAATCTGCCCTGAGGATTCCTGCGAAAATTTCGATTCAATTTATCCCTGAGATTCAATTTCATTTCTAAGAGTTTCTTTATTAACCGAGTCATGGTCTAATTACTTAACTAAGATATGGTTAAGAAATTGGGCTATGACAGTTTGGTATCAGAGCGGTTCTCTTTCTTGAGTGTATGAGTTAGTAAAAGCTCATTGTTCTGAATCCATCTCCTACAGCTCAACTAGGCAAGAAGTTAGAATATATATATATTTTCAGATAAATTGAGAATTATAATTTTAGCATGAGTGTTGTGTTATAGAACCTGATTTGGGAATGCGTGTAAAATATGTGTTTAGTTATTTTGTCTATGCGAAAAGTTTAGATGAATCTTGAGAAGTACAGAAAGAGAAGATAAGTACGATAGATAAGAAGTTAATGTATAAACACATAAGTTGTATCTTATAAGATGGTGAGAACCGTTACTACTCCACGAAAGAGTACAAGGCCTAGACCTACAATCGTGGGAAGAACGAATAGTTTCTATGAGCTTAGAAGAAGAGAACAACAAAATTTGATCGAGTTTCTGGAGCAATTTCAGAGCATGTGGTGGCGGGTCAGAGAGTTCGGAGTGACTGAGTTTGATGGTATAATTCAATTAGTGAATGTTTTACCCATTGATTTCATTGCTGATACCCAGGGTCTTGTTGAACCAGTTGATTTTAATGGATTTATCGATGTTATCATCAGACAATATCAAGGTACTCAGAGTTCACCCCTTGGTTCTTATCCTTCTTTGGAGGAGTTTATTCCAGCCGTTCATTTCATTATTTCATCGGATGTTCGTATCCGGAATGAAAATTCTCATCCAGAGGCTGGAGAAACCATTGTTCTAGAAATAATTGTTGAAGAACCCATTTATGTTGAGCCTAATGATCCTATTGTTCCTTCAGATCATGAATTGATCATTTCAGAATCTCAACCGATTCTTCTTGATGATGATCTTTCTCAGGATGCTTCTGACTTTTCTGATCCAAATTCCGAGATGGTTTCCTATTGATTTTGATTGGTATGATCAACCCTTTGCTTCACCACCACTTCAAGCCATTCCACATCAAGCCATTCCACTTCAAGCCATTCCGCTTCAAGCTATTCCACTTCAAGCCATTCTAGATGATTTTCTATCTGAAATCTCATCTTCACCCCAGAGTCCACTTCCATTTGAATCTTCACAGTCAGAAGCAGGACCTTCTCGATCAATGAAAGTTAAGAGATCTTTTAAATATGAACCTGAATTTTTACCAAGTATTGGCACTACGAAGCAACAGCCCCTCCAAATTAGCCAAATGTCTTTCATTACAGATCCCTCCGAATTAGAACCATCACTCTCATTTACTTGCCGCTCTTATGGACCACCACCACCAGAGTCAGACAACATGGAAGAAGAGTCAGAATTTGAGAATGATGAAGATGAGCTAAAATCTAATGAAGTAACAATTGGTGTCGGAAACAGTAGGATCAACATCGACCAGGAGCAAGATGGAAGTGATGATGTGTCACGAAAGACAGATTAAGGGATAGAGAGGAGTTACCTATTACGAGAAAGGAACAAGGGAAAGTTCAGTAATGTACATATGTAAATAGTTAAGGAGATAGTAAAATAGAATGTAGTATAGGATAGTGTGAAATAGATAAGTGGGAGCCCTACTATGTACCAAAACTTTGTTTGATAAATAAGATTTTATCTTTCTTAAAAGAAGTTTCTTCCTTGACATGCAAACTTGAAACTTGTGATATTAACATTTTGTTACTTCCTTACTTGAACCTATTGTTTAAACATGAGAAAATATTTTTATTTGAGTTTGGTTTGTTACTGAGAAAAACCCTGCATTCCTTTCAAATTCTTTGTATACATACTGCATATGTTGTTCTCATTAAATTGTAATTGCAGTATGTCACCTCGACATCATATCCCTACACCTGAAGTTGTAGAACAAGAAAATGAAAACACTCCTCAACATTCTTCTGCACTTGTACTTCCTCAACCTAACCGAAAGATTGCTGAACTTTTTCTCTGTCAAAACCCTCCCACTTTTAGCGGAACTGGTAGTCCTGCAGAAGCAGAAGAATGGGTTCGTACTGTAGAACGAATCTTTAAGTTTCTGGAATGTTTAGATCGGGAATGTCTTTATGTATCTCTTTTCAGTTAAAGGGTCCTGCCGATTTCTGGTGGGAAGCGCGTCAGAAAACTCTTACACAAGAACAGTTGAAAGCTTTACTTGGGAACAATTCAAGGAGGAATTGTTTGCTAAGTATATTACACGAAGTTACCGGAAGCAGAAAGAAATAGAGTTCACTAATTTGAAGCAAGGGAAGAAGTCAGTGGCTGAGTATGACCGAGAATTCTATAGCCTAGCTCGATATGCTCCTTATAAAATCGAGACGGATGAGAAGATGGCAGAATTATTTCGATCAGGGTTACTTCAAGAAATAAGGGTTATTTTAGCAAGCCAATCCTCCTTATCGTATGCTGAGACATTAAATCGAGCTTTAGACATGGAATTGGAAATGCAACCCAAAAAGATGGTAATGGAATCCACTCCAACACCATCACAGACGCAAATTCCACCGAAGGCGGCGTTTCCAAACCAAAAATTTAAAGGAAAAAGGAAGTGGGAAATGAAAGATTTTCCAAACAAGAAACCATGGCAAAATTTGATGCAGACTACACCAATTCAATTTCGACCATTATCTCAGAATTTGACTCAAGTTTCTCCAAATTCCACCGGGATACCTTTATGTCCCAGATTTAATAGAACACACGCAGGAGTTTGTAAGTGGGGCAGCAATAGTTTTTACACTTGTGGCCAGGTGGGTCACTATTCTAACAATTGCACTAACAAGAAGAATGCGTCTGGGAATGGAAGAAAGCAAGGTTCTTCAAAGCAAGCGCTACAGATGAAGGCTATAAGTGGAGGTGTTCAACCGCAAGCTCAATTACAACAGACACCTCAGCTATTGCAGCAGCAACCACAGTATCAAAGAGCATTTGCTTTCACCCAAAATCAAGTGGGAAAAAGTGTTGAGAATCTTACAGGTATGGGTACTTTAAATAATGTACCTATAAAAATTCTTTTTGATACTGGAGCTTCGCACTCTTTCATTTCAACAGCATGTGTCGATACTTTTAAACTTAAGATAGAAAGAAGTGATCAAAGTTTAAAAGTAATAACTCCCTTGGGTAAATTCTCCATAATTTCTCACATATGCCCTAACTTAGAATTTAAGTTAGGACTTCTCGAACTAAAAGCGAAATCCTTGAAATTGCTACCTATGTGGGACGTGGATATTATCCTGGGAATGGATTGGTTGATAAAGAACCACGCTACAATTAGGTGCAAGCAACGAGAGATTTCGTTTCAACCTCCAGGAAAAGAACTTACCTATTTCTATGGTATGGAAATGAAGAAAAGAGATATACCAATAATTTCAGCCCTACGAACATACAAGTTGATGGGAAATTAGGATACTCGTGTCTATTTGGTATATTTAAATGAAGATAATAAGAAAGAGAGGAAGAGAGAAGAGGTACCGGTAGTTAGAGAATATCAAGATATATTTTCAGAAAAATTACCCGGATTACCTCGGGATAGACAATTGATATTTACAATTGATCTAGAACCTGAAGCGGCACCTATTTCAAAAGAACCTTATAGAATGGCCCCCAAAAGAATTACAGGAATTGAAAGTCCAATTACAAGAGTTTTTGGACTTAAGGTTCATTCGACCCAGTGTTTCTCCTTGGGGAGCACCAGTCTTATTTGTTAAGAAGAAAGATGGTACCTTAAGAATGTGTATAGATTATAGAGAATTAAACAAGCTCACCTTGAAAAATAAATATCCTTTACCTAGGATAGATGATCTTTTCGATCAATTGAAGGGAGCTAGTGTTTTCTCTAAGATTGATTTGAGATCAGGTTACCATCAGTTGAAAATTCGACAAGAGGATATACCTAAGACTGCTTTTCGAACACGATATGGTCACTACGAATTTGTAGTGATGCCTTTTGGTCTAACAAATGCTCCAGCAGTATTCATGGACTTGATAAATCGTGTTTTTCATGATTATCTCGATAAATTCATGCTCGTATTTATTGATGATATTCTTGTATATTCAAAGAACGAACAGGAGCATGAAGAGCATTTAAGAATTGTGTTAGAAACATTGAGAGCTGAGAAATTATATGCTAAATTTAGCAAGTGTGAATTTTGGATGAGAGAAGTAAATTTCCTTGGACACATAGTTTCAGCAGAAGGAATAAAGGTTGATCCTGCAAAAGTACAAGTTGTCCAAGAATGGAAATCTCCTATAACACCAAACGAGATTCGAAGTTTCTTAGGTCTAGCAGGATACTATCGAAGGTTCATAGAAGGATTTTCTAGGATTGCAAGACCAATGACTCAATTATTTCAGAAAGGAGTTAAATTTCAATGGACTAAAGAATGCGAAGATAGTTTTCAAGAATTAAAGAGTAAAATAACTTCAGCCCCAGTGTTGATGGTGCCAGAATCAGATAAAGAATTTACTCTTTATACGGATGCATCAAGAAATGGATTAGGACGTGTCCTCATGCAAGAAGGAAAGGTGATTGCATATGCTTCAAGACAATTGAGACCACATGTTAGAATTAGCTGCTGTGATTCATGCTCTGAAAATTTGGAGGCATTATTTATATGGATCGAAATGTAAAATTTTCTCTGATCATAAAAGCCTAAAATATTTCTTTGAGCAGAGAGACCTGAACATGCGTCAAAGGAGATGGCTTGAACTTGTTAAGGATTACGATTGTGAAATCAAATACCATCCAGGAAAAGCAAATGTAGTGGCTGACGCATTGAGTCGAAAAAGCCAAAGTACATTAAGTGTTATTTTCACTCAGGAAGAAGAATTGCTCAAGGAATTTGATAAGATGAGGATAGAAATGGTGTTACCACCTGAAACAACAGAGAGTATTATATCAACTCTTGTTGTTGTACCTGATTTAAGAACCAGAATTGTAGAAGCTTAACGACAAGATGAACAATTAGAGAAACTACGAATGAGAATCAGAACAGAGAAATTGCAAGATTATCATGAAGCAGAGGATAATGCAATCATGTTCAGAGATAGGATATGTGTACCTAATAATGAGAGAATAAAGAATGAAATTATGGATGAAGCTCATAATTCACTTTATACCTCTCATCCGGGAAGTTCAAAAATGTATCAAGATCTCAAACAAAAGTTTGTGTGGGTTGGAATGAAGCAAGAAATAGCTTCATTCGTAGAACGGTGTTTAGTTTGACAACAGGTTAAGGCATTACATCAGCGACCATATGGAAAGCTACAACCTTTGGAGATTCCTGAATGGAAATGGGACCATATAGCCATGGATTTTGTAACTGGCCTACCTAGGTCGAGACGAGGAAATACAGTTATATGGGTCATAATTGATCAACTTACCAAATGCGCTCATTTCATTCCAATTCCTGCCAATTATAGAGCTAACAAGTTGGCACAAATATATGTTCGAGAAATAGTTCGCCTGCATGGAGTGCCTGTATCCATTACGTCCGACAGAGATACCAAATTTACTTCTCGATTTTTGACGAGCTTTCAAGAAGAGTTGGGAACGCGCCTGAATTTCAGCACAGCCTTTCATCCACAAACCGATGGTCAAACAGAAAGAACGATCCAAACACTAGAAGACATGCTCAGAACAATAGTATTAGACCAAGGCGAACAATGGGAACAAGCCTTACCGTTGGTAGAGTTTGCATATAATAATAGCTATCAAGCGACAATTAACATGGCTCCATATGAAGCTCTTTATGGTAAGAAATGCAAATCGCCTCTCTACTGGGATGACGTAGGAGAAAGAAGAGTTTTGGGACCAGAAGCGATAGAAGAAATGATCAAAATCGTACGGCAGATAAAGAGAAGAATTCAAGAAGCTCAAGATCGTCAAAAATATATGCAGATATCCGCCGAACTAAATTGAGTTTCAAAATAGGAGATAAAGTTTTCTTAAAAGTTTCTCCTACTAGAGGTGTGCATCGATTTGGTATAAAAGGAAAACTAAAATCGAGATTTATTGGACCATATGAAATATTAGAAAAAGTAGGACCTGTAGCTTATAGGTTAGCATTGCCACCAAATTTTGGTAATGTACATAATGTGTTTCATGTGTCGCAATTGCGAAAGTATCTGTTTGATCCAAAACACATTGTCCATCAAGAAGAAATAGTTCCTGAACCAGATTTAAGCTATGAAGAAAAGCCTGAATGTATCTTAGATCGAAAAGAACAGAAACTAAGGAATAAATCTATTCCTTTAGTAAAAGTGCAATGGAAGCATCATGGCTCAGAAGAAGCAACATGGGAATTGGAAGATCGAATGAAAGAGAAGTGTCCTGTGATATTTAATTAAGGTACTAAATTTAGGGACGAAATTTTTTTAAGGGGGAGGGAATGTAATACCCTTAAATTTTAATTAGTACTTAATTGCTAATTATAAATTTAATAAGGCTTTGCATCCTTAAGAAATAAAAATAGGAAAATTTAAAATTTAAAGGTACTTAGTTGTAATACCCCGTCTTTTTAAGTTCTGAAATAACGATATTCGAACGTGTTTGTAATATAATCGAATAATAAAATTTTGAACATTTAGTTAATTAATGAAATAAATTAATTGAAGAGGAGTTTTGATATTAGATAAATAAGTAATCATAAAAATTTTGATTAATATCTTAAAGGATATTAATATTAAAGTATATGTTTATACTTTGGATATATATAAGTATAGGGATATGTTACATGTTACATATATGCACCTTGATAAATTTAAAATGGTATATAGGAGTTGCATAC
>JAPKLX010000070.1:1279591-1323349 GCA_026898415.1 Leonotis leonurus
ACTATTATATGTTAAACTAATCCCTTTAAATTAATTAAGTGAGCTTTACTAATTAATTATAATTAGTGAAGTATTAATTATCTTAGTATTAATATACTGGGCCCATTAAACTTAAATATTTCAGCCCAATTATTTTACAACCCAGCCCAGTAAAATTTTTTCCTTTCGGCCCATCAGTATTAAAATCTAGGCCCAATTGATTCTATTAATTCTGGCCCAACCATAATTTAATCCCAGCCCAGAATCATTTCCACGACCCGGCCCAGTACCCGGACCTAGAACATTCTATTTCACTCCTAACCCTAGTTCACTTCCTTTCTTTCTTCATCAGACCCCGACATACACACTCTTCCTCCCTCACTTTCTCTCTCGACTCTCTCTGCTCTCTGTTCTCTCTCGATCCCTCCCTGGTTTCTTCCCTCTCTTTCTGTTTCTTCCAGTCTCTTCCTCGATCTCTCTTTCCTTTTTGATTCTCTCTCTCGGCGCCTCTCCTCTCTCGCCCTCTCCTCTCTTCTGTTTCTTTTCTATCTCTCTGCTTTCGAAAGGATACTCACCGAAGCCTTCTTCCCTCCAGTGTGCACGATTTCTGATTTTTGAGAAGGTAAAATGGTGGTTTCGATTCCCTTTAATTTCTGTTTTTAAATTTTTAAATCCCTTTATGTATTTGCATGTTTAGAGATTTGATACCAAGATTTAAAATTGGAGGTGTTTGTATGAATTCTGTATTTTTCTGAAATGGTATTCGGTTTGGTTGATTAGGGTCGAGATGATTCAAAGGTGCGTGGATTCTGGTTCAGTACTGCTGTGGAATTTCATATAGGTAAAGCTTTAAACTTTCTTCTTTCTGCTCTTTCTTAGGTTTCGATTTTGTTTCTGCATGTTAAATTTCTGTATAGGGTAATCTCTTCCCTTTATTTTCTTGAAATTTCTGTTCATAGATTTAATTACTAATGTTGCTTACTGAAATTTTGTTTCTTTCTTTCCCATTTCTGAATTGGGAACAATTGATTTTCTGCGGTGTGGCTTGGTGGAAGTTGGTGGTTCTGAGGTTTCTTCCTCACCGAGAAAAAAAATCCTCGGATTAAAGCTAAGTGTTTGTCTTGATTCCATTAAATTTCTGTTTTGCATTTTAAACTTTAACTTATTTTGCATGTCATACTTTCATATATTTCTAAGATTTTCTCGTTTCTGGTTTGGGAATGTTTTATGGCCTGCGTGGATTTTGGTTGCAGTTGAGGTTCTACTGGTCTTTTCCCTTACTGAGAAAGTTAAGTTTTATGCTTGAATTGATTAGGTGCTTTCTGTTTTCCTGACTTACTTAAGAAGGCAGATTATAGTTTTAAGTTCAAGCAATGAATTTATGCTAAGTGTTTAATTTACTAGATGTTTTCCCTTGATCATTGAGGACAATGGCAGTAGCTAAGTCTGCCTGCCTTCTTCATTAAACTTATTGTTTCTTACTTGAGTTATGTGAGTTCTTGATAAATAGGAGTTGATTTGCATATCATCAACTTGTTGTGTGGTTTAAGTGAAATTTGCAATTTAAGCCTTGAAGCTTGTTTCTATACTTGATTATTAAGGCTCTATCTTACTTACTAAATTCTCTGAAACCTGACTAGTAATTGAGGTTTTAAGTTTATACTTAGCTGATTAATCTAATACAACAGTGTTTTCAACTCAGTTCTTATTTTCTGGTGAAGCATAATATATATATATATATATATATATATATATATACTGAGCTCTGAAATTGCATGATTGTGTCTTAGGTTCTGCCATTTGAAATTATGACTTTAAATGGAAGGCAGAATACAGTTTTGTGTTGCTGTGATTTTTCATAGATTTCAAAATATATATTGAGGTTACAGTTTTCTGTTTTCCCTGAATTGAATTAGGAGGAATAAAACAGTTTTATAGTTTATATATAATTGTAAGTTAAAATTATAAGAGATATAAATGGAAAGTAGAGCTAGAGCTTAGTTCCATTACCTCAAGACAACTACTTCTCTTTGTTGAATGCAACTGTGGCTACTGTTTATGTGTTTTTGGGGTGATAACGTTTAAGGCAGCCCCCTTATGCTCCTTTATATAGTTATATTGCAGTGTGGTGTTGTTTATCTTCTTATCTTACTTAATACCTGAGGTTAGATAGCTCTATTAATAGCATGTTGCTTTTATTTGTAGGGCATGGAATGAAGTTTATCAACTTTGGGACTCTTCCCTTCTCATCCTAAATTACAACTACTTTGCAGCAGCATGGCTGCAGTTCTTGCCCTTAACTGTCTTTTCAATTGTTTTATATGATCATTATTTATAGCAATATTTTCTTCTCTTCTTCTTAAACATGCTGGTGTGCAGCTTTATGTATTTGAGTATATCTGTATTATGCTTTCAAAATACATGCATATCTATATATATTGCATAGTCTACAGCTTGAAGGGTTTCCTTTTTATTATCCTTCCTTATTAAATTAGAATGCTTTTACTTAAATACTTGAGTGTTTTATCCTTGTTTCAATCCAAACAGCTGCATTACTTAACATATATATATATATCAGACGTGTGGTTCCATATTACTTATACCGTTATACGCATTTTATTTTGCAACCTAAGCATATATATATATATATATATATATATATATATATATAGATAAAATTTGCACCATTTACTTATAGTATATGCAACTCATGCATGCCAATAAAATCTAGCAAAACACCTATACTTATTCTTGTATAATTAATTAAATTTGTAAGACATATCCTATTATTAACATTTCTTAATATATAAATCAGAAAATCTTTAATTACTTGTTATCTTAAACCAAAACTTCCTTTCAATTATATTAACTCTCATTATTAATTAAAATGTTCAATATATAAATAATAATCGCGCTCGAATATCAATTATTTCAATAATTAAAAGACGGGGTATTACACGTTAACACAACCTACGCAAAAATTATCTCGTGTTCTTATTTAGCTTCCGCAACATTGACTTAGAATAGTTGATACACTTTCAAGTGGTATCAGAGCCATCACTCGACACACTGAGTGTGGTCCTGACGGTATCACCTACTCTAGTAGCTCGATGGATTCGAACAATATTGGCATGTTTTGTCCACAAATTCAAGATGTGTCACACGACATTACCACAACATTTCAAGCCACATTGGAGAGAACCTTTTCTGATGATGAAGATGTTGATAAAGATGATGACAAATCATTTGAGAACACAGCACTTCACGTAACAGTTCATAAGACAACAATGGAGGACAATCCTGACATCATCGAATCTGAACCAATCTCAGATAGGTACGATCTTAACTACTATTCTAAATTATTTTGCTTGAATGTCTCTGTTGGTGATGCAGGAAGTGTTGAGGATGACATAGACTCAGCATATGGTGAAGAATGTGATGACCATGCTTTCACTATAATACAAGGATTAAAAGGGTTGTATGATGAGCTGTTGGGCAAATGGAAACAACAAGCACGAGATCTGGTGACCTCAACAGATGAGATAACACGACTCAAGGAGTGTCAAGCTAAACAGGAAGCCCTGATCACACGAGACATAGAGCTCACCAAGGTGAAGTCCCAACTTGAAGAAGCACAATTGACAATCCGCAAGTGGAATATGGGGACTTATTCGCTTCAAGAGATCATGGACAGCGCAAACCCAAGCAAAAGAGGCCTCGGATATGCTGCACCAACTGTGTTGTGTCGTGGGTCCACATTGGCAGGAGAAATATCCAATACCAAAGCAGATGTTGTGCTCGCAGACCCACCAACACAGACAAAACAAAGCATCTCTCAAATAGGAAAAGGTAAGAAAGGTAAGAAAAAGGGTAAACGACATAGAAGGAAATATATATGTCATTATTGTTTGAAACCAGGTCATATAAAACCTTTCTGTTATCAAAAGAAAAGAGATGACAGGTCCGAATGTGTACTACCGCATCAACCCAAAATGATATGGATAAAGAAAACTGATCTAACATGTAATGTTGTTTACACAGCACTGAAAACTAACATTTCAGGTTCTTGGTATTTTGACAGCGGATGTTCACGTCACATGACAGGTAACAAAATATTTCTTTCCAATTATGAGACTTATGACGGAGGAAATGTTTCCTTCGGTGGAGGTTCAAAAGGTAAAATCATAGGGAAATGTACACTTAATGTTCCTGGCCTACCTGCTCTAACAAATGTGTATCATGTGCAGGGACTTATGACAAACTTGATTAGCATAAGTCAATTATGTGATGATTATTTGCATGTTAGATTTACTAAAGATGCATGTGAGGTGTATGATGAACATAATGCATGTATCATGAAGGGTCAAAGGTCAAATGATAATTGTTACATGACCAATGAACCAAAGTGCAATAAGGCAAAAATTGATGATAATGTGTTATGGCACCTATGGTAAGAGCATACTAATTTTATGAACTTTCACAGGTTGACAAAAATGAGTGCAGTAAGAGAACTACCAAAGCTAAACAAAGACGATGTTGGAGAAGATGTCGATACAACACTCTACAGATCGATGATCGAGAAATTTTTTCGTCTTACGTCCACACGCCTAAATTTAATGTCCAGTGTCTATCAGGTAAAACCTATGATGTCCTACCTTAAGGCAATCGAGTGTGTTATCAGGTATGTTGCAAGAACAATTGGTCATGAGATATTATTTTATAAAGACACTAGTATGAGTTTGGTATGGTCTAGTGACTATGGTGTTGATAGTGATGATTTCTCTAGGTTCACTTGGACATTTTTCTTGCGTGAAAAACCCCCTGATATATTTGATGTTTTCAAAACACTGTTTTCTTGCGTTGCTAACATGTTCATTGTTGCAGCAGCAAGCTGTTGCACACAATTGTTGTGGCTCAAACAAATGCTTAGTGATTATAGCCTAGATAACAATGACCTGGTTGTCTACTGTGACAATATGAGTGCTATAAACATTTCCAAAAATCCTGTTCAATACTCAAGAACAAAGCATATTGACATAAGACACCATTTCATTAGAGATCTAGTGGAACAAGAGGTGTTTAAGCTTGAGTATGTGAAAACGGAAAACCAAGTTGCTGACATTTTTACAAAACCCTTAGATCATGAGAGATTCGTACACTTACGAAAATCTCTTGGTCTTTGTTTTTATCATTGATTTTTTGTGTTGTGCTACACCCGTATCTATACTGTTGTTATCCATATCAGAGGGTGTAGCTTGTGTGTCTAACTTGCTGGTATAACATTGTAGTCAACATGTTCTGTATATGGACACCTGGTATTCTCCTATATATGTTTTATGTAACTATGTGGGAAACAATCCAAGTAGTTTGGGGGGCACGGTGTTCGCTGCGACGATGCTACCTTACAAAAGGATTGCAACTGCGACTGCTTTCGAGGGTGAAAGGCTAGGGGCACGGCGTTCGCTGCGACAATGCACTCTACGCTCACTAACCCTTGGATTCTTGTAGTTCTACACCTATTTTGTCTATATGAACCGGGTGGATGTTGCAGAGATGTTGACACAATAGAGCAAGTTAGACTGCTTTATCACTGTGATGTTCTCTAAAATGTTTTCATCAACATCAGCAACCTGTGTTTTCTGTATCGCATAATCTAACATGTTCTCCTCAACATCACTTATTTCTCTCTTGATAGTGGGTTATAACTGTCGTGTAGCGTGTTTTTGGGTGTGTCAGGGTGAAAGTGAAACGGCATAACTTCTTTTCAATTGAACTGTCGCCAGTCTGTTTCCCTACCCTCATCATGATTGTTTTCTTTGCCACAGTTGTCACTCACCACACAAAACCATAGAAAAAACCGCCTCCTCTTTTGAAAGCTCTTGCTGCCCTAACACCGATTCTTCAAGCGTGCCTATCTTTCCAAAAAGGGGGAGAACAATATTGTTGCAGCACACTGACCCTTTATTATTGGTATGACATGGATATTGCTGCGTGTGATGTGTTCGTATCTAAATAAGAACACACGAGATAATTTTTCCGTAGGTTGTGTTAATGAACAACCTATACGGCAGCCTTACGGCCAAAAAGAATGATCAAAATAAGTGTTGTGTTGCTACAATGTTTAGCACCACACAACATCAACACTTCTTACAAAAACACTAAACGTATGACCTTAAGAGACTAAGGATCATACACACTAAACTACGAATTTAATCTGCAAAAACTATATCTAACTGAAAACTGTAGCTAGTATTTATAGAGATAGCTCATGGGCTTGAATTCCATAGTCTTGTAACTGCCAGCCCATGTATTCCTTAATTCTCTCAACTGCTGTCGTGCTGCGCAAGATGTGCCTGGACTGTTTGTGGACTCCGATAAATGTGGAAACAGATTTCCACTAGGCGTAAAGATCTCAACAGCCTTCCATGACTTGGTCTTCTTCAGTCTTCGTGCATTCTCACTTCTCTTCAAGCACACCAAGTCAAACGTCCACGTGGTAACGCTGAGTCAGCATCAATTATTATGTTGAGCTTAACAGCTGAGTCAACAACACAACCATCCTGTGAAAAACATAAAAACACACATGTTAGGTTTAACATAAGAAACAACAATATAAAATACCTAACAAATGGTATCACACTGACCCTTTATTGTTGGTATGACATGGATATTGCTGCGTGTGATGTGTTCGTATCTATGTTGTTGCTGCTGTCTCTATCTATGTTGTTGTTCTCTATATATGTTGTTGTTGTCTCTATCTATGTTGTTGCTGCTCTTGAAGTTGTTTTGCAGGCATGAACATAGGGGGAGCTTGGAGCACTCTCGTGAAGCTGTAAGAAAGGTTTTGTGAAGAAAGCACAAAAACAGGGGGAGTTTGTTAGGTATTTTAAGTCTGATGTTATTTGGGATGTTGACCTAACATGTGTGTTTTTGTGTTTCTTCACAGGAATGTTGTTGTTGACCT
Source organism: Leonotis leonurus (assembly GCA_026898415.1). Lineage (NCBI taxonomy): Eukaryota > Viridiplantae > Streptophyta > Magnoliopsida > Lamiales > Lamiaceae > Leonotis > Leonotis leonurus. The sequence continues at coordinate 1,286,535 of JAPKLX010000070.1, forward strand.
CAGCATCCAAGTACACAGCCACGTGGAAGGCTGATTTGGCAGTGACTCAGCATCCAGGTCCACAACCACGTGGAAGGCTGACTTGGCGTCTCTTGAAAGACACGTGAAGACTTGAAGGATACTCAAAGACTGGAGAGAAGACCGAGTCTTACTAGGCGGTTGAGAATCTTATGTTAAGTGGAATTATGTTCCACAAATCTAGGAGTCAACAACCAACTGAAGTAGTTCCACAATTCCAGGCTGATATGCGGAGGACAACAACTGAACTGCGAGAATTGTGGAAGACATGGGCCAGCAGTTGCTATATTCATGGACCCAAGCCCATGTAGTCTATCTATAAATACTAGAGTCATTCATTAAGTTGAGTGCGGATTTTTGAGATGATATAAGAAGTTAGATAGATAGTTTTTGTAGATTAAATTCGTAGTTTAGTGTGTATGATCCTTAGTCTCTTAAGGTCATACGTTTAGTGTTTTTTGTAAGAAGTGTTGATGTTGTGTGGTGCTAAACATTGTAGCAACACAACACTTATTTTGATTATTCTTTTTGGCCGTAAGGCTGCCGTGTAGGTTGTTCGTTAACACAACCTACGCAAAAATTATCTCATGTTCTTATTTAGCTTCCGCAACATTGACTTAGAGTAGTTGATACACTTTCACTATAAAATGTATAGAGTACTGACTGGAATAAGGGGCCCACATTAATCATTATATATATTGAGTATTGTGTAGTTAGTGGAGAATGGGACCCACATTATTGATGATGTGTTAAGTTGTGAGTGGAGTAAAGAGTTGCTAGAAATAGAAGGGAAGTGGGAACAAACTTGGTGGACGGACTAATAAGGAAAGTTGGGAAGAAAGATCGTGGACGGAGGGAGTATATTGAAACTTTGTTTACCAGTAGCAGAGCTGAATGAGTCGTCTCTCTAATTGCAGCTGCACTAGTTAAGTTGCATGTACTCATTGATGAACTCGACATGATATCTCACCCCTGAAGTCTATGTAACATATTTTTTTATGTTGAGGAGTGCTTTCTTTTTTGTATAGAACAATTACTTTTGCCTAGAAATATATGGCTTCCTTCAAACATATTAAGTTTTTACTCTTCTTCATGTCATTATTTTCGACTTGTTTATTTTGATTACGTTAACTAATAATAAAGTTTTTACTCTAATTTCTAATATTATATCTCCCAAACAAGATATTAAAGTTATCTTATCTTTTATTTTAGCTACCAAACAACATATTAAAGTTATCTTGTATTTTATTTTAGCTACCAAACAACATATTAAAGTTATCTTATCTTTTATTTTAGCTACCAAATACCTTTTAATTTTATCTACCAAACACAATATTAAATTATCATACTTTTTTGTTTTACCTACCAAACACATTATTAAATACTATTCATACTAATTATCTTACACTATTCATACTGTTAGGTATTTTATGTTGTTGTTGATTATGTTAAACCTAACATTTATGTTTTTGTGTTCTTCACAGAATGATTGTGTTGTTGTCTCTGCTGTTGAACTCAACATTGAGTGTTGAGTCAGCGTTGCCACGTGGAATATTTGCCTTGGAGAAAAGTGGGAATGCACAAAGACTGTTAAGACCGAGTCATGAGGAGAAGACCAAGTCAAGATAAACTGTTGAGATATATACGCGTAGTGGAAGTTTGTTTCCACGTTTATCGGGGTGCACAAACTGACCTGGCGAAATTTGCGGAGCGCAACAACGGTTGAGAAAATCCAGGAAAACATGGGCTGGCAGTTACAAGTCCATTGGAATGAAGCCCATGAACCATCTCTATAAATACTTAATTAGTTTTCTGTTAGAGATATACTTTGAGAGATAAAATTCATAGTTTAGTGTGTATGATCTTTATTCTTGTAAGGTCATACGTTTAGTGTTTTAGTAAGAAGTGTTGATGTTGTGTGGTGCTAAACATTGTAGCAACACAACACTTATTTTGATTATTCTTTTTGGCCGTAAGGCTGCCGTGTAGGTTGTTCGTTAACACAACCTACGCAAAAATTATCTCGTGTGTTCTTATTTAGCTTCCGCAACATCAAGTAGAGTAGTTGGTACACTTTCAAGTGGTATCAGAGCCATCACTCGACACACTGAGTGTGGTCCTGACTGTATCACATCTCTATTCACGATGATGGATCCCAACAGCACTGGAGCATTTCGACCTCCAATCTTGGATGGTTCAAACTATTCTTACTGGAAGTCACGTACTCGCTCTTATATCAAATCTCTTGATAGACGAGCATGGATCTCTGTGGAGAACGGGTGGTCACCACCAAAACAAACTGATGCAGATGGTGACTGTGTTCCAATACCACAAACCTCCTGGTCACGTGATCAAATTGAAGCTGCCACTCTAGATGATCGAGCACTGAATGCCATAGTCTCCGCTGTCAACACAAACATGTTCAAACTAATCAAGAACTGTGTGTGTGCGAAAGATGCTTGAGATATACTCCAAAGGCACTGTGAAGGCGACAAGAGTGTCAAGCAGTCTCGTCTGCGTATCCTCGCATCTCAATTCGAGGATATGAAGATGGAGGAAGAGGAGGACATCTCTAGCTACATGAAAAGGATTCTTGACATCGCTAATGGATGTCAAGACCTTGGAGAACCGTTAAGCAACAAGGTGCTTGTTTCCAAAGCGCTCCGAACGTTGCCACCTAGGTTTGATATGAAGGTAACAGCCATTGAAACAGTTCAAGGTGTGAATGCCCTGGAGTTTACGGACCTCATGAACTCTTTCAAAACCTATGAGATGAATCACGAGGCAAGAGGGACCTTCCCCAAAAAGAAGACGATGGCACTAACGGCAGGCTCAAGCTCCTCATTGTCAGGCAGTAAGTTATCAATGGACCTCAGTGGACTTGAAGAAGAAGAAGCCCTCGATGAAGAAGATATTGCCATGATCACTAGAAAGTTTAATCGTATGATGATAGGTTACAAGCAAGCCAAAAATAACTCCAAAGAAAAAGATGTGCCATGGTTTGAATACTACCAACCTCCAAAAGACAAAAGTAGAGCAAATCAACCCCCCACGAAGAAAGCACCTACCGAAGTTGTCAGATATAACTCCTCAAAATTGGACAATGTCCAGTGTCATGAGTGTAGGGGCTTTGGACACTTTGCAAATCAGTGTGCTAACACTCTTCGAAAACGGGGTAAGTCTTATTGGGTGTCGTGGAATGATGATGAGCATGAATTCTTTGAAGACATGGATAACACCCTATTTGAGAACCTTGCGCTTCACGCAACTGTTCCATTCTAACTATTACTCTTCATTGTTTTGTTTAAATGCTTCTGTTGATGATACAGGAAGTGTCAAGGATGACATAGACTCTACATGTGGGGAAGAATGTGATGATCAGGCCTTCACTGTAATCCAAGGATTAAAAGTGTCACAGCCCAATTTCTTCTTAATTTTCGGTCATCACCTATAGTTTAGGGAAGTTGGATTTTGCTCTAATTTCTTATTCTAATCATGCTTAATGATGTCTAATGTTACTTATCCATGCTTAGCTCAAGCAATTTCATCCAAATTCTACATAATCAATTTAGGGTTCATAGGAAAGAATTAGGGAAATTCTAATTATTTATCATCTTATGAAATTCCTTCCAAGATAACACTTTCTTCATGAAATTCTATGCATTTTTCATCATATAATTAAGAATCAACATCATATCTTACTATTTATAGAACATACCCTATCATAGATAAATAATTAAATTTCTTTAAATTTCTACAACTAAAGAGGTAAAGAAGGTGATTAATTACCTTGAAGATGATTGTCTCTTGAAAATTTGATTAAAACTTAAGCTAAGATCTTGATTATGGGAGGAGAAAATTGGTTATGGAGGAAGGAGGGAGTGACCGATTGTGATGAGGGAGAAATAAGGTTGATGGTGATGATAATATGATATATATCTCATTTCTTATAGATTAAGTAATATTATTTTATTAATTAAATAATTTGATACTTATCCAATTAGCTCTAGGGGCTTCTAGAAGGTCCCAACTCCTCGATTTTCGTGCATCGAGATTTTATTGCTGGATTACTCATCTCGACACAAGGAATCCACCGGTTCAGACCGTTCGCGATTCCGAGTTCAGATGAATAAATTATTCAAGTTTTAAGATACCGAAAAATTTAATTAAATAAATTCCTTTCTAAAGCAATATTTTCTAACAAAATCCTCATAATAATCTCTTCTATATATCTTAGAAAATTGGGCTTAATTTATAAATATTGCTACAGCTGTCGAATTCCCAAATTGAATTCCTGCCGAAAACTAATTAAATTATTACCGAAATTGCGATAATAAATTTTTATTCTTTCTTTTATCTGTTTTCAAGCTTAATGGAATTTCTAATTCCATTTTTCTATGTTATCTAATAGATAAAAATTTTCTCTTCTGAGGGGTATGCGTCGTCTAAATTTATTATATCTCAACCCCTTTCTTTTATCTCTAATATGGAATTAATAAATTCCATTTTCTTTCTAAACAAAATATTCGTAACTCTTTCTTCTAAATCATATAATAGATTTTTCAAACTCTTCTTAATCTCATAAAAATATTCTCTTAAGGATGCAATGCCCTAATTAAACTTTAATCATTGTTTAATGACAGCTACAGTATTTCGGGGTACTACAAAAAGGCTTATATGAACTGCTATGTAAATGGAAACATCAGGCACGAGATCTGCTGACCGCAACAGCCGAAGTAACACGTCTCAAGGAAGTTCAATCAAAATAGGAGGCGTTGATCACACAACGTGATGTGGAGCTCACAAAGGTGAAGGCAAAACTTAAAGAGGCAGAATTGACTATCCGCAAATGGAGCACTGGGACTTACTCTCTCTAAGAGATCATGAACAGCGCAAATCCCGGCACACAAGGCCTTGGGTATGCTGCACCAACTGTGCTGTGTCAAAGATCCACATCATCAGCACAAACTTCAAATGGTGAATCAGATGTTGTGCTCACAAAGATTTCAACACAGACGAAACAAGAGATCTCTCCAGCTGGAAAAGATAAGAAAGGTAAGAAAAAGGGTAACAGATATAGGAGGAAATATATATGTCATTACTGTATGAAACCAGGACATATAAAACCCTTCTGTTATAAAAAACAAAGAGATGAGAGATCTGAGTGTGTTTTCACCACAGAAACCCAAAACAGTGTGGGTTAAGAAATCTGACCTAACTTGCAATGTTGTGTACACAGCCTTGAAAACTAACATTTCAGGGTCTTGGCATTTTGATAGCGGATGTTCACGTCATATGATAGGTAACAAAACATTCCTCTCCGACTATGAAACCTATGACGGAGGAAATGTTTCTTTCGGTGGAGGATCAAAAGGTAAAATCATAGGGAAAGGTACACTTAATGTACCTGGCTTGCCTGCGTTAACAAATGTGTATCATGTGCAGGGACTTATGGCAAACTTGATAAGCATAAGTCAGTTGTGTGATGGAAACATGCTTGTGAAATTTACTAGAGATGCATGTGAAGTATACAATAACAGTAACTTGTGTATCATGACAGGTCAACGGTCATCAGACAATTGCTACATGACTGATCATGTGACATGCAACAAAGCTCAAGTTGATGATGTCATACTTTGGCACAAGAGATTAAGTCATACCAATTTTTGAAATCTTGGTAGGTTAATCAAGATGGATGTTGTGCGAGGTTTACCCAAACTTGGGAATGCTGATCAAATCGTATGTGGGGACTGCCAACGCGGAAAACAACTACATGCCTCACATCCTACCATACAACACCGTGAACAATATTTTGGGACCAGCCGGTGTTTCGAACTTCTACATATGGAACTAGTAGGACCCATGGAAGTTGAAAGCATTGGTGGTAAATGGTATGTGCTTGTCGTGGTAGACGATTTCTCCAGGTATACGTGGACCTACTTTTTACGTGAAAAATCTGAGACATTTGAGATATTTAAAAACATGTTTACTCGTGTTACTAACATATTTGATGCTAGAATATCTCGCATAAGGTCTGACCATGGTCGTGAGTTTGAGAACTCAAAATTTACAACATTTTGTGATGAAAAAGGATTGTACCAAGAGTTTGCAGCACCAAAGACACCTCAACAAAATGGTGTGGTTGAACGCAAGAATAGAACCTTGATTGAAATGGCTAGGGTGATGTTGAAAAGGCAGTTAACACCGCGTGTTACATCAACAATAGAGTCAACATTCGACCAGGATCATTCAAGACACCATATGAGCTTCTGAAAGGGAGAAAACCTAACCTAAAACATCTTCGTGTTTTTGGGTGTGTTTGTTTTATCTTAAATGATCGAGAGTATCTAACTAAGTTTGATGATAAAAGCGACAAAGGTGTATTTGTTGGGTACTAAACAAACAGTGTAGCTTATAGGGTTTTTAATCTACGTATTGAAACAATACAAGAATCTGTTAATGTTGTCTTTGATGATGCAGGTAGTGGAAACAAAGAGATGGAAGCAGCTGATGACATACATCAAAGAGGAGTTGCTACACCTCTTGTTGAAACGCAAACTGTTCCACTTAACACAGAAACTGGTACACCGGATGGCACACCTAATACTGAAACTGGCGCTTCTGTGGAGGTCAACACCACCACACAACAGGAGCCAGAAGAAGAACGAGATGAGACTCCAGAGATCACTTCTCGCATGAAACCTTCAGGTCGAGTAAAGGAGTATCATCCATTAACTCAAGTCATTGGAAACATTAAGGATGGAGTTCAAACTCGACGAAAACAGCCAATTAACTATAGAGAAATGGCGTTTTTTTCCTCCGTATGCTCTACAGTTGAAGGCATAACATGTTTCGTCTCAAAGTTCGAGCCAAAAAATGTCAAGGAAGCACTAACTGATGAGTTCTGGATAAGTGCTATGCATGAAGAACTAAATCAGTTTGTGCGTAGTGATGTTTGGTACCTTGTTCCCAGGCCAACCAACAAGAATGTTATTGGCACAAAATGGATCTTCAAAAACAAATCTGATGAGAAGGGAACTGTGGTGCGTAACAAAGCACGTCTGGTAGCGCAAGGGTACACTCAAGTCGAAGGAGTCGACTTTGATGACACATTTGCACCTGTAGCACGACTTGAATCCATTCGGTTGTTTCTTGCAGTCGCATGTTACCTTAACATCAATCTGTATCAGATGGATGTGAAGGCAGCATTTCTTAATGGTGAATTAAAGGAAGAGGTATACGTGGAACAACCAAAAGGTTTTGAGGACCCCCACAAACCGGACCATATTTTTCGGTTAAAGAAAGCTCTTTATGGACTCAAACAAGCACCACGGGCTTGGTATCAGCTTCTCACAAATTTCCTTCTCACGTATGGGTTTGTGAGAGGTGCTGCTGACCGGACGTTGTTTATAAAAAGGGAAGAACAACACATCCTTATTACTCAAATTTACGTTGATTATATGATTGTTGGTTCTACATCACATAACATGTTAACTGACTTTTCAGGTGCAATGTCTACCAAGTTTGAGATGAGCATGGTGGGCGAGCTCACATATTTTCTGGGACTACAAGTCAAGCAAGGACAAGATGGCATCTTTATCTCTCAAAGCAAATACACCAAGGAGATGATAAAGAGATTTAACCTTGAAAGTACAAAGCACATGAAGACTCCTATGGGCTCCACAGAAAAGCTAACCAAAGATGATGCTGGAGAAGATGTTGACCCAACACTCTACAGATCAATGATAGGGAGTTTGTTGTACCTAACAGCCACTCGGCCAGATTTGATGTTTAGTGTATGTGTGTGCCAGGTATCAAGCTAAACCCAAAACTTCTCATCTCAAAGCTGTTAAACGAATAATCAGGTATGTTGCTGGAACTATTGACCTAGGCATATTATTCTCTAAACACATGAATATGAGCTTGGTAGGTTTCAGTGATTCTGATTGGGCTGGAGATGTTGATGACCGGAAAAGTACGAGTGGAGGATGTTTCTATCTAGGAAACAATATTGTGTCGTGGCACAGCCGCAAGCAAAATTGTGTTTCCTTATCCACTGCTGAGTCTGAGTATGTTGCCGCAGGCAGTTGTTGCACACAACTGCTGTGGCTAAAACAAATGCTGAGTGATTATGGCCTAGACAACAATGACCTGGTTGTGTACTGCGACAACATGAGCGCCATAAACATTTCCAAGAATCCTGTTCAACACTCCAGAACTAAGCACATTGACATAAGATACCACTTCATTAGAGAGTTAGTGGAACAAGAGGTAATCAAACTTGAGTATGTGAAAACAGTGAACCAAGTTGCTGACATTTTTACAAAATCCTTAGATCATGAGAGATTTGTTTTCTTACGAAAATCTCTTGGTCTCTATTTCTTTTATTAAATTGTGTGTTGTGCTACACCCTAAAATTCCATATTCTGTTATCTATATCAAGGGTGTAGTTTGTTGTGTCTAGCTTGCTGGTATAACATCTTAGTCAACATATTCTATATTCTAAAACCTGGTTTTTATCTATATATTTTTGTATCTATCTGTGTGGTAAACAATCCAAGTAGTTTTGGGGGCACGGCGTTCGCTACGACGATGCTACCTTACAAAAGGATTGCAACTGCGATTGCTTTCGAGGGTGAAAGGTTAGGGGCACGGCGTTCGCTGCGACTATGCACTCTACACTCACTACCCCTTGAATTCTTGTAGTTCTGCACATACTTTCTCTATGTTAAGCCAGGTGGATGTTGCAACAAACGTTGACACAACATAGCAAGCTGGACTGGGTGATCTTAAAAATTTTTTTGTTTTCAAAATTGTCCTTGTGCATGTCAGCAATTCTGGGTTTGTTTGTTTTCTCATAATCTAGTGTGTTCCCCTCCACATCCGTGTCTCTCTTATGCTAGTGGGTCATAACTGTCATGTAGCGTGTTTTTTGGAGTTTGTTTTGACAGGGTGGAAAATGAAACGGCAAAGGCTTTTTTTTGAATTCAACCGTCGCAGTCTGTTGGCATCATTACCTTTTTATGTCACATCAAAAACCCCAGAAACCCTTTTCTCTCTCTTCCATATCCTCACATTCTCCAAGACTGATACGCCTTCTTTTCTTTCTTGAATCTTCCATCTTCCATAACACATATCGTCTTTCCCCTACCAACTCTCTCGTCCAACCTTCGCTCTCACTTCCTTTTTCACTGCTTTTTCGTCAATGGCAACTTCTCTGACTCCCGACGTCACCGCTCTACTTCAGGCTCTTCTGGCCGCAAACCCTACTCTACTACAAGCTCTCCAACCTACAGTAGAGATCACTCCCGTCTCAACGGTGCCGCCACCTATCTTCGGTGAGGAGACTCCGGCTGCTCCTGTCATTACTACTCCTTCGCCGGCAGAAGAATCTGTCCAAACCCCTGTTTTCCCAGCAATGGTAACCCCTATAGTTGCCGAAGTTGAACAGCCTCCTCCTATTACGACGGTTGCTCTTTTAGAACCTGTTCCTGCATTCTCTCCGTCAAAATCTCCATCCCCAACGACTGTTCCTCTGACTCGCAGACCTGCTACAAGGGGTTCCACTCATACCACTATTTCAAGGAAGTCCAAGAATCCAACCCCCACTGTTGTTGTACCTGACGACAGTGAGGACGAGGTCTCTTCAGCCCCTAAGCGCCCTCGCCTGAGTTCTCCGATTGTCAAGATGGAACCGACTTCCTCTGCAACAACCATGGCAAAGGGAAAACAGAAGGTCCCTGACATTTCTGACGACAATGACCTTCCACTGGATGTTGAGAAAGCCCTCAATCTTCAGTTTTACAATGATGAGGCCGCCACTAAATGGAAACGCATCCGGAATCTGCCCTGCGCATGTGAACGCACTGCCGACGAGTCCAGCTTCGACGAATACAATCTTTTGTCCTTCTTCCGCACAAGAGGATTGTTGGGTATTGTATTCGAACTCCCTGATTATGTTAAGTCTGCAGTACGTCATTTTTATTGCAATCTCCATGGTTCTTTTGGGACTCGTTCATCTGCCCAGTTTGGGAAGGTCTATCTGTACAACAGCATCTATGATTTCTCGGCGGATAGCATCAATGCCGCTCTCGGGCTGTCCAGCATTGAGGAGGAAGCTGCTCCTGATCTCGACGTGGTTGCGAAGGAAATTACAGGAGGGAAACGATCCAAGTGGGTCCAGCCCATGAAAACTTCATGGTTGACCCACCTGTATTCGGTCCTACACAAAATCTTGACCTACAACTGGATCGTTTCCTCCAATTCCACTGTCGTTACTCAGCAACATGGCGTCTTACTTTATCTTGTGGGGCTTAACAAACCCTACAACATGGGGCGCATTATATTTGACCAGCTTGTTGCTCTCTCCGCTAAAGTTCAACTCTCTTCGATGCCGTTTCCTTCTCTTATCTGCAGGGTATTGGCCCATCAAGGCTTCTCGTCTGTCACCACGAGTCCAGGTGCAGATCCTGTTCCAGTCTACACGGTGCATCCTTCTCTTTTCAGCAAGAGTAAGGTGGCGGATCTTCCCTGGTGGAATCCAAATGCACCTGCCTCTCCTTCTGGGGTTCAGCTGCCTGTCCAGACCCTTCAGCAGTTGATAGACGCTCTCCAACAGTTGATAGGTGCTATGTCTCCTTTGGCTGGACTTGTCCCGTCACTCCAGGCGTGCCTATCTTCACAACAAGGGGGAGATCCAGTGGCCGCCGCCGCCATAGAGGTTGGAGCGGGTGGAGTGGTTGGAGCGGGAGGAGCGGACAGTGCTGGTGCAGGTGATGCTGAGGACGAGGACGAGGGTGCAGATGCAGAGGAGGCAGATGATGTTAATGATCATTTGTGAACAATGATGATGTGATGTGGTGGTGGAATGGAAACCAAAAACAAACAATTTACTATTTTACTTTTCTTTTGTTTCCACGTTTATCGGGGTGCACAAACTGACCTGGCGAAATTTGCGGAGCGCAACAACGGTTGAGAAAATCCAGGAAAACATGGGCTGGCAGTTACAAGTCCATTGGAATGAAGCCCATGAACCATCTCTATAAATACTTAATTAGTTTTCTGTTAGAGATATACTTTGAGAGATAAAATTCATAGTTTAGTGTGTATGATCTTTATTCTTGTAAGGTCATACGTTTAGTGTTTTAGTAAGAAGTGTTGATGTTGTGTGGTGCTAAACATTGTAGCAACACAACACTTATTTTGATTATTCTTTTTGGCTGTAAGGCTGCCGTGTAGGTTGTTCGTTAACACAACCTACGCAAAAATTATCTCGTGTGTTCTTATTTAGCTTCCGTAACATCGAGTAGAGTAGTTGGTACACTTTCACACACTAATTATCCATAGTTTAGTTATCCTTTTTCATCTCATCTCCCCTACCAAACACAGTCTTAGGGTCCATTTGGTACACTGGTTGAAGGTTGTTGGGCTAAAATAAACCAAGCTTATCTATCATTTGGTAGTAATTCTCACAACGTATGGGCCCGTATTTATAAACACGGCCCGAAAAAAAAAGACTAGATAATGTGGGTTTATCAACCCAAGAATGAGGTGATATTATTTCTAACTTGACCAAACAGTAAAAGAAGGAAATATTTTACTTGACAAAATTACCCTTCACATTGTGGTATACTTTTGTCATTTCTAATTTTCAAGAACATACATGTTCTTCCTTCTCGACGAAGCCTCGATGAAGCTAAGCGACTGCTCTTGTTGGAAATTTTATTCGAAGATTCAGAAGAATTAATTCTTCTTGAAGGTAAGTTATTATTTTCACAGCTACAAAATCGTTCATATCTCCTTCTTTCTCTTTGGAATGGTCTGAAAGTTTTTGCAATCTGCCATTGTTAGTCAATAGAGGTGGAACCAACTCCATCTTCACCAAATTGAATGTTTGAAACTCCAGATTGTGAACAGTAGTTAAGGTCATATCCTATCCCCTTATTTTTATTTTTATTCGGTGTTAAGGAGACATTTTTTTAGGGTTTATTGTTTCTTTGTGATGTGGTGTTTAATTCTAATTTGTTGTCAGCTGCAAAATGTATTGTTCATGTATTTTGGCTGATTTCAATTCTTGCATACCACTTTTGTACTCTCTGCCTCGTTCATAATTTCACACAATCCCTTTTGTAATATTTCCTCTCTCTCACTAGATTTTTATTCTCCCTTTCTACTGTGCCAAAGTCTCGAGCACTATGCTTTCTTCCCTTTGCCAAAAGGCCCATCTTTATTTCTTTGGGTTTTGGCATCAGAATCTGCAGAGAAAATCGATTCCCCTTTGGAGGTCGCAGCTATTCATTGCCCCTTTGCTTTTCTTTGATTCCTTTGTTGCTTTTTCTTGATTTTGATTGTGGTTGGATTGTTAAAGATTATATTTTGGTATCTTTCTAGGCTTGTGTGGGGGATATATACATATATTATCATATATGGTGTTGTGTTTTTATTTTTATAGGTAAAGTTGGTAGCTTTATTGGTACTCTGTGAATTCAATCCTGATGATGTTGGTAGAGTTGGTCTATTTTTAGGGTTTGGGTGTTTCCCTTTTGAGATGAACATGAATTAGGAGATCTTTGTGGAAATAAATTTGTTCAATTATTGCTGATTTTGGTACTGATTGAGGTGTTTTACCTATTGCTAGTTGATTTGGTAGTTGGTACTTAGGGTTCGGATTTTACTGAGATTTTCATCTCTTCACCGGTGAGCTTTAACTGTTCTAGTGTTGCTATGGCTTCTTCTTGCTTGACCTTTATAGCTTGTGTGTTGATTATTGTTTCTTGTGGTTGAGGCTTACACTGTTCCACAACTGAGCTTTAGTTATAATTTTTCACCATATATCACAGAGATTGATCAAACACTTATGAAATCAATCTATGATCATGAGATTCATGAGCTCTACCATGGCCCTAATCAGATCTGTTTTGTACTTAGTTGCATTTGTATAACTACAAAACCTATCTTCTAAAAATGGTATTTTAGCACCGTCACATCCTCATTACAACTACAGAAAATGAAGAAGTGCAAGAAAACATCTTGCCCATTAATTTTAACTAATTTTGGTGGATTAATTTGGGAATCTTGGGAAACTTTTGATGCTTTTTGGCTCTGTGGAAGATGGGATTAGCTGATGATGGCTTGAAGGTGGAGTCTTGGGATGTTAAGAAATCAAAGGGGAGCAAGAAAATTAAATATGATGATGTTGTGGAGGAGAGTGGTTGTTGGATTAAATTAAGGTTTATTGGGAGCTGTATTTCTTCAAGATCTAAAGTTGATAGCCCTCTTAGTGGCATCAGCACCCATGGCAATTCTTTCCCTTGTGTGTATATACATATACTCTTGTGATAATCAGGTTTTAACCCATGGAAACTTAATATTATTTGTTGTCTTTCTGTAGCTCGGAATTGATTTTGTGTCTGTTCGATCAGATTCAGTTATTATCCATGCCTTCCCTTTTAATTCGGAGAAGAAACGAGGTGGTGTAGCAGTAAAAAAGGTAATTTCAGAAATTTGCTTTGGTAGTATTTTTACTTTTGTTACACCCTCTGCCTTCTTTGCTAGATTTTGGATTAACTTTCTTCAGCTGTATGGTTCTTCACTTTTCTTTTGTTATGGATTAATATGGGTACTCTGACAGTCGGATTTTAAAGTTCATGTGCACTGGAAAGGGGCTGCAGAAATAGTACTTGCTTGTTGCACAGGTTATGTAGATAAGGATGGCAATGTTGTGCCATTGGATGAAAATGAGGTGTGTGCAAAACTACAAATGGACTTTGTACAAAACTACGTAGCAGAGTAGTGATTGTGCATCATCTAGAGGGGGAGTTGGGCCTCAAATTGTAATGCCCCGTCTTTTTAATTATCGAAGAGAACGATATACGAACGCGCTTGTTATTTATATATTGAACAGTTTTAGTTAATTAATGAGAGTTTAATATAGTTGAAGAAGAGTTTTGGTTTAAGATAACAAGTATTTATAGATTCTTGATTAATATCTTAAGAAACGTTAATATTAAGGAAATGTTTTACACTTTGAATTAATTATATAAGTGTAAGTATATGTGTTATATTTTGAGAACTATAAATGATATGCATGGGATGCACACAATAATAAGTGTGTAGTTAAAGATCTTATCTATGTATGAACATTATCATACTACACGTATAGATATATATATGTTGTGGGAATTATCATAAGCAATAAGAGAACCACACGCATAGGTCTATATTTATACATTTAGGTCCTGCAAAGATATGTTGTGAGAAGGAAAAAGATATTACACTCAAGTATGCAAATATATATATACCAATTAAGCAAGGAAAGCTAAGAAAGTAAAACACTTCATTGAAACCAAACAATTATATATATATATAAGTTGGAAATACAGTACATTGCAGAAAGCAATATAAAAAAAAAATCTAAGACTAACAACATAAAGCACATGGCAGTATAGTGAAAAGAGAAGGAAAGAAGGAAAACCTTCTATATGTATAGGAGTTGTGATGATATTATTACAACATAGGAAACAAATTATATAAGTGCAGGGGAGCTGCACTTCGGCAGAATTGTGAGGAGAAACACAAAAGTAAGGTGGTGAATACACCTGTACATAAGAAAGATATTTCCTAACAGCTTACACACTAAAAGCAGGCTGCAGCATGGCTTGGACAATAGGAAGTGATTGAGCACAAGTCTCAACATCACAAACCTACTGCTGTATTGAAGAATAGATTTCCTCCCATGCTTCACTTACCCTGCAGAAGAGATGGGACAGATTAGGATAGATAGCAACAAAGTATTTCATTCTATAAAGAGGATACTAACCTAAGAAATTACTACACACAACCACAATACACTCGGCAGAATTTCAAGGAGAAATACTAGCACAAGAGCAGAACATAGAAGCACAAGAAGAAGTAGTTAAAGCCCTAAGGTAAGAAATGAAGCTCTAGCTATACATTCAGTTTATATCTTTAGAGTATCAACTTTTGATTATGTTTTAAACACTAATCTCCATTCCTGCCCTCCAATTAAAATCCATGAATACAGAAAACATATATATAATTTATCCAGATTTCATTAAGAAGTTGAAATGATTCTAAGCTCAAGATTTAACAAAGCTTTAACGTAAGACATAAAGGATACCCGAATTTGATACTTAGAACCATTCTCTATACATAACATAGAAGTATCAACTATGCAGTTTTCAGATTTTAAGACAGACATATAGGCAGATTTTCATATTTCAGAAAATAAGACTAAATCCTTTAGTCTTTCTAAAAGTCCAGTTTATATATATTGTGTTTTAAAATATCAGTTTAATGGACAGAATATTGAGTTTAAACTATGGGTTCAAAACATGGAAAATTCATATTTCCACCACAGAGACATGACCATAAAATATTCCAATAGCACCCAAAACAAATCAGAATTTCTTACAAACGTAGCTCATCACAATACAAACAAAAGTGCATTCAAAACTGAGTTCTAGATACATTAGGAAATTAAGAACTGAAATTTAAGAAACATAAACACATAATCAAGGAAGAATTTTGATTTAAAACTAAAATCAACAACAAATTGAAACATTATTGGAGATCTTATCTTTTAACTTAAATTGCTGGCGACTTAGAGCCAGTTAAGCTTCCACCGAGAGAAAAGTTGAGCTAAGGAGACTCTGCCTTCCCGCAGAAAATAAGAACAAAGAGAGAAAGAGATTAGCAACAGAAATTAAGTAATAATTATGTGCAACTTTCAGAAATATAGCTTAGAAAGCTAGAAAATATACAAAGGTTAGAGTATTAAACAGTGAGAATTTCTGTCAAGATTTGAAAATTTTCATTTCTGTTTCAGAGAAGAGAAAACAGAGAACATTGAGAGTAGAGGCCGAGGGAATTTAGAGAATCTTGTAAAAATTTCAGAACAACAAATAAAACTGAAACTACAAACTTAGGAAATAGAGAAGGCGGTATACCTAGAAACGAAGGCGCGGGCTGGAGGCTACTGCTTGTGAGAGCCTTTCCCGTAGAGAAAAAGATTCACCAAGGAAAAGAGAGAAAACATGAAGATCATTAATAGTGCTGGAAACGAACAGAATAGGATTTTTAACTAAGAAAGCTTAATCATCTAAAATCCAACAAGATTTCAAACATGCAGACATAGAAATGGAGCAGATGGAATTTAGAGATGGGTTGGGAGAGGAAAATCAGTGAGATAGGAGAAGACTTTACCTTTGGTGGAAATGAGCCGGTTGACAGCAATATCATGTAGAGCTTTTCGCCGTTCAGTCGAGAAAGCTGAGAAACCAAGAGTGAGAAAGGGAGAGAAGAAACAGAGAGAGTAGAGAAAGAGGCAGAGAGAAAGCGAGAGAGATGGGAGAAAGAGGTGGTGTGTCTGTGGAGAAGTGGAATGGATTAGGGTTAGGAAGAGTAGGGTTTCTAGAAAATGGGCCGGGTATGGGCCGGGTTGGACAAATAAACGGGCCAAATATTAAAATGCTATGGGCTTTTAGTTGAGGGAAGTGAATTAAGACATTGGGCCGAGTTTTGGGCTGGATAAATAATCAAACGGGCCTAGATAAAAAAAAAGAGGTATATGGGCTTGAGTAAAAGATTCATGGGCCGAAAATTAGTGAATTGGGCTAGAGTTAATTATTGATATAAAATGCAAATGGGTTGAAATTTATTTAATGAACTAGTTTAACATTGTAATAAGTTAAGACTTAATTAAATTGGGTTTGTTATTTTAATTAAGATTGATCTAAATCGATTAGTAATACTAATAATGGAAAAAGGGATAGTAATGTATAAATACATTAAGTATTAATATTTAGAGCATATAATTTAAACAATTAAAGCCTAAGTATTACATCAAGAAAAATCCAATTTATTTAGTAATTGGGTTCTAAAGTAAGAGAATTAATATCTCTAATTATATTAAGGATTTATTTAAGAAATAAATATTTTAAGGTTATTTAAAGGGTTAAATAATTAGAACTTACAATATTATTTGAATAATTAATTATTGAGAATTAATTATTTCATTAAGTGTTAATACACTTATTGCACTTAAAGGCAATTACCGGGATAATTGAATCGAGGATTCAACACCTTAGAGAGAATATTGATCCGAGGTATCAATATCTAAATTAACGGGTCGAAACAAGAACCGAGAATAATATACTCTTACGATTATAATGTTTCAAATGCACTAAGAGCATTTTAACTTATACGAGATTTTCTAAAGGTTCTTACAAGAGATCTACCTCGCGTTTCGAGACCAAAGCAAGTACAAACCGAAGCTATCCAAGTAGGCTTTCTATTACAAGAAAATTTTGTGTGCACATATACTATTTATGTTGTTTTCGAAAGGATTTCAAATTGAGAAAATATGTTTCAAAGTGTTGTCTTGCCGAAATGATTTATGTTTTGTATGAAGCCTATCTAGTTAAGGTTCTAATTATAAATCGAATTCGGGTTCCAGTGGGTAGGCAACCCCACTCGAACTAGTGTACACAAGTAACCGTGAGTCATCGAGAGGGTTGGCCGGTTAAAGGACCGTGAGTCATAGAGCGGGTTGGCCGGTCAGGTGTCCGTAGAAGGTGGCCACCTTCTCAGTACACATAAAGAACAGATATGGTAGAATACTAAAGAACTTAGACAGCTGTCGAACTCAGGATTTTTCACAAAAAAAATTTAGTGAACGTAGGTGCTTTTAAAGACAAAATCCCTATGTTTCACTCTTACGGCATTGACAATTATATATATGTATGTATGCGTTTTTGGCATGTGCCTACTGAGTACGCTTGTACTCAGCCCTGCATATATTTTTAAATGTGCAGGTTGAGACATGATGAAGGGAGATGCTATGACGGGCTTGTCGGTCTTTTATTTAAGTCTTGGGTGTCTACGTATCTTCATACACGTAGACTTATGTCGATCTTTATTCCGCTGCAAGAGGTTCCATTAGTAGGTTATGGCGAAGGTGCTAATTATGTAAATTAACTCTTTGTCTAAACTGAACTCAGTTATCGAATTATCTTTCGTTTCAGTCAAAGCTTTCAGGGTTCCACTTTACCTTTATTTATCTATTCTATAGTTGCGCACCCGGACTTTGCCACAAGGGCGGAGGACGGGGCGTGACACAAATGGAGCAGTTGTGTTATGGTGCGGTGATAATCATCTGCTTGAATGCTACATCGAAGATTTCTCACAAAGCTCAAGGCATTGGAGCACTAGTAAGTAGATGGCATGCTTTATTAACATGTGGTGCTAATGATGCGGTGCTAACAATGCATCACATTGCTTTAGTTGTTTTTTAATCAATGTACTTTGCCTTCTGTATTTGCATCTTAGGTAATAGGCTCATTTATCAGTATGATATTCTATTTTTGTTTTATTGTTGCTATCCGATTCTTAATTTATGCATTCTTGAAAGGGCAGATCTTTTATTTTGTTGAGGGCATATATGATTTATGTGCAGAATAATGTTTTTTCATCATTAGTAAAGACTTTTCTATATTAAAATTCTTCATTCTCTTATTTGATGTATTTATGTATATCATTCGATATATTATCGGGTATTTTTGAAAATTTTGGATAATTCGGGTATTAAAATATTTTAAATTATAAAATTAAAATATAATATTATATAATTAATAAATATAAATAAAATATGAAAACCCGACCCTAATCCGAAATCCGAATAGACATTCCTATTCATATGTGTTATGTGCTTATTTTTATATTTAATGGCATTTTCGTAAATTCATCAAAGTAGAAAGACAAATTTGTAAAAACACAACTTTATCTAATGTATAAACAATCCTACCAAATAATAGATAAAATTTATCTACATTCTTATATTGTCTACCAAACAAATCTCCATATTAGAATTAACCTCTCATATCCTAACTCACTCTATTATTTTTATCAAATCCTCTTATATCCTATCCACCCTACTAAATGGAGCCTTAGTGTGAATGTGGTATTGAAACAAGCAGTTCAAGGATTTGAAGCATATATAAAATAAGTGTAGTAATAAAATAGAAATTTTATTAAATCTAGATAACCGAGAAATTACAATGCTTTGGAAATTACAATAGTAAAATGGATAAGTCGAGTCGAGGAAGGCCTCTTCCGCAAGATGAGATATGCTCCGGCTAGTGCTCACGGTTCGGCGTATCGTCCCCAAAGATAAAACGATTTCGTCCTTTAGAGTAGTAGCACCACAAACTCTAAAAGCACCGGCGAACTTGATGAGGAAAGAAACGAGCAAACTAGTGAATTCCTAAAAACTAATATGAGAATATAGTAAAGGGGAGAAGAGAGCAAATGTTTTGGTGTGTAGAAAAATACTCTCAAGTCTCTCTTTTATAGTACTCATGAGGGAACTCGTAAGACACACCATCATAAAGCTCTCTAAATATCATTAATAAAATGGCAATGGAAAGCCACTCTCAGTTAGTAGCCAAAAGGTTGGCTCTTCAAGAGTCACATGGCTATCTTAAAACCCATGCAAGGCCATGCAACATTTGGGCTTTTCATGTGTGATTAATTGGGCTTAGAAACAAATTTCCAATTAATTATTCTCTAAATATGGCCCAAGAGCCATATCAAAGCCCCCAAAAAATACTTTCAAAATTTAAACATAATACATTTTCTCACTCATCGAAAAAATTGATTTTGAAGCATGCCTCGACTATTTAATTCTCAAAGAATTAAATATAAATCAATCAAATTAATTAAGAACCCAACGAGCTCAAAATCAATTTTTTCCAACAATAAGTTGGAACTCGCACACCAAATACAACTTGAAACATAGTGCTTGTTGCTGAAAGTAGTGCTTATGCTACATATTTTACAACTAATCTTGTTCTTTTGTAAAATCAGAATTATATAATCTAATTGTCATTCCTTTATGAGAACAAGGGATATTTGTTATTAATTCTTGTAAGCTATAACAATAGATTTCGTTAGGCTAATGCAGTCTCTCATGCCGAGATGAGTCTTTAGAAATTCACAATCAATATATTGAATTCTTTCGCAGCGAAGGCATTCAAAAGTTGATATCTTTTTTTGTTTGTTCAATCTTTATGAGTGACAAAACATTCAGTAACACAAGGCAACCACTGTTTAGCAGAGTTCACCAAAACATAGAACAAGTAATTCTTACATATGAGATTTTGATAAAGGAATAATTGAATCCTCTTACAAGCTCAGCTGGCAATGAACGGTCCGAATTTGAATCCGACTGCTGCTGGATGATCTTCATCACCTCCCCAGACGTATCCGGAGTCTAATTGATTAGGTACTTGGACTCGGTGTGTCTGAAGCAAATTTCTTCTTGTGCCAAAATTCTTTTGAAGTTCGGCGAGCACTAATAACTTGCTTTCTCCACTCATGAATTGGTATCTGAGTTATAACAAGAAAATTTATTATATGAAACGGTGCTTAGGAAATCAGCTTTAGTGGAGCCCAACAATAATCAAGCTGACTAAACCATAGACAAAGTGAGTAGGGAAAAAAGCAATGAATGGGATTCTTACAGCAGGAAAGCCTCCATAATCTCCTGCTTTAGTGATGTTCTTTGTTACACAACTATTAGCAGCTAGATGCACCTGCATCTCCAGATCATCAACAAAAACTAGCACTCAAACTCTTGATGTCTTAATGGGACTGTCATCCAAAATTGTTAGATCCATTATTTGGAGATGCCATAGTAATCAGAGAATGCCATAATAATGCCAAAATTTGTTAACTAGTGGCATTATTTGGAGACCAAACAATAAGGAGATGATTGGTTGGGTGTATTGAAATTTAAAATAAGGTAGGAATATAATGGAGTAGAGAATGAAGTTAGGAATGAAATGAAAAGCATGATCTGGTAGAGTGAAGTCACCGGTCGGTGATAATTGAAGTGAAAATAATATGAAATTAAACTAAAAGGAACAATAACTCAGAACGTAAGTTCTACCCAAGCCGAAGCCGAAACAATAATAATTCTAATCAATGCCCTCTAAACTCTAACTATGAACTATAAATAAGAATAATGAAAAACCCTAACGAACCCTAAGCCCACGGATAAGCAAAGCCCGTTGGCACTAATCTAATAATGGAAATAACAAATTATGAAATAGGAATTAATAATGAAAATAAAATAATCCAGCTTCTGTTTCTCATGCGGCCGCCCCTGCCTCTGCTTCTCTACATGCGGCCGCCTCTTCTTCCTCTGCACCAGTGGTGCTCGGGCTGCTCTATCAAGAGAGTTCGAAACGCCGCAGCTCGGCGTTAATGGCTGGCGCGTTGAAATCAGACTGCTGGTCCGGTTCCCAAGACTCTGCACGCTGTCCCAGTTCGTCATCAATGTCAGCCTCGAGGACAGCCAGTGTTGCTGCCGGACACTTATGAAGGTGCCCGTACTGACCTCCATATCGATAACATTTACCCTTGGCTCAGTACTCCGCCTGTTGTGCTGGGGTGAGATGTCGGGAGCTTCGGGTCTCAGAAGCCTGTGGTGAACGGACTCAGGGAGAGTCTGAGGACTGTCCGGACATGTGAAGTGGATGATAGAACGCTGTTGTGCTACGTGAAGCATGGCTGAGAGCGAACGATGCACGTGGCAATCCATCGGGTGGTTTGGTGGCCCGAGCTATTCGTCGGGCTGCTCGAATGGCAGCGAAGACGTCCGTCAACTCCGAGTCGAGTAGGCGATCACGAATATCAGGTTGTAAACCCCCAAGAAAGATGCCCAAATACTGCTCCGGAGGTAAGACCGGTAATTGGACAACCCGTTCCTCGAACAAGGATAAATAATCCTCTAGTGCCCCTGTTTGTCGGGTAAGGTGCATGGCTTCGTAGGCATTGATGGCTGAACTGTCGCCGAAACGAGCGATGAGATCGGCTGAAAAGTCCCGCCAAGAAATTGAGGCACGATGTAGCACCCATTGAGCCCAAAACATCACCTTGCCGGACATGGCGATTAGGGCGAGTTTCACTTTTGCTCGGCTGCTGTTTGATGTACGAGGAAGTACTGCTCGGCTTGGGCGAGTCAAGCCAGCAGATCCTGGCCATCGAAAAACGGCAGCTCCATGCAGGCAGAGGCCCGTCTGGGGCGGGGACAGGGTCTGGAGCTGTGCCGCCGGCTGCAGCACCTGAAGATTTGCCGCCACCCGCAGCGCCGGAGACAGGAAGAGCGCTGGCGAAGGCGTCGAGTTTGGCGAGGACGACGGACATGGTCTGCTCCAGCCCTTCGACTCTGGCGTGGAGAATCCTTGTGGACTTCTCTACCTCCTCAATACGTTCGGTATTCGTCGGCATGTTAGACCAAATTGGTAGAGTGAAGTCACTGGTGATAATTGAAGGGAAAATAATATGAAATTAAACTGAAAGGAACGATAACTCAGAACGTAAGTTCTGCCGAAGCCGAAGCCGAAACAATAATAATTCTAATCAATGCCCTCTAAACTCTAACTATGACCTATAAATAATAATAATGAAAAACACTAACGAACCTTACGCCCACGGATAAGCGAAGCCTCTAATAATGGAAATAACAAATTATGAAAATAAAATAATCCAGCTTCTGTTTCTCATGCGACCACGCCTGCCTCTGCTTCTCTACATGCGGCCGCCTCTTCTTCCTCTTCACCAGTGGTGCTCGGGCTGCTCTATCATGATCCATTATCTACTTGGTACGTATATGTAATAAATGGAATGAGTATTTATTTCTTGATTCAAAAAATCCAATTATTATGACACATAGATAAGAATAAAGTGTATAAATAATTTAGATTTATATTGTATTACAAAATAATACTTTTCAGTTTTAACATCATAAGGATGTTTGTTGTTCCCAATTCTTTTTTCACTTTATTCTTATCTATGTATCATAATAATTGTTTGTCATTTTTCTAAGATTTTTATAGACCAAAATAATTTAAATAAAAAGACGCTTACATATTGATAGAGTAAAGACAGGATTAAACGAATAACACCAGGAATACGAGTGAATGGATTAGAACTAAAGGAAAATCCTCAAAGAGGCCAAGCACATTTCATGCTCCATAATCGGCAGGGCCGTTATTCTTACAAAATATTAGATACCTCTACTCTTCCCATGCAAGGGTTTAAATACTATTCAACACTGTAAACCTTACACAAGAATAATTATTTGCAACAATAAGAAAGGAAAGAACAATCCTTAAAAGGAAGGGAAATAAATCATATTGCCAATTAACTTGATTTGGGGCCAAGATCTTCAATCATGATTTGGGGTCAAGATCTTCAATCTTCAATTGCTGATTTCTTGCGCCGTGAATAAACTTTGATTGTTTTCTCGACTTCAGTGTTCGTGCTATCAATTCCTCCGGGCGACGGAGCAGCCTTGTCCTCAAGGCGGAAGTCAGGAAATTGCCCCCGCATGTCCGACACATCGATCCATGTATCATTTTCGACGTCGAGGCCAAGCCAATGCACCAAAACCTGTTCTACGGCCACTCCTTTGCGCATGATAGTTCGACGTTCCGTCACGGCGCTGGGAATGAAGGGTGGCTCGGTTGTCAGCAGCTCGTCGGGAAGAGTCGGACATGGGGGTGTGGCTCCACAAGCTGGTTTTAAGAGAGACACATGAAATACCGGATGTACTCGTGCATTGTCCGGTAATGCGAGCCGATAGGCTGCTCCTCCTATGCGAGCCGTTATTGTGAATGGACCAAAATAACGGGGTGCGAGCTTGACCGAAGTGGATGCGAACAAGCTACGCTGGCGATAGGGACGAAATTTAAGATATACCGAGTCCCCGATTTTGAATTCCAGTGGCCGACGATGTTTATTAGCCTCCCGTAGCATGCGTTGTTGAGCTCGCTGTAAATGAAAATGAAGTTGAGCTAATATCTCATCTCTCTCTCTTAAGGACTCGGCGACAGCCTGTACTTGCACCTCTCGTGGAAGGAAGGGCGTGATCGTCGGCGGAGCCCGACCGTAGACGGCTTCAAACGGCGTTGTACCTGTTCCCGAATGGAAACTAGTATTGAAACAAAACTCAGACCAGGATAACCAGCGCCCCCAACTCTTTGGTCTCTCGGAGGCAAAGCAACGTAAATAGGTTTCTAGACAACGATTCATGACCTCGGTTTGCCCATCGGTTTCCGGGTGATATGCCTAGCTCATACGTAATTTCGTGCCAGCCGTTTTAAAAAGTTCGCGCCAGAACGCACTTAAAAAAATGGGATCCCTATCTGAAACAATGGAGGACGGCATACCGTGTAGACGAACCACCTCTTTTGCAAAAGCCTCGGCTACGTTGTGTGCTGAAAAAGGATGGCGCAGACCTATAAAGTGGCAATATTTCGAAAGGCGATCTACTACCACCAACACGCAATCAATTCCTCCGGATCGTGGCAATCCGGTGATAAAATCCATGCTAACATCTTCCCACACTCGCTCCGGAATAGGCAGCGGGTTTAACAGCCCGGCGGGACTCTTCGTCTCATATTTGTGGCGTTGACAAGTATCACACGCTGCTACATACTTGGCGACGCTCTTCATCATGCCTGGCCAATACACAACAGCGGCTAAACGACGATATGTGCGGTAGGCACCGGCATGTCCTCCTCCCGGGGCAGCATGAAATTCCTCCAGGAGCTGGCTCGCCCACGGGGACGTAGGTGGAAGAACTATGCGTCCCTTGTATAATAGTGTCTCATTCCTGAGGCTGTAATGCTTTGGTGCATTCTCTCCATCTCTTATTTTTGCCATTATCGATGCCAGGTGCGGATTTTCCCCGACTGCATCCTTCAAGTTGGGCCAGTCGATCCACTGAGGAATTGAAACGGCGCCGAGTTCTAATTCCTCATTACGCCGTGAGAGTGCATCGGCTGCTACATTATTCTTCCCTTCTTTATAAATAATTTCAAAATCAAAACCCAAGAGTTTGGCTGCCCAACGTTGTTGTGCCGGAGTTGCGAGAGTTTGTGCTAGGAGATGTTTCAAACTCCTTTGGTCTGTACATACTACAAAACGTCTTCCCAACAAATACGGTCGCCAATGTTGAACTGCGAGCACGAGAGCCATCAATTCTTTTTCGTACGCCGATTTCAGGAGTAGTGTGCCGGAAAGATGCTTGCTAAAGAAAGCAACTGGGCGACGTTCCTGCATCAGTACAGCACCGAGGCCGCGGCCCGAAGCGTCACATTCGATCGTGAAAGGCTGAGAAAAATCTGGCATCCGAAGAACCGGGCCAGATGTGATGGCGATTTTCAGCGCGTGAAATGCAGCCTCAGCGTCTGGAGGCCAGCGCCACTTCTTTGAGCCGTCGTCTTTCTTGAGGAGCTCGGTTAGAGGCGCTGCAATTTTTCCGTAATCGCGAATGAAACGCCGGTAGTAACCGGTCAGCCCAAGAAATCCGCGCAACGTTTTGAGGGATGTCGGTAGAGGCCACTCAAGTACAGCCGTTATCTTCTGTGGGTCCATCCGAATGCCCTCCCCTGACACCACGTGACCCAAATACTCGACTTGTTGTGCGCCGAAGATACATTTCTTTGGATTAATAACTAAGGACTGGGCGTCGATGATGGCGAATACCGTTTGTAAGTGCCGAATGTGGTCTTCCCAACTCGTGCTGTAAACGAGTATGTCGTCGAAAAAAACAAGCACGAATTTCCGCAGGTAGGGTCTGAAAATATCATTCATGAGGCTCTGAAATGTGGCCGGCGCGTTCGTCAAGCCGAAAGGCATTACGAGGAACTCGTAGTGCCCCGAGTGTGTACGAAACGCCGTTTTAGGCACGTCCTCTGATGCGACCCTTATTTGATGATAGCCCGATCTAAGATCCAACTTAGTGAACCATTGCGCTCCATGCAGTTCGTCTAATAGTTCTTGGATAATTGGAATCGGGTATTTATCCGCCACTGTCGCCTTATTCAAGGCCCGATAGTCTACACAAAATCGCCAAGAGCCATCCTTCTTGCTAACCAGTAACACCGGGCTCGAGTAGGGACTGGTGCTGGGTTGAATGATGCCTGCGTCGAGCATCTCTGCTACTAGCTTCTCCATTTCGTCCTTCTGAGTATGATTATACCGATAGGGTCAGACAGAAATTGGTGTCGATCCTGCCTTCATGTGAATGCGATGATCGCACGGTCGAGATGGTGGAAGGCCTCGCGGTTTGCGTGTGATGGCTTCGAATTCGGTCAGTAGTCGCTGAATATCCTTGGGTTGCGACCCGGTGTCCACAGCTGCGGTTGTCTCCGTACCTAATGTCCATAAGAGCCATGCTTCGTCCATTTGTGTAAGTTCGGTGCGAAGGCAAGCCTTTCGTGTAAGAGATGGGTCTCCTCTTACACAAATCTTGCATCCATCGCTCTCAAAGGTCATCGTTAATGTAGACCAATTGGCCGTCACATCTCCCAAGGTTGCCAACCACGAAACCCCCAGAATAGCGTCGACACTACGTAGAGGAAATACGTAGCAGTCAATAAGGAATGTGTGGTCGGCAAATCGAAACGGACAGCCTGACAAAGCCCTCGTGAGCGAGTGGTGGTACCATCCCCTAGTAGGACTGAAAACTCGCGCGTTTGCAAAATGGGAATGCCTAAAATAGCTGCGACTCTTTCTGAGAGGAAACAGTGACTTGCGCCACTATCGACCATCGTAAGTAATTTGCGCTCGTCCACACGACTAAAGAATTTCAATGTGCGTGCTCCGTCAAATCCATTTGAAGACAGTTTCGACAGTTGGAGCTGTTGTAGCTCGACTTGGTTGTCCTCCGCATTCTCGGTCAAATGTTGTTGGTCGGTGTCCGGGTTCGCAGCCTGGTCCTCCTCGTCATCAGCCTCTAAAAGGACCATCAAGGATTTAGCAGCACAACGATGAGTCGGACTATACATCTCCCCACACTTGAAGCATTTGCCCTTGGCTATGTATTCCCGCTGTTGCTGAGGACTTAGGCGTGATTGTCGGTTATTCCGCGTTCCTCCGGAAGCTACCGAAGAATAAGATGAGCGTGCGTCGTGCTCGGTTGATCCCCTTGCGGCAAACTGACCTCGGGCAGGTGCAGGGGGCTGCGTTCTTTGAAAGGAGGACCCGCTATGCCCAATGGAGCGTGAGAAGCTACTGATGGAGGAACCGTGATGTGGACCGACGATCGCCGTGTGCGATCGTGCGATACGCCGAGCAGAACGAATGGCGGCAAATACGTCGGTCATTTCAGAGTCGGGAATATGATCACGAATATTTGATTTGAGTCCCCCTAGAAACATCCCGAGTTGTTGTTCTGGGGGAAGGGCAGGTAGCTGCGCAACACGTTCCTCGAACAACGCAAGATAATCTTCGAGAGATCCGGTTTGACGCGTCAAGTGCATAGCTTCATACGCGTTAATTGCGGAACTGTCACCAAAGCGCTCAATGAGTTCTCTGGTAAATTGGGTCCAAGGGACGTTCGTGGAGCGTCGCAGCACCCACTGTGCCCAAAACATGGCGCGCCCGGACATTGCGATGAGCGCGATTTGAACACGTTCTGGCGTCGGTGTTTTGTGGACCAAGAAATACTGTTCGGCTTGAGTCAACCACGCAACGGGGTCGGAACCATCGAAAAGTGGTAGTTCCATGCGAGGGGTAATGGTTGCAGGTCCGGTTTCCCCTTGCTGCGTCGGTGTGTTGTCCGTGGGAATCTCCTGGTTGTTGCTCGAATTGGCTGCTGGAAGCCGCGCTAACAACTCCGCCAGAGTTGTCTGGATTCCGCCAATCGCAGTTTGGACATCGCCCAACTGTTTTTCCACCGTTTCGAGTCTTTCTTGTTGGGCTGGGGACATCGGCATGATGGTGTTCCGCAGTCACCGCACCAATTGATAAAGTAAAGACAGGATTAAACGAATAACACCAGGAATACGAGTGAATGGATTAGAACTAAAGGAAAATCCTCAAAGAGGCCAAGCACATTTCATGCTCCATAATCGGCAGGGCCGTTATTCTTACAAAATATTAGATACCTCTACTCTTCCCATGCAAGGGTTTAAATACTATTCAACACTGTAAACCTTACACAAGAATAATTATTTGCAACAATAAGAAAGGAAAGAACAATCCTTAAAAGGAAGGGAAATAAATCATATTGCCAATTAACTTGATTTGGGGCCAAGATCTTCAATCATGATTTGGGGTCAAGATCTTCAATCTTCAATTGCTGATTTCTTGCGCCGTGAATAAACTTTGATTGTTTTCTCGACTTCAGTGTTCGTGCTATCACATATATTCTTCAAAAAAAAAAAAAGATCTTTGCATATAGAATTCTAAAACATATGGGTGTTCATTCAGATTTATTGTTCTGTTTTGTCTAAAATCGAATCAAATCAAAATTAAATCCGTATTGGAAAAAAAAACCAAACCAAATTAACTAAATCAAAATAACCAAATTTATTTTGATTTGGTTCGATTTATCTGAATATTTTATTTCATAACTAAATTCGTTCGATTTTTTAAAACCATTAAATATTAAAATTTAACCATAAATATAAAAGGTTTTGAAATTAAGTATTAAAATTTATCTTCAAAGCTATCATGTACTAAAAATAAAAGGTTTTGAAATTGAAAATTATAATACAACACTTAAATCACAAATCTTCAATAGTTTTAAGTGGCAAAAGATAATAAACATTACAAGAGAATTCAGTTTTTTTCGGTGACCAAATCGAATTAAAATTTGGAATAAAAAATAAAACCAAATTAAAAATAACTGAACCAAATTTAATATTTCAGTTTGGCTCTCTGAATCTGATTAATTTTGCTTACACCTACTAAAACGTGCATTGGTCAAAATTAAAATCTATAAAGCAATAAAAAAACAAATAAGAGTGAAAATATATATATTACTCCCTCCGTCCCACTTACATTGGGGCGTATTCCTTTTGGACCGTCCCAACTAAGTTGAGTCGTTTTCTTTTTAGAACACCTTTATTACACACACAAATTTAAATAATATATATTTCTATCACCACTTTATACTCCTTTTCAATTCATCATAACACTTCTTAATTACCGTGCCGAAAAGAAATGCCCCAACTTAAGTGGGACGGAGGGAGTATATATTAGTTAAATAAACAAAATAACTCATTTTCCAAGCAAACAAAAATATCCACAAACTTAAAAATGTATGATTTCAATCATTCAGTCAATCTTTTAAATAACTATTAAATAAGTTTGAAAAATATTATAATTTTTTTTATATTTTTTCGGGGAGAAGTGTGGTTTATGATAACATTGACAAATCAACAAATATTTTGATTATTTTTGTCCAAATGAAAAATAACAAAAGAACTATATAAGAATTTGAATAACTAATACTTTGTGATTAGGGATGAATGTCTATTTGCACTCCTAAAGTGAATGGTATTTCGGATATGATGTTTGATTCCAAATTATGAAATGAACCAAACAAAGAAATGAAAGGGGAATGATTATTTCGTATCTTCCATTCAGCCAAATCAATCACCTCCTAAAATTATGTGTAATATAGCAAGTAATGTATACTAGTGAGGAGGTAGTTTTAATCAAATTGTGATCCAGATCAGACCAATACAACAGCGATAAAGACATTTGTTCCTACACGTGAGAAAGTGGTCACTGACAATTTACGAAGTTACCGTAGCTATTAATGAATTGAGACAAAAGTATAATCAAAGAATAAATATTGGAGCCTTTCGTGTGTACAGATGATAGAGCAATTTAATCAAGAGCAAATATAGACCTATATGATTATGGTGGATTCTAATAAAGTTCATTTCCATAACAAACCACAGGAAGTATATGAAGGGCCATAAATCAAGTTTGACACCTTATGCTCAAGCAGAGTAATTCTTCTTAATTAAGGAAATCCAGCTTAATGTACTTAGTAAGCACAATGCAGCTTAAGCAGAGATACTAGTCTAGCTTAATGATATAGAAACTAAAGAATATTGGTAATATTCTGGCACAATATGATAACTGGCAACTGCTAATGAGGAAGAACAAGTTTCCAGAATCATACCTTAGATGCTATGCAAACATGATCCCTGATTGAAACTCTTCCACCTAATATCACATATTCTCCCATCCTGATTGGTTACAGTGCAAAAACATATTCCAGATTCTCAAAACCTTTTAAGGCTAAACTAAAACCTGAACTTAAAGTTGAAGCAGGCTGCAGATGACAGATATAAGTTTTTGGCTTCAACAGTGAAAAAGGAGAAAAAAGATAACATACGTTACCGAACCTGCAACTCCAACTTGTCCACATAACATACAATTTTCCCCTATTTCCACATTGTGACCTATCTGCAAGTGAAAACTTAAACACTTTGATCTGAAGAATAATCACAATAAATCATTGCTGCATGAAAGCGAGTCGAACCTGTACTAAATTATCTATCTTTGTGTGATCACCAATTACAGTGTCTCGCCAACT
The DNA here is from genome assembly GCA_026898415.1 of Leonotis leonurus. Classification (NCBI taxonomy): domain Eukaryota; kingdom Viridiplantae; phylum Streptophyta; class Magnoliopsida; order Lamiales; family Lamiaceae; genus Leonotis; species Leonotis leonurus. Next base: position 1,316,983 of record JAPKLX010000070.1, read on the forward strand.
ACAAGGATAAATTTTTTGAAAGATTATCATAGAAATCTTTAATGTTAATATAGGTTCCAACTTCCAACAATCTAAAAACAGTGCTATGTTAGGAGCAACGAAATAGTTGGGACTGTAAAGTCATGGTGGAATTTACCTGCCCCTGTCAATACATGTATTTGAACCAATTTCCACATAATTGCCTATCCTTGCTTTTAAGCACTGAAGATAGGTAAGGAAAAGCTCACCATAAAATTTGTATAGAAATAATGAAAGAATAAGAGGGCGTAACCAATAAAAATTTATCCTGCATCTTCTGATGCGCCACCCCACAAAAGAAAGGATCCATAAAACAAATAACAATAACAATAATAATAATAATAATAATAATGATGACTACGACGAAAAACGGATGAAGTTCTAGAAATCTAAAACCCAAGTCGTCAATATCTGCTAAGATTTCAGTCAATTATCATTATAAGACTTTAAATTACTATAACATACCTGAGGCTTCTTCACCATAAGCCCTTGTTCATCGACGTAAAATCCAAAACCTAAAAAGAAAGCCGTATCAATGCCACTTAAGTTAAATGTTAGCAAATTAGCATATATACTATAAAGGTTAGAGGTGTAACTCAAGGGAAATCAAGATGTAGATCAATAATAGCGATCCATAAAGTTTGAGAGCGTCCAGGGCTTACCATCTTGACCAATGCAGACCCCATGATGAATAACACAAAAATCACCAATTGTGCAATTACTCAGTACAACTTTATAACTGAGGAAAAATGATGGCTGAGTCAAAGACCGGAGCAGGCTGAAAACTATTACATAATCTCGTAATAGATAGAAAATTGAACCATACTTGCACCTAAAATCATGAAAATGTAGCAAAAAAGACTTTTTGTAACAATGAAAGACACATACAAGCCTACAAGTCATATAAAATCAACCCTTTCCAAGCAGTATGTTACATAGTCATAAATAAATTTCAGAAAACAAAACATGCTTTTACAAAATGCAAGGGCTATCATCGGCTTGTTTCTATATGCAATTATGCAAGGGCTATCAAATAGCAAATACCATCACCATATTTCTAAATGCTTGCAAGAACATGACACATGTTATCTTATAAGCTAGCAATCTCAAATAGCAGATATCATGGCATATTTCTAAATGCAAGGGCTATCAAATAAAATAAGAAGAAATTCTTCATCTTATCATATATTCTTATTTTTTAACCTCAAGGCTCTATCAATGTAGTATGATGCCTCTTTGTGTTAAAGCACTACCAAATTTTAAGTTGTAGCATGTTGTTGCACGTGTCTGTAAAAAGTTTATCTATGTTTTTTTCACATCAACTAGGTTGAATATAAGGAAAAGTTGGTCCATGCATGCTCAATATTAGAGTATTCTACCACATTATGTCAAATGTGAATGTTCAATGAACTCTAGGTCTAGAATATGCAAGTTAGAGTACCCTGTTCTTGTAGATTGACCAATCGTAACACCGGGTCCAACAACACTTCCTGTCCCAACGTACGAATTTGCACCCACCACAGAATCTGAATGAACTAGTGCTCCAATCTCTACTCTAGCACTTGGATCAATACAAGAAGATATGTGAAACAGGCCTCCTCCATTGCCCCATTTCTGAAATTCCTCATATTTTGTCTCGGCATCATAACCTAATTTTTGAACTAAAGTGTTAAGAATGAGAAGAAATAAAACAATGTTTCATCATTTACTAAGATTAGAGCACAATTGGTGTTGTTAGAACTTAGAAGAAAATAAAACAATATAAAGGAATGATCAACTAGCAGTCTCCATAGACAGTGCGACAGACATAAAACGTGTTGTAGAAGAATATCTAAGTGCAAGAAATAATTTGTCGAAACAAAAAACTGAACTTCTAATACGCTACTCCTATTCAGCATTCTAACAAACAGGTAGGGTCTGAAAATAAATACAAACTATGCTGGGTTGTATGTGTAATGATTTAACTAACTGACCTGTATTTTGATTAGTGCAATTGTCTGATAGTGATCTCGAGACTACTAGAGCTGCGACATTGGATTTAGTAAGTGTGAATCTGAATCCGGAGATTTTAGATTCTGAGGCAAACATCAATTTGGCAAGACGCATTGCCATTGGCAAACCCTAATGCTGTTCGGAGTTTCAATTTCAATAATTTCGCCAACTCTTTTTCTTCACTCTTTCATGCTACTACATAAGAACACTAGTCTTACTAAACTCGGTCAAACTAGAGCATCTATTTTACCTTTTTAATACATAAATATATGAAATCTAAATAACACCTCATACACATTTCGAACATAATCTATTAATATATAAAAAGAAGGTTTCTAACGGCAAGAATTTAGCGTCTTTTTTAAAAAAAATTTGAATTGATTCAGTTATATTTAAAAAAACGTGTTAGTATACAAATTTTTTCATGTCATTTTTGCAAAATATTTTGAAAGAATTTGCGACAGATTCAGCGAAACAATTTAGTTATATAATTTTCGCATTAATATTCTTTTAGTAGATTTATCACCATTGGACGAAAATCCTTAACTTGGCATATTATTCTTTAGAAATCGAAAATTTAAAAAATTAAAAATTGAAAAAATATGTTAGACAAAAAATACAAATAAGTGAATGGAGGAATATGGGGATAGAGGGAGAAAGATACATAGAAGGGAGAAGATGGGCCGAGAAGGAAGATCGAAACTGAAGTATAAGATCGAAAATGAGGCGCAGAAGCTGAAATGAGGTCTACAGTATAGGGTGAAGGTTTTTATACACGAAACAATAAGGTTCTATTTGTAATAGAATTGGCCAAATAAATAATGTTATGGGCCAAATAAATAATGTTTTATGGGCCAATAGTTATTATTCTAGAGCCTTAATACTAAACTAACGGCGGGGCAAAATAAGTCCATAAAACAAAAGTCAGAGTCTAAAAATAAAGTTAAAGAAGGGTAATTTTAAAATATAGCTCACAAATATTTTAATATAGCCACCAATATAAAATAATAATAAAATTAAAATTAAAATATTATTATATCATTATATTTCCTCTGTCTCACTATTATTGTCATACTTTGACCAAAAAACTCTCACAATTTTGGTCAAAGTTGGACAATAATTGTTTTATATGTTTTTTGTCTCGTTTCTAATACGCTTTTGGTCTTCAAATGCTTAGTTTTATTGTTCGAGTTGATGCTTTGGTCTTCCTTATGCTACATTATAGGTGAGAATCAACAAAAATGACTTTCGAGAGTTCGATAAGAGAAACGAGACCAAAAGACGAAGAAAATGGCAAAATATACACCTTGGCCGAAGATGGACCTAGCGAGCGCTAGACCCTAGCGCTTGCTAGGATGAAGGACGTGTGCAGGCAGAACAGGGGCCTAGCGACCGCTACCCCCTAGCGGTCGCTGGCCCCATGCAACTCACCAGGACAGAGCTTAGGGGTAGCGACCGCTACCCCCCCCCCCCCCCCCAGCGGTCGCTACCCCTTGACGCTGGAAGAATGATCAGAGAGTCAAGCTAGCGAGCGCTACCCCCTAGCGCTCGCTAGCCCGACGGATTTTCCTTCTCCTATTTAAACCTTCACGCGTGATTTTCAGAAGGACGAAGACTTCCTATACGAGAGAAAACACTTTAGCTTAGTTTATCTTTAATTGTTCATTCCTTTCAATTCGAAGTTGTGGATTCGTTCGTGATTCAAACCCGGTGATTATTAATGCATCATTTTTCCTTTTTATTAGTGAGTTCTTTTACTGTTTTCTTTACCGCTTTATGATTTATTTCCTTTCTGCTTTGTTATTGATTAATTTCCAAATTAGTAATATAAATCTTTCAATCATATTAATTAATCAATTCAAAACATGTTTCAATTCAGTTTCCTTAATTCATTGCTATTAGATTTAGGATTTAATTACTTTTCTAGTTTTCGCCTAGATAGATTAATTAGTTTAAAAATCAAAAACCCCTTCTTTTATTTGTTTTTTGTTCTGCAACATAGATAAAGCCCTGCTTAGCCTTCCTTGAGAATACGACTTAGGATCAACTTACTTTTTTACAATGAATTCGTACTCTTGCGAACAATCTTTTATAACAAATTGAAGTATATTGGCTGGAAACATTCCTCGTGCCCGATACTGAGTCCCTTTATCGGACAGTGGGTCTGGTCTAAGCAACGCCACGTACTACAGTTTAAAATAAGTTGGAATAATTTTTGTATTAAATTGCTCGCAAGAGTACGAATAATAATGGGACAGAGATAGTTACAACCAATTTAAAATTATAATCAACAACAATTTTTTTTTTCAAAAATTCAAAATTCACAAATCCAATTTTTTTAATTTAAAGTTAAATAAATAAAATAAAACTTGTCAGATGAAAAAAACTTACATATAAAATTATATTAATGAAAAAAAATATATCGAAAATACATGTAAAATGTGATTAAGTTTGGTCACTAGGTTCCAAATATTCATAGATGAAATTTTGTCGAAGGATTAAGATTTATATTTTTTTTATTGCGACTTAAAATTGACAGCTACGATTAAATTCAGTATATGTATATTCTATATTTTTGAATTAAAACTACAATTTTTTTTTTAATTTTAACTTGAACTTGGTAGTTATGATTAAAATAATTTTTTTAATTAAAATTAAGAGCTATGAAAATATAATGTATATTTTTATTAATTTTATTATTATTTTGAATTAGTGGCTATAGCAAAATATTTGATGGATGTATTTCTCAAAATCGTTTTTCGATGAGTGAGAACTAATATGTTAATGTGTTGAATTTGGACTTGAAATTGTTTAATTGTTATTAGTTCTTTAGTGAACTAAGATTGGGCCTTTAAAAGGGCAAAACAATTTTAACCCAATTGGATTGGGTGGGTAATCCACTTAATACACGTAAATATGTGTATATGGGTTTTGAATGTTATGAGTCCATGTGTATTCATGCACATGAAGGAACTTTTGGCCTTCTGTTTTCCTATTTATTTGGTTCCAATGCCTTAAACAATTACGAGGCCTTAGTGCTCGTAATTGTAGCAAACTAAAGGATGTTGTAACAGATTGAGCATTGAGTGATGTGACGGACTAAATCCCCTCATGGTGGCTATATAAAGGGAGCATTAGAACGAGAGCTAGATCATCACAAGCTTTCTTGCTCTCTTTTATCATCTCTAGTTATTAGTCTCCATATTAGCTTTTAGCAATTTCATAATTTGTTCGGTTCTCTACCTCGTCAAGTTCGTCAGGGCACTTTTGAATTTCAGTGCTGATTTCGTTAGGGACGTAGTCGTTTTATCTTTAGGGACGATACGCCGAACCGTGAGCACTAGTCGGGCATATCTCGTCTTGCGGAAAGAGGGTTTCCTCGACTCGACTTTTTCCATTTTACTTTTGTAATTCCCAAACATTGTAATCTCCGATTCTCGATTTTAATAAAAATATTATTTTATTATTACACTACTTACGTAATTAACAAAGTGCAAATGGGATTCATAAAAATATACTATTCTGAACGGCATGAAATAAATAATTAGGAATGAGTCAAAGACTTGCTTAGACTGGGTCAATACTTAATTTGGAATAGGCTCAAGCTATTTCATATTATGGGCCAATAATTATTTGAATTAATTACAAAGTTAAAGAAGATAGTGATGGACAAATAATAGTAATCAACTTAATAATATTTAAAATTTAGTCATTTTTGTGTGAATTATTATAAATTTTTATTTATTTAAATACCTGGAGTACGAACCACGTATAAAAATTATGAATCATACTAATCATACTACTAATATATAAATGATATGATTATCTACCAATCATACGAATTATACACATAAAAATACAATAAATGTTAAAATATATAATATGCTTTAAACTAAATTAATTAAGTATATAAAAAATTAAAAAATTAAAAATAAATAAAATTTGCAGGTCCAGCCCAAACCCGCCAAATCCACATGGGCCCATACCTGGGCTTGAATTCTGTTTTATATGTTTTTGGTCTCGTTTCTAATACGCTCTTGGTCTTCAAATGCTTAGTTTTATTGTTCGAGTTGATGCTTTGGTCTTCCTTATGCTACATTGTAGGTGAGAATCAACAAAAATGACTTTCGAGAGTTCGATAAAGGAAACGAGACCAAAAGACGAAGAAAAGGGCAAAATGTGGACTTTGGCCGAAGATGGACCTAGCGAGCGATAGGACCCCAGCGCTCGGTAGGGTGTAACACTGAAGTCGGGCAGAACAGGAGCCCAGCGACCGCTAGCCCCTAGCGATCGCTGGCCCTAAGCAACCAGGAAGGACAGAACGTGGGGCTAGCCCCTAGCGACCGCTACCCCTCTT
>JAPKLX010000070.1:1323359-1392614 GCA_026898415.1 Leonotis leonurus
CGTGCCCGATACTGAGTCCCTTTATCGGACAGTGGGTCTGGACTAAATAACGCCACGTACTACAATTAAAAATAAGTAGGAACAAATTCTAGGCCCAATCGGGGCATGGGCCAAGTTTTAGCCTATTAGTAAAATCACGGGACGAACTTGAGTATAGAAAATTCAATGCAACCCGACTCATTGTCATCATTGTGTACGAGGAGATAAGGAGAGCAATAAATTGAATGATTGTAAATAATAATGATAAGAATGATATTCATATAAAAAAGAGAAATAATTCTAATGTAAATAGTTTATGATGGTGACCATTATTTATTCTTTAATATCTTTTATAACTATTTTACATTTTATATTTTGTTTTTTAATACAATGTTGATCCCGTGCATGGCACGGGTGAGTGTACTAGTATTTTTAAATTCAAACATTAACGTTTTATTGCTATAATAATATATGTATACACATTCTTCCTTCTAATAAAACCGTTCATGTTCCTGCCGATTGTATTATTAATATCCTATGAACCATGTGACAAGTATGTAAACATATGATAATTTGTATATGAATCTATTAAATTTCAATTCTTTATTAGGGTTTATTAAATTCAAAATGAGACATTGACTATAACTCCCATTTATACAACTTCCTTCTCCAAGTTAAGTTCCAATTCCAGAGCTCATTATCCCAACCTCTCATGTCAATAGCACTATCTTTTCTATTACTAATTTAAAACAGTCTAGGAAACTGAAGCTTTAAAGGAGTAGATCAAATTCAAATATAGTGCCAAAATTTTGTGTTTGATCCATTACATATACTGTGTGAGTGATGTTCACTCCAACCATTTCCCTTTTAGACTCGTCCCCAACCTGATAATCTTCACCTACCACCCCGATGCTCATCGTCTATTATTCAAAGACTTTGGCCCCTCAACCCCTCTATCTCCCCATGATACGATTTTATAACTCTAGTCCACAATTCATTTTTCCCTATTAAAACGCTCCATAACCACCCGGTTGGTACCCGCGAATCCACCACCCATTGGATATCTGTTTGCGTATCCATCATCCGCGAAATATAATTCTAGTCTTAAAAATAAATTAAATTTAAATAAAAAATTATAACATAAATTAAATACTAATATTGTTCAAATCCACATATATGATATATCATCAAAATTCAAATCACAAAGTTCAAATCCACAATTAATATCTAAATTTATAAACTATAAATGAAAGTTTAAATATGCATTAACTTAAAGATAAGTTATTTCAACTCAACGGTTGAAGTATAACAATTTTCCTTAAACTCTTCTTTTCCGTGTTTAAGACACGTCCAAAAACATGCATTAGTTTTACCCCCATTTCCTTTTTCTTGGCATAACCAATATTTCCGAATATCAAAGAATTTAATACTAGGAAAAGAAGTAGTGGTAGATGCTCAACACTTAACACTTAACAGAAGTGGAAAACGCAAATTTATAAATAAAAAATAATAATCAAAGCTCCAAAAGTAAAAGATCAACATTCAATTGAAGCTTGATGCTACAACTATATCTCGTATTCTAATACTCATAACAGTAATTAGAATACGAGATGAAAAACTATTGGCAAACAAGGATATGATTCTTTTTTTGTTCTTGTTTTTCTTTTTTGTGCTCTACTGCTGAAGACAGTGCAACCATGCAAGCAAAACCACCATAGATAAAAAAAAAAAAAAAAAAGAAGCATTGCTACCATAAATTCTAGTATTAAAAAAGAAAGATGAGGATAAGGGCTAATAAGGGAATACATTAACACAAACTTCCTCGAGCAGAAATGTAAATTAGAAAAAAAAAAGATCATTACAGAATCAATCATCAGTAACAAGGGCTCGTCTGATTTTGAGTCTTAGTTGTGAAGTGGGTTGGGACAAGTGTGCACCATAGTCATTTTAGAATATTAGGCGACTCCAGTACAATATTTGAGAATTTATAGAACTAAAACACACATAGTCATTTCGTCTAACACATTACATTCACCATAAACCATTCCAAACCGATAATACAAGCATAGCTGCATAAGTATGGACAACTGCACTGGCAAGTTGAGGAATTACAGAATTTGCAGGCACGGTAGTAGCAGAATAAGAGGAAAAACAGACACGCACAAATTAAGAGAAGTGCGAAGATAGTAAATTGACCGATGGCCGCTTGAATGTTGGTGTTAAGATGATGGAGGGCAGAGTCGTCAAGGGGTGAGTGCGGTCGATACTGGTATGGGCTATAGGCAATGTTACACCGGAATAAAAGCAGCGAACGAAGGTTTTGGCGCTACTCCAAATTAAAAACCAGAATAACAGCTGAAATGGTCGAGAATTTGGAGTGTGTGCAATCTGCCGTCTGTTGTCGTGGCGAGGGCTTTTTGTGGGATGGGCACTAAATTAACTATTATCCTCCCTCTCGCTAATAATGACTAATTTATTTTATACACAACTAACTCCTTACAGACATACTAGTTAATTTAATGTTAAAAAATAATGCCAATTAACTTCTTCTTGTTTTTCTTACATAAATATATAAATCTATATTTCAGAAAATTTTAAATATTTTTATTCTTAATTAGTAATGATTAATGATTTAATTAAAACTAATTAGTACATAATCAAATGCTGAAAATTATAACGTGCACCTATTAATTATTTAATTATACCCGGTTAGATGTAAATTAATGTGGATAAAATGCATAACTAATAATGATATTTAATGCTGCCATCAATACATATTAATGCTGAAAATCAAGAATTGTGACAAAACATAAAGAAATTTTCATTTATGCTGAAAATGAAGAATTACGCCAAAATGTTGATAGAAGCCGAAAAACTAAAAATTTAAAAATTCCCATTAAAACATTTACAGATTATCTATAAATTCAACAACCATTTCAAGTGCTAACAACACTTCAAATTCAATACCACAAATCTAGACAAAATTATGGTCGGCTCCATAGTCCAATTTCTGCAGTTGAACTCCACAAATGAAAACTCAAATCATGAAAAACTGAAGAAGGCATGCACTTTATATAATTCCGGTTGAAGCACAATCGGAAGGATTTGGGCTGCAGCAAGAAAGAAGCAAGAAAATGGTGAAATTATGTATTTGGTTGGTAAGAAAATAAGTTGTACAAGAAGAAAGAAGGTATCCAAAGTATATCCGGTAGTTAGTATTGAACATTGTTAATTGTCTGGTAGTCAATATTTAACATTGTTAATTGTCTAGTAGTCAATATTGAACATTGTTAATTGTTTGGTGGTCAGTATTGAACATTGTTAATTCTTCAATAGTTAGTATTAGACATTGTTAACTGTTCAATATTCAATATTGAGCATTGTTAATTATTCGGTAGTTAGTATTGAATATTGTTAATTATCTGGTAGTTAATATTGAACATTGTTAATTGTCTAGTAGTCAGTATTGGACATTGTTAACTGTTCAATATTAAATATTTTTTGTGTTTATTTTGTAAAATGACATTATTGGGCTACGTAGTTAGTGTCATATTTCCTATTTTAGTTGTTCAGTATAGTCGGAATGATACACTATCTATTGAGCTCATAGACGAAAGAAGTAGCATACAAAACAACACTATGATTTTTTATTAGATTATGATAATATTGGACATTGTTAATTCTTCGATAATTAGTATTGGACATTGTTAATTGTTCAGTATTCAATATTGAACATTGTTAATTATCCGATAGTTAGTATTGAATATTGTTAATTGTTTGGTAGTCAATATTGAACATTGTTAATTGTCTGGTAGTCAATATCGTACATTGTTAATTGTGCGGTAGTCAGTATTGAACATTGTTCATTAGTCAGTAAATGTCTTATGTCCAACTTGATGTATTCTCTTAGTATTATAATTTGTAACTCAATAGAATATATTGTCCTCTTATGTTGAGCATTTTCTCAATTGCAGCAATACAGGACAATTTGGTTTATAAGAAAGACTTACTTCCACTAAGACCATATATAAAATATTTAATAATGCAAATATCTGGTGGCTGGAGGTCTCGTATACTTGATGTTTGTTATTGCATGTGTGCAGTCTGATATTAATGTATGTTGTTTTTTTTATCAAAGCTGTGATTTTAGTTTTTACTATGATTTACTATTATGTTACAATAATGATATTTTCGAGGAGACGAAACAACCAGAAAAAATGCGTAAAAAGTCCATTTGGATCAGAATCGAAAACTTATTTTCTTGATTTTGATTTATATGGATTGTTGGTTGATATCGTATATCCTATCAAAACTGGTATCGTCTATCCTTGTCATACCATAATAAAGGGTAAAATAGGTAAATGAATTATTTATAACTTGTTTGAAAGTTTTATGACATACTTATGATTTATCAATCAGTTGGTCAGTTGTCATGATTTTTTAAAATTGTACTTTGAGAAGTTTGATGTGAGCATTTCGTCTTCAAAAAAGAATCATGTCTCAACCTTTTTTCAAGATTAACTCTCTTTTGATCAAAATTTCACATATGTTTGTTTTCACATAAGTTATGTTTTTTTTTGTAGATCCAGTTATAAATTTTCTCTTTTCAATATTGGACTTTATTAATTGTTCAATATTCAATATTTTTTTGTGTTTATTTTGTAAAATGACATTATTGGGGTATGTAGCTAGTGTCATCACCTATAGTCGTCCTTCCAATTCGAGGGGTCATCAATCCTTTCCCACAGTCGTGTAGAGACATCTCTATCGCCTTGGGTAAAATCGGCTTTGATTTTCAAAAGAAAGAATAAAAAAGAAAACCAATTCTATTTTGCTAATTTGTGCTAAGGTTTTTCAGGTGAGTTGTGGAAATCACCTTCACCAACAACGGGCTCCCGGGCGGGCCCCTTGTACAACTATTTAGCTCTCGGTATATACCATCACATTATAACAAGAAATTAAACCCGTCTTAATGTTCGACTAAAATTATTTCGAGTCGTTCGAAATCTAACGAGATCGTCTGACAATGATAAGTCAACTCAAGTCGATAAAGCAAATAAAAGATTATTTGGAGATTTTAAAGCTAGTTAGAAAATATAAATTACGAAAGAAGATAAGTTCTAAACTAATAAAAATAAACGAAGACATAATTGAAAGACATGAATTTGAAGAGAGCAAACAAATTGAGAATTGAAGAAACGAGTTGGTAATTAAAAAGGAACAATTTATTCCAATCTAAATCAGAACTAGATTGAAATCACTACGAAAGAATTATGAAGTAAAAGTAACTTGGAATTTGAAATCGCGAAGAACGTAGAATAGATAAATGAAATATGAATACAAAAGCATAAACAATTAAAGGAACTCAATAATAAAATCGAACCCGGAATAGAAAACGAAAGCAAACGTGGTTCATAAACTTGAATAGGAGAACTTGAATCCACAATGATGAACGGAATTAAGAACAACGAACTTGAATGTTGTAGTCGCTATCCTCTGTAATCATGTACTAAACTAAACACGAACTTAATGAAAATAACTAACTAAGAATCATAAATCTCGACCCTAGAACGACGAGTGGAGAGGTACTCAGAATATAAGTGTCTAGAATCACGAAAATGTCTGTATCGAATGAGGAATCACGTCGTCCCATTATAGACGTTGAGAAGTTAGTGATCTCCTACTAGTCAGCGACTGCTGACTTGGCAGGTACCGAGTTCCACGTGTAGCCGTTGCGCTAAACTTCCCGAGCCAGCCACTGGGGTCAGTGGTCGCTGACCCTGCCCTTCATTTTCTCACGCACGCCTCGCTCATGGGCCAGCGTAGGCCTATGTCAGCGGTGCCTATTGTTTAGCCTCTTTTTGATCGAGTAAACTCGTATTTTCCTTGTCTTTGTTCTTGTTATTATTCCATTTTGCATGATGTTTCGGGCTCGATTTACGTTTCATTTTATGTTTCAGAATCACAATCCTAAATAAGTGTTAAAGTTGGAAAATGGATGAGAAAAGATCGAGAAATGATGAGAAAATGAAGATTAGAGCCGAGAGCAGTAGTTAGCGGTCGTGTAGTCCTAAGCGATCGTTGACTAGGCGTGGGTGTCCCGGACCGAGCCATGGCCGAGCCAGGCGCGCGAGCCAGCACAAGCCAGGGCCAGTGACAGTGACCCCTCAGCGGCCGCTAACCCCAGCGGCTGACTCGGTTAGCGCCTAACAAACTCAACGAATGGTGCGCTCAGGGAGCGTGGAACAGCCATGTCAGCGGTCGCTGACTTGTAAGCGGCCACTGACACTCACTCTCGTTTATAAATAGTCAACGCGTTTCATAATTTGAATACACCTTTTCCCGGACGTTTTGAGAGACCTTTTTTCTGAGTATTTGCACTTATATTTCGAGACCTATTGTTCTAGAGTCGAGACTTGTGATTGTACGTTAGTCGTTTTTAGCTTTGGTATTCGATTCCGAATGGTAGCCAATTGCAACATTCTAGTTCATATTTTTCCATTTATCGTTGTGGATTTAAGTTCGTTCCAGTTTATGAATCAAGTTTGTTTCCGTATTATATTCCCGGTTCGTTTTTATTATTGAGTTCCTTTATTTGTTTTGGCTTTTGTGTTTCTATTTAGTTTATTTTTCGTTTACCTTTATTAGTTTAGGATTTACATTCTTTCGTTATTTATATTCCTCGCCATTATAACCTTCAAACAATCTTTTATTTGCTTTCGTTTATGAACAAAGAGTTAAATTCTTCTGCTAAGTCTTCCTTGAGAATATGATTTGGGTTGGCTTATCATTGCTAAACAAATTCGTTAGGCTGCGAGCGACTCGAAACAATTTTAGTCGAACAAATTTTTGCGGCGTTGCCGGGGAGTGTGTGATTGGCTAACCTTTATTTTTCCTTTTGCTTCCTAGTTTATTTTCAGGTTGTTCTTCTCGTTTGTCGCTTCGAATATAGCACTTCATGGATGTCTTTCTTATACTTACTCTATAGCTCTTTAGTTTCTACAATGAAGGCATTGCTCTATCTTTGTAGGGGGAAGGGGAGTCTTTTTAGTGCATGTATTCGTCGTTTTATTTTAGTGTCTTGTTTATGCAAAATATTGAATGTTTTAAAGCTACTTTGTCTTGATATCTTTGGTTGAATCGAGTCGTGTCATGTGTTTGCGATATGATATGATTTGAATGCCTTGATCAATTTGACTAGATTTGTGTTATGAAACATAGGTGAACTAGGAATGTGTGGAACATTGTGACTAGATTCTTAATCTTAGTAGAATGATCGAGATAATGATGCATGATGGTATGAATTGATTGATTAGACTGGCTAGTTGTTTAGTACCACTTGTTGTGTATCCATGTTTTGTAATGAGAATTGAATTAGTCAAGAGGTCTCTGCTCCTATGGGAACCATGAGCACGGGATACCGCGTGAGGATACATTATGTAACCCCGAATTGTTCACACCTCACGATAATGACCATATAACTTGACATTGTTGTAATTGCCTTTTTGAGTTCGTTAAAATAGGAATACACAAGAATTATACTCCTATGTGTCCCGCGGCCGCTAACATGCTCTATCGGCTTCCTTCTTCATTCTCTCGTCATTTCTCGATCTTTTCTCGTCCCGTTTTTAACTTCAGCACTTGTTTTAACTTGTGATCCTGAAACATAAATCGAGCCCGAAACATCATGTAAAATGGGAAAAATACAAGAATAAAGATGATGAATATACGAGTTTAGACGACCAAAAAGAGGCTAAACATTTAATAAATATCGCTTCGTCCTATCCAAAGAGAGACATATTCCATTTTGGGATGTCTTCTCCAAAAAGAGACATTACCCATAATAGAAACAATAAGAGGTGTTAAATAATAATGAGGGTGCAATCAGGGGCGGATCCAGAATTTACATTTAGGATGGCTAAAAAAATAAAATTTTAAGAACACTATATTTTATATATATAAAATTTTTTGGGGTCGGCTAATGTTGTATTTAACCTTAAAAATATACATATATACAACTGAAAATTTTGGGCTTGCACTGGACTAGAGCCCAATGCAGCCTCTACTTAGATCCGTCCCTGCGTGCAAGTATTGTTTGGAGAGGATGGAGCGGTAACATCTTATAAAAATCTTGTGTAGATACTTTCTCTTGGTGTATTAGATAATGTTTCTCGTCCCCTATGGGCATATGGAGTACATATTTTATTTTTGTTTTCTCTTAATTAAAAAATTATATTATTTCATTCAAGAAAAAAGAGAAAGAAATGATCTACACAAATAGGAGATAAAATATAGTTGACATAAGAAATAAGTACAAAATAGAATATATATATATATAGAGGATATAGATCATATACAAAAGGATTTTAAAGTAGGAAATAGGAAATAATCTCAACCGTTTAAGTGGATGATCGGACGGTTGAGATCTTGGCCGAGTTTTTCATGCATTGTTATACTACAATGCACGCGCAATTTTTATTTTATAGTAATTAAGGGCAAATCAATAATTTAATTGTTAAATGCATTATTTTTAACTGGTAAATGCATTGTTTTTAACTGTAAAATGCATTGTGAAGATGTAATTGAGTTATGCATTGCATTTAACTATTAAATGCATTGTATTTAACTATTAAATGCATTGTATTTTGAACGCGTATGAACGCGTATAGGGGATTTTTTACCAAAATATCCTTCGTGCATCGTTCAAAGCGATAGAATGTACCGCCTTTTTAAGTAGATCAGATCCGTTCGATCATCCAAATCAATGGCCCAGATCATTTCCTATTTCCTACTTTAATTTCTCTTTTTACCTGAATCACTCCATATATATATATATATATATATAAAGAGAATGTAATTAAAAAGTAAATGATAACATTTTTTTGCATAGAGTAGTTGCTAACAATTCGTTAAAATAAATCACACTACTTTTATAGAGAAAATGTTACATATCTATTGAAATAATCATAAAATGTTAAATAATTAAAATTTAAAATGAAACACCCACTTTCCAAAAAATGATTTGAAATGAGCGAATAAAGATAAAATTTTAATAATATATATATATATATAAAACGACGTGTCATTCGACTCACCACGAGTGAGTCTACTGGTTTGGGCCGCAATTAAATAGAGAGATGGGCTGGGTTTTATTATAGACTGGGCTGAGTTATGGATAACTAATGGGCCGTAAATAATTGATTTGTTGGGCCTAAGAGGCCAAGGTTGAAGTCTAAATGGCTAATTAGTGATTTAATTGGATCAACATCTAATTAATTTGGACTATGTCCAAGTAGAGAATATTTTAATTTAACTCAAGGAATTAATTCATTAAGCTAGAATTTAATCATATTAGTTAATTAAATTAAAATCATACCTAAGGCGTATTAATCAAGGTTAATACTAACCTATAACATTTAATTAAATGTTACGATTCGAGAATCAATATTTCAAGTAGAATTTCCTTCACGAATTATACCCAACATTATTTACTTGGGTAAAAGAATGAAATTGTCACGCCCGCTTTCTACTAAGTCTTGTAAAGTCGGGAAACATGACTAATTGAAGAAATAAACGACGAGTATGGTAATGAATAACGCAGATGAACATTTGTAATGACCCACTCTTTTCGTTGGAACTATTTTGAACCAAATATCTTATGGTTACTAAAGTTCTATTTAAGAATAGAAAATCAAGTAACATATGAATATTATTATTCTCCACTTTGGTTAAATTGAACTTGTTTCATTTAAATCTCATATTAAATGGAAGCTTAGAAGAGATTAAAATATTTATTACTTAGTGTCTTCATTACTAACTAGCCTAAGTGAGTTTATTATTATTATTATTATGATTTTACTATTACTAAGGTACTCTACTTATTAATAATAAGAGCATACCAACATTTATATATACTACACGTATGAATGTCCATGTAGGTGAGATTTATATACCAACTGTGGTGAAGTGAAAGTATAGCAGACTACAATTAAAAATGTCATTGCAATTCAGTCTTAGTAATGATATATATATATAACAGTACAACAAATCAGAATAGTACAAGAAAAATCCTGTATGATGAATACATAGATAAGAGTGTGAAGATGAGCTTTACTAGAATATACAGTGTTTCATTTCAGTTGAAAACCCACAAGACAAAACAACTAAAGACTAAAGTGGTACAAGTAATGAGATAATCAGATTTATCACTTAAAATGTTGAGCACTTGGCTCGATGGCGGCTGACAGGGTGAAAGGAGAACAGAACAACTGCCACTTCACTTCACTTAACTCCTCTCAATCCATCCATGCTCTGCACACACAAGAAGAACAAGTTAGTACTAAGATACCTAATAACCAAGGGATAAAACCATTGAGGAAGATATCACGTAGGAACTCATTGGTTAAAATTAAGACCCTTGTTACCATTATAAAAGGGGTAAATTTTCAAGCCTTAATTACATTCACATGAAATTTGCAACAATCTGAAGTTGGAAAAGGCACAGAAAGCTTCAACATAGTGAAGTAGTAGCAGTCTTGAGGTGAGAATTTAAAGCTCCAGCAATTAATATTCATGTTCCCATCCTTGCAATATTTGCTCTTAAGTATCTTATGAACTCTTACACTTTTAGTTCTAGAACACATGCGAGACATAATTTGTTACGTACTTAGACTTTCCACTATGGTATGTTAGAAATCTACATGAACATAGCATGCTCTAGGAACTATAGTCCTCGCTCAAGAACCATTCTCAGTTTAAACTACAAACAACAATGTTATACTATATTCATTACCACATAAATTAAGCTAACTCCACCAAAACACAAAAGGAAATATAGACATAAAGAAGAAAAGAGAACTTAGCTAATACTATGCAGTAGCAGAACATCCCCAGCCGTGAGTTTCCTTCGAATCACCCCAAACAACTTCGAACGACCCCGAACCAGCTTCTGACAGCCCTGGACAACACCGAATAGACCTCGAATAGCTCTGAATCAACCCGGATAGCTCCGGACAATCTCGAACAGCCTCGAACAAGCTCCGAATGGCTCTGACCAGTCCCGAACGGCTCTGCCCAGTCCCGAACAGCCTCGGACAGCCCCGAACCAGTTCCGAATCATCCCGAATAATTCCGGATAGCCCCGAACCACCCCGAACGATCCCAATCAGCCCCAAACTAGTCCTGAATGATGCCGGACAGACCCGAACAGCCCCGAAACCGCCCGAACAGTCGAAGCAAACCTCTCCCAATGAAAAAAAGAAACAAAAAGGGGTCAGTAAAGTAAAGAGACCAATCTAGAAACTTAAATCTCTCCAAATCATCAAATCATCCATGAGTCACAATTTTAAAATAAGCAAACATGTAAATAGAAAAAAATTAGAAAATTAAAAGTTAAAAGAAGAATAGTGAGGGAGATGAGTGGATTATTACCTGGGAATGAAGCAAGGGAGGCGGACGTGGAGGCGGCACGGTGGCGAGACGCGGTGGCAGGAAGATCCGGGGAAAACCACGCTGAGCAGAGCAGTGGAGGCCATGTGGAGGAGCTGAGTGATTCGGAGGAAGCTTAGCCTCTGTCGAGCGTGCAACAGTGGAGCAAGGCACTGGAGAGATGGCAGGGGGAACGATGGGAAGCTTCGAAGAGGAGAAGCCTCTGCCCGATCTCTATCGAGCAAGAAATCATCGGAGGAAGCCTCTGCCCGATTCAGCCACAGAGGAGTCCACCGGAGGCCGCTCCACTGCTGGTTTCACAAAGTTGAGAGAGAGAGCCGAGCCATTGAGCGCTGAGAGCTCAGATGCATGACTGCAGGGGAGATGAGGCGCGATGTCGAGATGCAGAGGGGAAGGGCTGCGTGATCGGGGGAGAGGCCAAAAAGGAGAGGAAGAAACTTCGGAGGAGGAGAGGAAACTGCAGAGCAACGTGAGAAAAGGGAAGGGAGCCGAACGCCGGCCGTAGCCGACGGCGATGCAAGTGGCGGAGACGAGAGAGTGAGAGAGAACCGAGAGGGAGAGAAAAGGAGTGAAGAACGGCGCTGAAGAGTGTTTGTAGGAGAATAGGGTTAAGTCTAGAATTAGAAGATAGAAGTGTGTAGAAGATGGGCCGGGTCAGACTTAATAAGTTGGGCCGAAAATTTAAAAATAGATGGGCTGAATAAGTATACTTAACTGGGTTAAATTAAAGAATTAACCTGGGCCTAGAATTTATTTAAATACTGGGCTGGGTCTATAAGAGTTTTGGGCTGAAATGTTTAACTTAGCTGGGCCAACTTAACAGTCTAGTAAACTAAAGTTATCCTTTTACTTTCCTCATGACCCAACACCTTAATAATATTAATGAGAATGATCAAACTAGCACATATGTTTGGGCCGAAAATATAAGTAAGAATTGGGTTAATTTAATTATTTAAGTGGGCTATTAATAATTCTAGTTGATCAAGAATTTATTTGGACTATGTCCAAATATATTTTAGTTAATTAGTTTAAGAGAATTAATTTATTAGTAGAGTTCATCTTAATAATTGATTTAACTATAAATCATACTTAAGATATATATTAACTAGGTTATTTCAACCTATAAGAAACTTATAGATATTTTGACTTAAGAATCAAAATATTAAATTAGAGATTTATTTATCTATTCAATAATTATTACATAGATGTAATAAATGAAATTAAAATTTTAGAAAACATAGTTGATTTGAGAAATCAACGTCTCTAGACAAAATTCAATATTCTAATAATAGTTGAGTAAAGATCCGAGAATAATTTCCCAAACAACAAAGGATAATGTTCCTTACACTTAGAAAATATTAGATGCACTAGAGAATTATATCTCACTTGAGATTTATTTAAAGGTTTCGACAAGAGGTCGGATCCGCACTCCAAGATCGAAGCCAACACTAATCGAGACTATCCAAGTAGGCTTTCTTACTCTATAAAATATGTGTGCATGACTTTAGAATGAAATTAGTTGTTTTCAACTATTGTCTTGCCATAAATGTTTCAATTTATGTATGACGCCTATCTGTTTATTTATAATCGAATTCGGGTCCCAGTAGATTAGATATCTTACTCGGATTAGTGTACACAAAGGACCGTGAGTCATCTTAGCGGGTTGGCCGGTCTAGTGTCCGTGTGAGGTGGCCACCTCCTCGGCACATAGAACTTCAGATATGGTAGATTATAAAAGAACTTAGACTGCAGTCGAACATAGGATTTTCACGAAAAATGATCTTGGTGAATATAGGTGCTTTTGAGACAAAAATTCCTATGTTTCACTTATAATGGCTTGACAGTTATAATTGTATGAGTGCGATTTCGGCACGTGTCTACTGAGTACTTTTGTACTCAGCCCTGCATGTATTTCTAAACGTGCAGGTTAAGAAACGATGAAGGAGGGGGGGGGGGGGTGCTATGTCATGCTTTTTTCGGTCTCTTAGCTGATGACTCTTGGGGGTTCTACGTGTCCTCATACATGTAGAACTTTCATCGATCCGAATAGTTTTCGCTGCTAGTTGAAACCTCTATGTAATGAACTCGAGACTTCGGACTTCTTTAATATTCGTGGTTATGTAAGAGCTTATGACTTAAGTTATTCCCATGTTGACTTTGTACGATGAATTTCTAAGCTAAGTTATGTGAACATTGTTCAATTGATCTTGATTCCATTCCTCGTTCTATTCCCGCTTCTTAAATCCCTCCCTTAGTCACGGTTTCCCAGATTCTACTATCCTTAGTAGAATACGATCGTGACAATATTCTTTCCATAACATAAGTCAAGAATTCGTCTCGTGACTTAGGAAATAAGTATGTTTAGAGTCATAAGCTCATAACATAACGAAACTAAGTTAAAGTGTTTGAATCTCAATTTATTACATAATGGTCTAGCAGCGGAAATGTATGACCGGATAAATGAAATCCTACGTGAAGACACGTAGAACCCCCAAGATTTAGCTACTAGGAGATCGACAAAAGCTCAACCTAGCACCCCACCTTCTTCGTTTCTTATCCTGCACGTTTAGAAATACATGCAGGGCTGAGTACAATTTGTACTCAGTAGACACGTGCCGAAATGGCAGACATACATATATAACTGTCAAGTCATTCTAAGTGATACATAGGGATTATTGTCTCTAAAGCACCTATGTTCACAAAAACATTTCTTGAGAAAGTTCTAAGTTTGACTGCGCAGTCCTAGTATTTTGTAATCAACCATATCTGAACGTTCTTTATGTCGGGGAAGTGGCCACTTCCCACAGACACTCGACCAGTCAACATCTAGATGACTCACGGTACTGTGTACACTAGTCCGAGTAGTATATCTAATCTACTGGGACCCGAATTTGATTATAAATAAATAGATAGGTATCATACATAAATCAAAACATTTATGGCAAGACAATGCTTTGAAAATATCTTGTTTCATTCTGAAAACATGCACACATATTTTTATAGAGTAAGAAAATCCTACTTGAATTGTCGTGACTGACGATGGTCTCGTTCTGGAAGCGCGGATCCGACCTTTCGTCGAAACCTTTAAATAAATCTCGAGTGAGATACATTTATTAAGTATATCTAATACTTCTAAGTGTAAGGAAATGTTATCCCTTATTATTTTGAGAATAAATCTCGGGTCCTTAAAACTCGACTATTATACGAGTCTAGGGTTGTATTTCTAGAGGAGTTGCTTGATGATCTCTAAATCATACTATGATTTGGTAATTTACTTATACCCAAATAATTAATTGTTGGGTAAAATAAATAAAGGCATTTATAAATTAACCTCTCGATCTTTTGATCAAGATAAATAATTTCTAATTAGGTTAATTAAATTTCAATTAATATAATCTAAGCATGAATTAAATCATTTCTTATATGATTAAATTCTAATTAATCAATTAAATTCTAATTAATCAATTAAATTCTAATTTGGTAATTTAATTTCTAATTAATAATTTAAGCCTTCTAATTTAGCTTTAAAATTATATTCTTGGACTTAGCCCAATTAATTTAAGTCTTGATCCAAGTGATTAAGTAGATCTTAGCCCAATTAAGTCAATTAAGTGAGCCCATTCTTAATAATAGATCAATCCCAATTAAATCAATTAAGTGAGCCCATTCTTAATAATAAATCAAGCCCAATTAAATGTGTCATTTGGCCCATCAATTTGCTAACTCTCGGCCCAATAGTATTTATAACTCGGCCCATGTAAATTATTTAGTTCAACCCAGAACTTAATTAATTTGGCCCAGTAGGACTTAATTTGCTTAAGCCCAGGAGAATAAGTTCAGGTCCGTTAAGGTTAATAACCCTTTAGGCCCGTTGGATGTTAGTTCTTAGGTCTAGCCCATACTTTAATTAATCTAGGCCCGTAAGAAATACAATCTTCGGCCCAATAACTGGTTAGACTTGGCCCCATTTATTTTCAAACCCGGCCCGGGTTATAGTCTCTTCTAATCTTAGACTTAGGGTTTAGAACCCTACTTTCCATCTTTCTCTCCACTCCTAGACAACTCCGCCGTTCATCCCCTCTCTTCCGCCTCTCGCTTCTCTCTTCGAGAGCATCGCCACGTCGCCGTCGCTCCGACTGCCCAGCCGTCCGAATCCCCGCCGTCATCGCCATTCGAATCATAGCCGGATAGCAGAAGCTCTCGCTTCTCACGCCACCGCCGTCTGCCAGCACTACTCCGCCTGAGGTAACTCTCTATCCTCTTATCTCCATTTTTAAACTTAGTTATTTGGTTTCAAATCCTCAGATTCCTTTACTGCTTATTTTATAGATTTCATTTGTATGTTCTTGCTTCCATGATTTGCTTAAGTCATAATTTGATTGTATTTGTTTCTCCTCGTACTAGGGGATTTCTATTGGTGAGGCTAGGATTTGGGGATGGCTCGGTTCGGGGCTAGACAGCCCGTGTTTGAAGGGGTGTGGCCTCGGTGAGGTTCTGCGTTGTCCTGTTCGTTGAAGACAGCAGCTAAGTCCTCCCTTTTACCCTTTATTTTCTTCTTTTTTTTTTGAAATTATTTGGGGGTGGTCAACTATTTAAGATTTGTTATTGAAGCTGAAATGCCTGAAGTTTTCCTAAGTTCAGATTCCTACTTGGGACAAAGAGTATGAAATAGGATCTGGAGTATGTTTTGAAGTCTTTTAGCTGTTCTATCCCTCTGTCCAAGCATAATTTAGGTGTTTTGAGTCCCCTCTCTTATTTGGAATTTGTGTGGTGTGATGGTGGTGTTCTATCAGCATATTAAGTTCTAATTTCTCCTACATAAGGGCATAAATAGAGTCATAAATGGTTACTAAGCATGCTATGTTCTTAAATTTACATAAAGAGCTTTAAGTTCTAAATTGTTTAAGTGGCTTACTTTAACTAAACAATAAAATTTAGGCTTAGAGTTGAGTCTTATTTACCTTGGTGGCCTGGTCGTGTTCGATTTGGTTTGGCAGGTTTTCTCCTCCTTAGCTCCTTTCTAAGTGTCTTAAGCTTTCTCCTTAGATGTGTGAAGGGGGTTAGGAACTGTGTTATGTATGGTAGGCCTTAGAAAGAGTTGTGAAATTAATATGCCTTACCTTAAGGAGTTTCTGGGTTGCTCTAGGCCGTGGTAGTTCTTAGTTGAGCATGGCTTCTTCAATTTCTCCTTCCTTCCTCTAACCAGTTTGATTGCTATTGTTCTGTGGTGTTCGGTGGAATGTAAAATTGTGTCTAAGGTGAAAGTGATTGGTATTTATAGAGGAGAAATCTAATTGATTCTGAAACTTAGATATTGGTTGATTTCTCATAGCTTAAGTTCTGATTTTTACTTGTGCAGTCTAAGGAGAGGGAAAGAGGGTGCTATGGTGGTAGCTGTGTATCAAACAGGAGGGGGAAGAAACTGCATCGAGCAGGTCAGCCCTTTCCTCCCTTTTCTTTCTTTACTTTACTTAGTTGTGAAATTTCCATTTTCTTGCACAACATCTTCCACTTTGTTCTATTCTATTTTAGGAAGATCTCTTCCTCCTTGTTTATATTTGTTGCAGCCTCCTCTCAGGCCTAATCTGGCTCCTTTTTGTTTTACTTGACCAGGGACGTTCTAGGGGAGGTTCTAGTGTAAGTAGGGGCTGATTTACAGCAGGCCAGCCTCCTTCTTCCTTAGCTATATCTTCTTTATCCTATTTTACACTAAAATGTGCTATATCATTTTCTGTAGTCATTCTCCTATTTTGTTCCAGTCTGTTTCAAGAAATCTTCGTAACTCTTTTATTTCTCTGCTTATCCATCGAAGCCTCTTTCCTAACCTTTCCTTTTGTCTTATGTTGCAGGACTGTCCTCCTTTTGATGAAGCTCTTGAGCGTGAGCTCAGTTGTCCTTTTCACTGGAAACTCTTTTCCTTTCTTTCTTATTAGACAGTGTCTGCTAGGTGATTTGGCTAATTGTCAGTTTGCCATTTTTAGTATTTTTGGGCTGACTTCATGTTTACAGCCTCCAGATATATTTTGGTTCTTTTTACATGTGGGTTTACGGGTCTCTGTCTTATTGTATAAGCAACATAAACTGTAAATTTGATGATTCCTTTTTCATTGTTGATTGCTGGGACCCACAGGTCCAACACCAACACCTAGACTTACTTAGGGAGATTGGCACATATATTTAAACACTCACACTTGTATTCATTACCATTTATCATCATCATTAATCACTATTAATGATTCTTACTAAAATAATAAATCACTACTAATCACCTTAAAATTATTAATTACCATGCAATGATTTCTTCCTTCATAATTCACTATAATTTCTTACTATTAGATAGTATACACTATTCTTGATAATTGATTTCTATATACTTATGAGCTTGGTTAATGTCTTGCTAAAGACTAATTCTGTCATGGCCTTGAATCTATAAAGAGTCGCCATTACGATAGGCTATTCTCATTAATCATTGAGATCTTGATCTCGGAAATTGAATACAAGTTCATAACATTCGAGAGATTTGCTAAGTTAATCGGGAGAAAAAAAAGACGGGGAATTACATCTAAAATAATAAATTATAGACTTGATTTAAGAATTTAACTACACCTTTAGACTAAGATACTCAAATATTAGTCGAGTTAAGAATTAAGAATAATTTTCGAAATAATAAAGGATAATATTCCATTACACTTAGAGAATATTAGATGTGCTCGAAATTGTGTCTCACTCGAGATTTACTTAAAGGTTTTGACGAAAGGTCGGATCTGAGTTACGAGAACGAAGTCATCGTCAGTCGAGAGTATTCAAGTAGGATTTTCTTACTATAACATGCTTTTAGAGTGAAACGAGATATTTTTTCAAAGTACTGTCTTGCCATAAATGTTTTGATTTATGTATGATGCATATCTATTTATTTATAATCGAATTCGGGTCCCAATAGATTAGATATACTACTCGAACTAGTGTACATAGGACCGTGAGTTAGCGAAAGGTTGGCCGTCGAGTGTCTGTGGGAAGTGGCCACTTTCCCGGCACAAAGAACGTTCAGATATGGTTGATTACGAAGAACTAGGACAGGCCTGTCAACTCAAGATTTCACAAGAAATGATTTTAGTGAACATAGGTGCTTTAGAGACAAAAATCCATATGTTTCACTTGCAAATGACATGACATATATATATATGTATGAGTGCGATTTTGGCATGTGTCTACTGAGTACTTTTGTACTCAGCCCTGCATGTATTTCTAAACGTGCAGGTTGAGCGGTGGTGAAGGAGGGGTGCTACGTCCGGCCTTTTGTCGATCTCTTAGTATTTGACTCTTGGGGGTTCTATGTGTCTTCATACATTTAGAACTTATTTCGATCCAAATGTCTTTCCGCTACTAGTTGAGATCACTATGTATTGAATCTAACACTTCAATTTCTTTCATATTACATTGATATGTATTGAGCCTAAGACTTAAGTCCTTTTATGCTAACCATGTATGATAAATTATTCAACTTGTTATGAGATTATTGTTTAACTCGTCCTTGTTTCATTTCCCCAATTATATTCTCATTTCTTTAATCCCTTCCCTAGTCACGTTTTTCCCGACTTTGCTATCCTTAGTAGAGTGCGGTCGTGACACTCTCATTACCTTCAGCTGCTGTTTTGAACGTCTAGATAGTCCACAAATTCAATTCTTTGCCACTACACCCATGTACGTCTCCATATGTCGAATCGCATAGACTCCACAATCGGTATTGTTTTTGGGATCAACCTAATCCAGAACTGCATTTTGTATTAAACACATGGAATGAATAGTTCAATTAGATATATCACCAAAACTAACCAGTTTTTTTTTACCGTGTGTCCACAATGAATATAAATGTATCTCATTAGATGGAGGATTCATCAAGATAAAAACCTTGCATAATAAAATTATAACAGTTGCATAATTAACATAAAGAATTTGCATTAAAAGATTTATCAACATTTGTAAAATTTTGTGAAAATACAGTGCAAGAACAAGTTTAACACTATGCAACAATATGAAAACAATGAATATATTTATAAATTTCCTTCTGCATATGAAATATAATAATTTCCGTGTGATTAAATAATACGCAAGAAAAAAACATTGTATTTCTACTTTCAATTCAACACAACAATCAATACAGATTAAATCCTATAATACTGCATAATTTCATAGAAGTTACATGTTTCAACTTATTTTAAACTGTCAATACGTGGCATTGTTTAGACTAGACCCACTGTCCGATAAAGGGACTCAGTATCGGGCACGAGGAATATTTCCAGCCGATATACTTCCAATTTATTGTATTAAATTTCTCGCAAGAGTACAAGTTCGTTGTATATTAATAAGTTAACCCTAAGTCGTATTCTCAAGGAAGGCTAAGCAGGGCTTATATCTATATTGCAGAGCAGAAAGCAATTAAAAAGAGAAGGTTTTGGATTTTTAATCTAATTAATCTATCTAGGCGAAAACTAATGAAGTAATTAAATCCTAAATCTGAGAACAATGAATTAAGGAAACTGAATTGAAACATGTTTTGAATTGATTAATTAACATGATTGAAAGATTTATATTACTAAATTGGAAATTAATCAATAACAGAGCAGAAAGAAAATAAATCATAAAGCAATAAAGAAAGCAGTAAAAGAACTCACGGATAGAAAGGAAAAATAATACATTAAAGTACTCCGGGTTTGAATCACGAACGAATCCACATCTAAATTGAAGAACGAACAAGAAATAAAAATCTAGACTAAAAGTGTTTTCTCTCGTGGTCTAAACCCTAGACTAGAAGTACAAAAACGTGAAGGAGAAGCATGTCGTCTGCATCGCGGTGGAGGTTTAAATAGATAAGGAAAAAGTCCGTCAGGTTAGCGAGCGCTAGGGGGTAGCGCTCGCTATCCTGACTCTCTGATCATCTTTCCAGCGTCAAGGGGTAGCGACCGCTGGGGGGGTAGCGATCGCTACCCCTATGCTCTGTTGCCTTCGAGTTCCCAGGGGGGTAGCGGTCGCTAGGCCCCTGTTCTGTCTGCTGCAGCGCTCCAACCTAGCGAGCGCTAGGGTCTAGCGCCCGCTAGGCCCATCTTCGGCCAAGGTGCACATTTTTCCCTTTTTTTCGTATTTTGGTCTCGTTTCTCTTGTCAAGGCTCGTTAACCATTTTGTCGATTTTTACCTACAATGTAGCATATAGAAAACCAAAACATTATCTTGAATGACAAACATAAGTATTATGAGACCATAAACACAATGGAAACGAGACCAAAAACGTATAAAACAACCTCCCCACATACAATACTTTGCTTGTCCTCAAGCAAGTCTAAGCTCAACAAAATACGGAGATATCGAGATAAGAAACAAGTTTACTTATGCAACAACAATCAAATTCATCACGAGTTCACGGAAAGGATAATAAGACTACACATTAATCACCATTACGTGTTTCCCTCGAAGGTACAACTTCAATCCGATCAAACTCTGTAACACATGTAAATTTGGCTTTTCAATTACTCACAAGCTAGAATTTGGATTTTTTTTTATCATAAGAAACTCAAAAGATTAAGAGCCAAAACGCATAGAATTTTCAGTGATATATAGAACATTGGTCACTAGGTGTGATCATCGGACAAACCGAGTATCCTAGTGTGGTTTTCCATACCCATTCCTCGAATTCAAAATTTTCTTCGATTTCATAGAGGGAGAGGGGTAGAGTTCTCATCACCTATTCAAATTTTAAAGGCCATTCGAGCCAAATTTTCCGAAAGAGTGGGTTATATGGCCAAAAGTCACGAGATATGAACATTTAGAGGTTATCTAAAGTGCTCTCGTGTGGTTTCCCATGCCCATGGTTTCCAGAGGAGCAGAAGCCTCCCAACTCAATCTCACACTTAACAAAATAAACACCATTAACAACCAAGTCTAGCCATTAAGCAATCTTATACCAAATTCACAAATTACGAGCTATCACATCAATCCATTGCAAAATCAAGTGCCCCACGACAACTATAATCAAAATGTAATGCTATTACCCAATCATCAACTCACAATGTCAATTCATGTTGTCAAGCATAATCAACATGTTTCTCATCAAAAATCAATCACTAATTTTATTAAGCTCCAACATGCAAGTGGACAAATAAAAGTACACAACTACATACTTCTAAAAATACGCCGCATGCTATAGATAGAGTCATCCCTACCCCCCTCATGAAAGAAATAAGCAATGTCCTCATTGCTAGAATAAAAATAACAGAGAGGAAAGGAACTACCCGATTTGGAATGATGCGGCGGTGGTAGATTGTGATCAACTAGTGTAGAGATGAGAACCTGAAAGATGAACACGAACAAAGAAAGAAAAAAAACAGTAACAAAAGGAAATAATCAAAAGGAAACAACCCGGACACACGCAAAAAGAAAAAAATAAGGAAAAGCGTACTAAACGGCAGTGAGAAGTCACTGCTGATCCAACGGCGGTGGTGGGTGATCATACAGGGCCCAGTTCGACCATTGGGCGTTGAGCTCGGCCATCTGTCGGTTGTTTTCGAGTATCTGTTGATACTGGAGAGCCGACTGTTCCTGACACAATCGCCACTGACGAGCTTGCTCAGACATAAGGTCATGAGTAGCGGTCACCTGCTCCTGGCTCCGAAGCATAGAGGAGCTGAAGTCTCCAAACTCCCGATAGAAGGATTGGGCCTCGTGGGCATGCGTCCCAAAATCCTGGGAGAAACTGGTGAAGTCCTGCCGGAAGGAGGAGAAGTCTGACCAGAGGGCATCGAGTTCAGTGCTCAGAGACTGAAACTGTGACGTTAGGCGGTCCATTCCACCGGAAGAAGTAGAGCCGGGGCCGTAGTGATACTGGCCGGCACCTGTCGAGTAAGAAGATGGGCCGGGAACCAAGGCATCCGGCATAGGAGCGTCCTCTTAGGCTTCCTCCTCAGATGCTCGGTCAGCTGCACCAATGTCACCTCCAACATCAGGTAAGTTGGCAGCAATGGCGGCCAACTCGTTAGCATGGTTAACCACAAAGCGACGGGAGGTGGAGGGCACCCACATGTAGTTGTTGGTGCAGATACGAGCCTATCGGAGCTCAGAATGATCAATCCTCGACACATAGATGGTGTCAGCTGGATCAATATTCTTCGGGTTGAAAACCTCAAAGTGCCGAGCAATGGCACAGATCACTAGAGGTAGAGTGGCGTGATACCGAACTGTGACCAGCATATTCTTAAACGTGTTAAGAATATAGTATCCGGCGCACACCCGAGATACTTGAGCAGCACTCTGGAGCAGAAAAACCTCGGCCTGATTCACCTTGTTGGCTTGCTCATTGCCGGTGATGCTGTAAGATAAGAACTTGTGCAGAATCATCAGCACGTTGTTCTGGATGAAGCCAGCCGGCATCCCATCGGCTTGCTAGTTGTGGAAACCCGTGAGGGAATTCCACGCGGCATTGGGATTGAAGTGGGATGGTGGGCTTGATCCCCCACATTCTTGCCGTGAAAACCCATAATCCTGCACAATAAAGTGATAGACACACGGCGGGGGACTCTCCGCAATCTAAACGTGCAGTAAGTAAGATCAACAGGCACAGTCAAAGTGGACAAGAATTCATACGTAAGTAATTTAGAACATTTAAAGGACATATGCGCATACTTTCGAAGGCCTAAAACGTCCAAAAATTGCTCCAGTTCCCTAACACATCCCAAACTAGACAATAAATTCCAATCAAGGGTATGAGGTGGAGTTACCTCATGCCGAGTCCATCGTTCATAAAATTTCCCTTCCAAGTCGGATTCGAGTGGAAAAGGGCAATTGTACGCGTGTTGAAGATCTTCGGAGGTGGGTTGCTCCAGTTGGGAGGTGCTCGCCGCTTGCTCCCCCGCATGATGCTTAGTACGCGCCATTCGGAGTATAGAGAATGAGGAAGGAGGTCGCCGGATAGTCGCCGGAAAGTCGCCGGAGAGTTGCCGGAAAGTGACAGTGGTCGGTGGCGCAACTGCGGTGATGGATAACTGAGTTAGTGTGGCCGGATTTGGGAGGAAGAAGGTCAATTTTCGGAAGAAGGAAGGAGAATTTAGGGTTTGAGAATTTTGAGGATTTTTGGAAAATTGGGAATTTAGGGATTTAGGAAGAAGAAATTGGGGATTTAGAGGAGTGTAGGAATTTGGGTTGTAAATTAATGGGAAGAAAGAGTGTAGGTGGTGAAGGATGGGAGAATTGAGGAGGAGATGAAAGATTGTAATGGAGGAATGGAGTTTGGGGGAGAATTTGATAGGTGGGTTGCGATTTTGGGAGGAGGAAGAAGAAGAAGAAGTTGTGGAGGAGAAAATTATGAAGGAAGAAGGAAGAAATCGGGGGTTCAAAGGCAGAGGGAAGGGGTAGCGGTCGCTAGGGGGTAGCGACCGCTACCCAGGCGCGAATTGTTTATGGGCAGAGAATATGGGTAGCGCTCGCTGGGGGGGTAGCAAGCGCTACCTTAGCGCGTTGGACAGGTTACAGGGGCTGGGGGTAGCGAGCGCTGGGGGGGTAGCGCTCGCTACCCCAACGTGCTGGTATGGGACAGAGACAGGGGCTAGCACTCGCTGGTGGGGTAGTGAGCGCTGGCCCCTTATGCTGGAATGGACAGAACGCTGGGCTAGCGCTCGCTGGGGGATAGCGAGCGCTGGCCCAGCTCTCGTAAATGTCTTCTTTTTGCCCGTTTTTTCCACTGGTCTCGTGCATTCTTCCCGATTTCTACTGCAACATAAAATTAACTTAAAATGAGTTCTTCCCCTAACTAAGTATGAAACAATGAAACGAAAAGAAAAAAATAAAACAACAAAAACAAAATCAATGGAAATAAAAGACCGCTTGTTTAACGTCATTAGCTCGACGGAAATAAGTGATCAATTGGAGGGTGGATCTTCAAGCGCTGTGGACTCCACCATGAAGTTAGTGGGTCATCCCTTGATGTACGGCTTCACGCGATGCCCATTCACCACAAATGAGTCATCGTCTCCTTCTTTACTTAGCTCTATCGCCCTGTACGGCTTAACATCCTTCACTACGAATGGGCCGCTCCATCTAGACTTCAATTTTCCGGGAAATAGCTTCAACCGGGAATTGAATATTAGCACCTTCATACCAGGTTTCAAATCTTTGTGAAGAATCCTTCGGTCATGGATTGCCTTCACCTTGTCCTTGTAAATCCGAGCATTGTCATACGTCTCATTCCGCAGCTTGTCTAACTCCGACATTTGGAGCGAACGATGCTCCACTGCTTTTTTCAAATCGAGATTGGAGGCCTAAATTTCCCAATAGGCTTTGTGCTCCACTTCAACGGGTAAGTGGCATGCTTTTCCGTACACGAGACGATATGGGATCATTCCCAACACGCTTTTGTATGCTGTGCGGTATGCCCAAAGAGTGTCGTTCAGCTTGATTGCCCAATCCTTTCTAGATGGCTGAACTGTCTTCTCCAAGATGTTCTTAACTTGTTTATTGCTCGTCTCAGCTTGGCCCGACGTCTGTGGATAGTATGGGGTCGCGATCTTGTGCGTTATCTCATTTTTCTTCATGAGCCTCTCGAACAACCTATTGCAGAAGTGTTTGCCACCATCGCTAGTGATAGCTCGTGGGAAGCCAAACCTGCACAAAATATTTTCCTGCACAAACTTGAGCACAATGTGAGAGTCACACGTCCTAGTGGGGATAGCCTCAACCCACTTGGATACGTAGTCAACAGCCAGCAAGATATATTCGTACCCATGAGACATAGGAAAAGGACCCATAAAATCAATTCCCCACACATCAAAAATCTCAACAACTAGCATATTATTTAGGGGCATTTCATTCTTATGACTTATATTACCGACTCTTTGACATCTATCACACGAGAGATAATAAGCATGTGCATCTTTAAACAGAGTAGGCCAGAATAAACCTGATTGAAGAACCTTATGTGCCGTCTTTTGGCCTCCAGTGGCCGCCACAATGAGTCTCATGGCACATCTCTAGCACTTTCGGTTGCTCCTCCTCCGCTACACATCATCTAATCACTTCGTCTTTCCCGAGCTTGAAAAGGAAAGGATCTTCCCAAAAGTATTGCCTGCACACATGGAGAAAACGCTTCCTTTCTTGGGAAGTGAGGTCAGGCCTTAACTCGCCACAAGCCAAATAATTAACTATGTCAGCAAACCAAGGCACATGATTAACACTATAAGTATGCTCATATGGAAAAGACTCGTCAACTAGAACATAAGACGGGGGAGAAGGGACATGCTCTAAGCGAGAGAGATGATCGGCAACGGCGTTCTCACTCCCTTTTCTATCACGAATTTCAACATCAAACTCTTGCAATAATAAGACCCAACGAATCAGCCTAGGCTTCGCCTGAGGCTTAGTCAACAAATAACGCAAAGCAGCATGATCACTATGAATTATAACTCTAGACCCTATAATATAAGCATGAAACTTATCAAGAGAGAATACTACAGCTAACATCTCTTTCTGAGTAGTAGTATAATTTATCTGAGCAGGGGTTAAAGTAGAGCTAGCATAATAGATCACACGCAACATTTTGTCAACACGTTGACCCAAAACGGCACCTATAGCAGAGTTAGACGCATCACACATAATTTCAAAGGGAACAGACTAATCAGGGCCAACAATTACAGGTGCACTACATAATTTCTCTTTCAATGTAATAAATGCAGAAAGGCAATCATCGTCAAAATTAAAGGGAGTATCCTGAGCAAGTAAACGACAAAGAGGTTGACAAATCTTAGAGAAATCCTTAATGAATCTACGATAAAAACCAACATGCCCTAAGAAACTTCTAATTCCCTTAACATCAGTCGGTGGAGGTAATTTTTCAATTACCTCTACTTTAGCCTTATCGACCTCAATTCCTTTACTAGACACGACATGTCCCAACACAATTCCGCTACATACCATGAAATGACTCTTTTCCCAACTCAAAGTCAGACAGGTTTCAACACAACGATCAAGGACACGATCAATTTTAGAAAGGCAATCATCAAACAAAGAGCCAAAAACAGAAAAGTCATCCATAAAAACTTCTACAAAGTCGCTAATCATCTCAGAGAAAATA
Source organism: Leonotis leonurus (assembly GCA_026898415.1). Lineage (NCBI taxonomy): Eukaryota > Viridiplantae > Streptophyta > Magnoliopsida > Lamiales > Lamiaceae > Leonotis > Leonotis leonurus. The sequence goes on from JAPKLX010000070.1 coordinate 1,349,897, forward strand.
GACATCATACACCGCTGGAACGTACCTGGTGCATTGCACAGCCCAAACGGCATCCCCCGAAAGGCATAAGTCCCGAAAGGGCTGGTGAAAGCAGTCTTTGCTTGGTCCTCCGGGTCGATTGTGATCTGATAATAACCTGACAAACCATCAAGAAAACGGAAATAATCATTACCAGCAAGCTTATCTAACATTTGATCAATAAAAGGTAAAGGAAAGTGATCCTTTTTTGTAGCCGCATTGAGCTTTCGGTAATCGATACACATCCTCCATCCGGTAACGGGTCCGATAGGGACAAGCTCATTCTTCTCGTTCACAGTCACCGTGATCCCACCCTTCTTGGGTACAACGTGGACTAGACTTACCCACTCATTGTTAGCGATCGGATAGATGATCCCTTCGGCTAGAAGCATGAAGATCTCCTTCTTCACGACCTCCATGAGTACTGGATTGAGCCATCTCTGTCCATCCCTCTTCGGAAGGGAATCGTCGGCGAGCTGTATCTTGTGCATACACATCGCTGGGCTGATACCTCGGATGTCTGCCAGACTCCAACCGAAGGCTAACTTGTGCTTTTTCAGCACAGTTACTAACCGAGCCTGCTGGGCCTCAGTCAGATCAGCTGAGATAATCACCGGCTTCTGCTCGTTCTCCTCGAGAAATACATACTTCAGATTCGCAGGAAGCTCCTTCAACTCCAATTTCTCCGATGCTGGTGGATTTGCTAACGACATCGGAGGTGGTTTTGCGAACTGGGCCTCCAAACGGAGCCTTTCCTCCATGTCGGCCGATCCTTCAAAGATCTCCTCCAAACTGTAATCCTGCACAAAAGAAATCTCGGCCAGAGCATCAATCAAATTGATGAAAGAGCAATCCTCAATAGAACTAACAGAAGGCATAGCTTTATGCTTATGCACGGAAAACGAAATTTTCTCTCCTAACATAGATATTTGAATATTACCGTTCTTAACATCAATCAAAGTATTAGTAGTTTCCATGAATGGTCTACCTAGCAATAGAGTATGATCACGTCCATTCTCATGCACGTCACCTATTTCTAAAACAACGAAATCCATAGGTACAATCAAACCACCAACACTCACTAGGATGTTCTCTATAATACCTCTAGGATATCTAATAGAACGATCAGCTAACTGTAAACTCATGCGTGTAGGTTTCAATTCCCCTAACTCTAATTCCTTAAAAATCGAGTAAGGCATAAGATTAATACCTGCACCTAAGTCAAGTATGCCTGTTACAGTTTTACCATTCCCAAGAGCTATAGTGATAATGAAACTACCTGGATCTCACAATTTCTGAGGAAGAGGCTGCTGCATGATAGAGCTGGCCACCTCAGATACCATGACGGACTCATTGTCTGCAAATATTCTCTTTTTGGAGGCTAGCTCCTTAAAGAATTTTAGGTACGCTGGTACGTTGCGGATCACGTCCAGAAGCGGCAGATTAACATATACTTGAGACAACATCTTATAGAACTCCGCGAACTTCTTCTCAAGCTTAATATTTTTTAGCCTGCTCGGAAAGGGAATCGGCGGCTTGTACGGATTCGCCATTTTGTGCAACTGAGTTACTGGCTGTTCCGGCTCCTTTCCTTTCTCAGCATCCTCCACCTCTTTAGTCGGCTCATCCTCCGGCATAGCCACCTTGTTGTCAACTTGCTTGCCACTACGAAGAACAGTAATGGCCTGAATCTGCTGCGCTGAGTGCCCCTGCCCGGGTATCTTTCTGGTCTGCTGCTGCTGCTGCATCTGATTGACAGCTCTTGAGATCAGCCCGACTTGACTCTCGAGGCATTTGATAGTGACCTCTTGCGCCTCCCGAGCCAGTTTGCTCTCTTTCATGAAGGCTGCAAGACTGTCCTCTAGAGATGGTTTAGGCTGGGCTGATCGCGGTGCAGATGGGAACTGCGACTGGAACTGAGGTGGCGGCGGCTGTTGGTAGGGCGGATACGGCTGCTGATAAGGAGGTGGCTGCTGCTCATAAGGTGGAGGTGGTGGATAGTACCCTGGCTGAGGTGGGTAATAGGGCTGCTGAGGATAATACCCATGCTGCTGTGGGGCTAGTCGTCGGGCAGGGAAGTTCGAATTCTGTCCTTGACTCAGCCCTTTCCATGTAGAGTTGTTCTGGGTTCTCCATCCCGAAGTCTACTGAGCTGGGTGTTGCTCGAATGGTGGGCGTGTTGGGAAGCCTTGTGCAGCAAAGACTTCCGCCTCTCCTTCATACGTCATATCTGCCATCCTGGTGCATTGATCCTCATTATGTGTCAGATCACCAAAAATTGGGCACGGCTCGGGTATGGGCTCGTGCTTCGCTGTTGTAGGAGGCTTACTCATCTTTAGCTCTTGGAGTTCTCGCATCATATCGGCCATCTGGTTCTTGAGGTCTGGGCTGACTCCAATCTCTCAGATTTCCACTCTCTTGGATCGGGAGATTTTCTGCTGCGAATTAGTGGCTAGCGTCTCGAAAATCTTAATTGCTTCATCGGCAGTCTTCTCAGATATGTTACCTCCAGCCACTGTATCCACCATGAACTGATAGGTGTGCTGCAATCCATTGTAGAAGATCTGCCAGAGGAGTTCCGGTACAATCTGATGGTGCGGGCACTGCTGCTGGAGCTCTCTGAATCTATCAAGGGCCTCGTGAAAAGGCTCGTCAGGTTCCTGAGTAAACTGCATGATTTGGAGTCGGATTTGCTGCGTCTTATGGTTCGGATAGTACTTGAGCAAAAACGTAGTACTCACCGCCTTCCAATTAGGTAATGATCTTGCTGGAAGGGAGAGATACCACGACTTCGCCCTATCCTTGAGTGAGTAGGGGAAACACTTCCTAAGCAGCTCATCCTCAGTGATGCTCTAGAGTGGAATGGGTTGGACAGCTGTGCAAAACACCCTGATGAAAAGGAGTTCATTTTTGTTAGGCAACTCGTAGAATGAAGGAAGTAAGTTAATGTGGTTGTGCTTCAGCTCATAGTTTCTCCCCGCAGCAGAGATTACGATAGCGGATGCAGTGATGCCATATGTCGGCCTGGCAAAGTCTCCTAGGGGCTTCGTCTTCCTCGGCCATTATTACTAGTTGTTCTTCGAATAATGAGGCGAGGTTGACAACGTCCCTAAATCGCTCCTCAAGCACGACTTCTCTTCTATTGATGTTGTCAACGTAGGGCACCAACTCTTGTCTCAAGCTTCGGCGACCTAGCATACACAAACCAAAAGAAGAACAAACGCACCTTGTGGGAGCAAAGTAATAAACAAAAATAAAATAAAAATAAAAATAAAAATAAATTAAAAAGCAACACAAATAAATGCCTAAAGCCTTCCCCGACAATGGCACCAAAATTTATTTCAACTTATTTTAAACTATCAGTACGTGGCATTGTTTAGACCAGACCCACTGTCCGATAAAGGGACTCAGTATCGGGCACGAGGAATATTTCCAGTTGATATACTTCAAATTTATTGTATTAAATTGCTCGCAAGAGTACGAGTTCGTTGTATATTAATAAGTTAACCCTAAGTCGTATTCTCAAGGAAGGCTAAGCAGGGCTTATATCTATGTTGCAGAGCAGAAAGCAATTAAAAAGAGAGGATTTTGGATTTTTAATCTAATTAATCTATCTAGGCGAAAACTAATAAAGTAATTAAATCCTAAATCTAATTAATCTATCTAGGCGAAAACTAATGAAGTAATTAAATCCTAAATCTAAGAAACATGTTTTGAATTGATTAATTAACATGATTGAAAGATTATATTACTGAATTGGAAATTAATCAATAACAGAGCAGAAAGAAAAAAAATCATAAAGCAATAAAGAAAGCAGTAAAAGAACTCACGGATAGAAAGGAAAAATAATGCATTAAAGTACTCCGGGTTTGAATCACGAACGAATCCACAACTAAATTGAAGAACAAATAAGAAATAAAAATCTAGACTAAAAGTGTTTTCTCTCGTGGTCTAAACCCTAGACTAGAAGTACAAAAACGTGAAGGAGAAGCATGTCATCTGCATTGCGGTGGAGGTTTAAATAGATAAGGAAAAAGTCCGTCAGGCTAGCGAGCGCTAGGGGGTAGCACTCGCTATCCTGACTCTCTGATCATCTTTCCAGCGTCAAGGGGTAGCGAACGCTGGGGGGGTAGCAATCGCTACCCCTATGCTCTGTTGCCTTCGAGTTCCTAGGGGCTAGCGACCGCTAGGGGGGTAGCGGTTGCTATGCCCCTGTTCTATCTGCTGCAGCGCTCCAACTTAGCGAGCGCTAGGGTCTAGCGCCCGCTAGGCCCATCTTCGGCCAAGGTGCACATTTTCCCTTTTCTTCGTATTTTGGTCTCGTTTCTCTTGTCAAGGCTCGTTAACCATTTTGTCGATTTTCACCTACAATGTAGCATATAGAAAACCAAAACATTATCTTGAACGACAAACATAAGTATTATGAGACCATAAACACAATGGAAACGAGACCAAAAACGTATAAAACATTACACTATTATAAACTCTCAAAACTTGATCATTAACATCGATGGACAAGTTCATATCATTAATTTATAACCTATATACTACAATTTGTTTCCTAATTGTTGTAGTGTTAGTGACATTAAGTGTCAAAGAATGTATTAATTGAATTAACTAACCTTCTTCTATATTGATAACTCTTCGTCGAGTAGTTGCACTGCGTGGATCTTTCCGGTGCACAGTCAAATCTTGGCAAATTGTAGTAAGTTGAAAATCATCATTGTCGTCTTCAGTCTCTACTGGTTGCCGCCTCTTTCCATGAACCCTAGTTTTCACCATGGTTATCGGGGATAAGGTTTTCGCAGACGTAGGAGGATATTTTTCTTGAGATTTGGTGTTGGGGAGTGGTTGAGAGAATCTTGGGATGCAGTTATTATGAATGCAAATTAGGGGAAAACTAAATATATCAAAAGATACATTGCTAATTTCTCTCCTACAGGATCATATACAATTACTACTATACCCCTATTGCATTATTTTTTACACAATGCAAACAGGCGGTTGCCATATACAATATTTAATTGCTAAATAATTTTTAACCGTCAGATCGAAAGTAACGTACGATCAGGATCATTTCCTATTTTATACTGATTCTCTCATTTGTATCAGAACCGCACCTTATATATATATATAAACGACGTGTTATTCGACTCACCACGCATTTCAACACTCCAAGCACCTGAAAATGATAATGTGAGGAATGAACATACATAAAGTATACTCAGTGTGGGATCATATGCTAACATTGTCCAAGTTAATAAAACGGTAAAGCACACACGGTACCATAACATAGCGTAACTGATTCGCACTGTGGCATACCAAGGACTGTGGCATTTTGAACCCTATTTACGAGCTTGTGGCGACATAACATATATATTGCGCAACTAGAGTGAGAGCAACATGAGACAGTTTTAAAACGGCCCTACTCATCACCAACTGATTTCATAATCACACATACGGCTAAACACATAATATTAAAATGGACAATCGTAATCAACTGCATAACTGAATTAGATCATCACACCTAATTTCGCACTTGATGATCCTATGAACGAGAGGACTAAAAGTAAAGCTTGATGGTGGTTTTGAAAATGTTAGAAAAATATATACTCATAGCACCCCCTATATATACTGTTTCATGAATGTAAAATAAATAGCACTAATCTAGCCATAGGTTTGCATGCAAGGATATTTATAGGCTTGAAGTTGTACTTTGCATTCATGACAAGTGGTTAAAACAAAAGGAGTAACCGTTATTTTAAAATATCTCATATGTATGTATCAAAAAATTGTACTTAATTTATTTTTCTTCTTGAAACCTTTTAGTAATATACATAATATATATATATATATAAAGTAAATTTTAGTTTTGGACTGTAATATAAAAAGTATATAATTAGATGTTATTTTCCATTTCAGTTAATATCAATATTTGGTAATTATTATTTAAAAGAAAAATTATTTAACAATCATAAAATTTTATTAAACCACACACAATTATATGTGGTTAAATATGTGTGCAATTTTTTAAAATTAATTTTCCACGTAAACAAATTAAAATAATAAATGCGACTAAATTTTAAAAAATTGTCCAATTCATGTACCTACACACTCTTTAGATTATTTGTGACTAAATTTCCCCACGTAACAATGCATAACTAATTATGTATGAGTAAAAATCAAATCTATTATAGTTAGTTGAAAATTTCGAAACATTGAATAACAAATAAAAAAAAACATAACATTTTTTTTTTTCAAAGTTTTGGTTCTAACGAGATCCAAACACTTTCCTTAGATAACAAATTATCTGATGAGCACCGGAACCGATTCTAATATTTTGAATATTTTCAATTCGTGGGCTAAATTTTTTTATTTTGGGTACCTTAAACAGAACCGATTCCCTACTACAAAATACATCCAAAATACTCTTCAAACTCCCTTATTTATTATCTAAAAAAGAAAAAATTCTAACAGTTTGTATTGGTGTATTCCTTCCCCCTCCCCCTCATACACCAATCTTGCTCTCTCGAGACCAACACTTATTCATATTCTTTCTTCCTTTTTATTAGTACTAGTAAATCGTCCCGTGCGATGCACAAATAATTAATAGATAATCAATATTTTTTTTACCATAAAGAGTGTGTTGGATGAAATCGACACATATTTTAAAAAATGTAAATTATGTTAAGTTTTTAAGTGGATAAAGAACACACCAAATATAATATATGTAAAATTTAAAATATTGTGCTTTGTGTAACATGTCTAAAAAATGAAACAGCATACTCCCTTCGTCCTGCCTAAGATGAGACACTTCTTTTGGGCACGATAATTAAAGAATGTTGTTTAGAGTTGGAAATGAGTATAGATGGGTGATAAAAATATATTCTATTTAAACATGCATGTAATAAAGATATCCTAAAAAGGAAACTGTTCAACTTAATTGGGACGATACAAAAAGAAATACGCCTCGTCTTAATTGGGACATAGTGAGTACTATTCATGGACGACTCAAACCAATAATGTAGAACACACTATTAGTGAATGAAAAAGTATTGCTTAGTTTAAGTAATAATTAATTGATTTTGTATAAATGAAATTATAATATATATATATATATATATAACTTTAATAAAACGATACAAGAATCTATTTTCACAATTCTAAATAAAAGTATGCATACATTTTGTGCAATAATTAAAATGAATAAAGTGTACTTGTAGGAAATTGTTATGTGTTTTGATTGTTCATGTCTATTAAAAAAAATAATTTGACTTAAAAGTGTATTACATATTGGCAGATCTTACCTACATCTTGATTTATTGATGATAATTGAGGTGTTTATAATTAGACAACTCACATCACACTATTTATTTAGATAAAAATATTATATATAAAATTTGATATATATATATTATATATATATAATTAATGTATATATTTAATTTTCTAAATGGCTGTAACTTTTTTACATTAAATTTGTTTATTTCATATCATATGTCAAATTAAAGTTCTCATCAAAACCTTTAATTTAATCCATATTGTATATGATTACACGAACAAAATTAAATTTTATTAAAATAAAATTATGGAGGAAAGAGAAAAATGTGTTAAAATTAAATGTGTTGAATAAATTTGTTTACACGTTATTGTAAAAATAACTGCTCTCTGTATATAATTTGTTGGTAAAAAGTAGTTATCAAAATCTTGTTTTTAAATATTAATAGATTATTAGTCACAATCTTAATGCATTGGAATAATTTCATATATGCACTATATATTTTTAAATTAATGCATTGTTTGAATTTATAAAATTTATTATTTTTATATCAATCAAGATGTATGATACTAATTTTGTCAATGTATTACATTAGTTGAATTAATGCATTGTTCTAATTTTCAAAAAAAAATGTATTATTATTCTTGTTAGTAATGAACAAAATGAAATATGTGATGCACTTAGGAGCTCTCCACCCTTGTGGTGGGCACAACTTACAAGGGTGGCACAACTTAGAGTGTCTACGGTTGAGGTGATATTCACTATAATTTCATTTTTTATTTTTTTCTTATTTTATATTGAATAATTTTAAACTATATCATAAATTAATAAACCATAGTCCTTAAGTGAGTATTAATAAAAAATTTATTAAAAATTTAATATTTATCTATGAGATATGTCACATCGTTCACAGACATGGTGAGCGTTTTCGATAATATATTATCAGATAATATCTAATGCAACAATGGATCTAATTGCTATAAAAAAATCTAACTAAAATATTATTTGTCCTAATTATAAACATAATTAAAAGTAATGAAATCTAATTTAAATTTAAAAATATAACTGGGGAATTACTATCGAATTAAAGACAACATAATTTTTAGTTGAAGATAGTTTATTAATTCAATATTTAATAACATAAAAAAAGCATATTTTACAATTTAATGTATCATGATAATTTATGAGATGCATAGGTATACAAAATCTGTTACATCAATAAAAATATGGTTGTTTACAAAAAATCATAAACTTCATGAAATAAAAAGAAAACAATGGTTGAAAAAATACATTAACGTCAACATACAAAATGAATCATAAAACATGAATTCTAAAGCTTAACTAATTACATAATAAAATCATTTTGTTGAGAAAGATCCCGTAATTAAGGGATTACACATTTATAAAGCTTAACTAATTACAATATTAACCTTAATTAAATTTTCAACCAATTAACTTCATTATTGAATAGAGAATGATATTAGCCGTGGATCACATTAAATTAATGGTGTAGATTAGTTCATAATTCTCATCTAAACATTAATTTTTATTTAATCCAATTCCTATATATAGGGGTGAGTTCTAATAAAAACCAACCTTTACATAGCAATTTTAGAATGTAGACCATAGATTGTATAAATATTAATAGATTAGATGTAATTAAGCATGTTGCAGTTATTAAATATAAAATCTTAAATTAAATTATTGAAGATGAGGAAGTAATAATCCAAATATTTATATTTCCCAATCATAATTACTCTATGGAACTAAAGAAACGATGAAATCAATTAATTTATTTGGATTCTCATGCATGATACTCCCTTCGTCCAACTAAACATGATACAATTTCTTTATTGGGACGACCCACTAATAATGACACATTCCAAAAATAGTAAAAATTATTCATTTAAAAAAGTGTGGACACTACCATCTTTATCACTATTACACTACTTTTTATACAATTTCCTTAATGATGGTGTTACACTACTCTTTATATACTCTCCTTAATAATCGTGCCGTAAAGTTTTGTATCATTCTTATTGGGACGGAAGGGTTACTAAATATATTTGTGCCTTTTAAATTAGATTTATTTGCTTAAATAAATTACATTTGCTTTTATATTAGATGCGAATACTATTTTTGCTTACTAGAAATAATTTTTTTGCACTGACATATTTAATAATTTTTCTCATATACTTTTCAAAGTTAATTTATTTTCTTAATTAACAGAGTATATTTGCATAGTTCTAAACACTAACTTTGCTTTTTTTAAATTAGATGTAATTTCCTTTTAAAATTATTTTATTTACTTAAGCAAATCCAACTAGTGATTAAAATAAATATATTTGATTTATAAAGCATATAAATAATTTTATTAGTCTTATTTATATTTAAAATATAAAAAAGTGCAAATGTAATGAGTGATTTAAGCAATTAACAATTCAAATGCAAATATAATTACTAATTTAAGCAAATCTAAATATTGGTCTAATCAAATATTAAATTAAAAAATATATAATATTAATAATTTCATTTAAATCTAAACAAACTCAAAAGAAAATATTATTAATGATTTAAGAAAATAAGAAAATTTAAAAAACGAAAATCAGTAGATTTATATGATTTTCAATTTAAAATTCTTTGAATTATATTCTTTTATACAAGTTGAAGAATTGTATTTTATCCAAGAACAAAATTTAATTGGTAATTTAGAACTAAAGATATGTTTGTCACCTAAGATTAAAAGACTAGCTTGACACGTCCGATTGCCACATTGAGGATAGCTCCAATCCACCATCTCTGTTCCAATCTCAGAGGATGCTTGAGACAGACTTCGTTCTCTCATGAAAAAACACATTATCTAATTAATAACATGAAAATAGAAATGATATATATAGTATTTAAGCATATAAATTACACTTTAAAAGAAAATAAAGGTTAAGATAAAGCATCAAAAATAATTGAACGATTCTCATTTATTAAAAGAATTAAACATGCAAAGCTCAGCCCCAATTTCTAAAGAACGGATCAAGTGGGACGTGACTTGGGGTTGGATAAAAAAAGCGGAAAAGAAATGGGGCATAAGAGTGGAATCGTATAATTTAATATTTAAGTAACACTTGGACAAAATATACATGAAAAGGATAACATTACTTCAACAAAAGAGTTTAGGCCACAAGTTTAATTTCAGTAAAAGGTTCGAAAGACGAGGTAAAAAAGGATTACGCTAACCAAAGTCAACAACATAATATCATAAGGTTCGATATTGTTGGTTCACGAAACCAATCAACTATAACAAAAGATAATAATACGGAGCTCAGCGAAAAACTTAATATAAACAGATTTATATATGAAGATATAAACCTATTTCCAAAATGTTAACTTGACAGACAAGCAACCAACTTCTCAGCACATCTGCCAACGCCATACCTGTTCAACCTGCAAGTGTTTGGAAATACAAACATGGTGAGTACTTGATGTACTCTGTGGGTTATGCCGAAAATAAATCATTTTATCGTCATGCATTCAACAGTGTAACACAAGAATCTTGAAATAACTTGTGACTACTAAACATTCATTTTCCTTTCGTAACTTGGTATGGTACCGTTTTCTTTCCTTTCTGTATTATCCATATCTGTAACTACGCTGGGGAAGAAGGCATTCTTCTGCAAACGCATCCCATCACCGAAACCGACCCAACATGCTTCATTATAGCAAGAGTATAGTTTGTAGTAAACCCACCTAGAAACTAGTATTAGATGGTAAACCTGGTTCTCCTTCTTGTTCCTTAGCGATCACTTCATTGCCGAACATTTAGATAACGAATCGCATTTAGAGACATTCGAGTTCTTAGAATATTTCTATAGAGTGAATAAATAAAGGTTCATAGGTTCTAGGATTTCATATATGTTCTACTAAATAACATTTAAGATTATTGTTTTCTCCGAAAACAACTTCATTCAAGGAAACCAAACGATTACTAATTATATAACTAATTAATTGCATGTTTGCAATTAATATAATGGAGAAATTAAATCCGACATAAGAATCAAAAAATTTAGTAAAGTTAGCGTAATTAGAGACCCTTAGAAAAGGTTCATGTCTCGATTTAAATTAATTTAGGTTTACTAAATTAATTAAGTACCATAAATATTAATCTACTAATAATCATAATTACTTATTAATAAAATAATATTTAAATAATCTAAATAATAATTAATCCCAATTAATAATAATAATTAAGGTTAAAATAATTTAATATTTGATTACATATAATTAATTATAAATCATCAAAATTACGATATTTAATTCATTAATTAATTGTAATACACACTCTTTTAATAATAGTATTAAACGATTTTTATTATATTAGAGTTTTCATATTCGTTAAGAATGATAAAACTCCGATGTTGAGTTTCATTTTAGGTTATTAATTTAAATCGAATAACTATTTTAACACGAATTTAAAGATAATTGATTTAAGTAAAATGATCGAACTAATTTAATAAATTAAACTAAACTAACATAATTATCTAATTGAAAGGAACAAGATTTAAGTTCTAAATAAAAAATTATAAGACAATACAATGTTGTATGCCAATCAAAACATAATGCATATAAAGAAAAGAAAAAGAATGCTATCTAACCATTCATTACAAATCGTACAAAATACTACACAACTAGTATAGAACCTAAAAGTCTCCCACCTAAGCTACTGCAAATCCCATGAAATCTGTAGCACCCCAACCCATACTCCTACACCATAGCTGTTGACAATTGTGTCATAAATCAAAACCATTCATCGTCGTTGCCTTCTCTACATAACCCTCCCAATTCACTCTTCAAATATCACTGCAAAACAAACGAATAGATAAGAGAGGATAATAGTCAAATAAAGCAGTCAAGCAAGAAGAAATAAGAGGAGCAACAACATCTCTATCCTTCTCCACCAACCAAGTAAGAGTTTTAAATTATGAAATTTATATTTACATCTATTTTTGCTCTTAAATTTTCAATACCTTTAAATTGAACTTAGAGCAAACCTTGTCTAAAATGACTAAAACACACAATTAATTTATTAACTCTTGAAACATCAGCCAACGTCATTGCTAAATCAAATAAGTAAAGAAATGAACTTTCACTAACTTTAGATACTGAACATATATAACCCTGATGAGGAGCAGCATCATCTTCGGAGTAAATTACGGAGCATGTGAGCAGCATCATCTTCGGAGTAAATTACGGAGCATGTGAGCAGCATCATCTTCGGAATAAATTACGGAGCATGTCTTATTTTCCTTGATTACTCTATCTTGTACTGGTATATATAGGGGTGATAGGGAGAAATCCAGAGAAAACACACTTGATCTTATTTGTCATGGTATCAGAGCCCTAAAAATAAATAAAAAAAAAAAATTGGACATTGAGAGCAGCAAAGGGAAGGAGACAGAAAGCAAGCGGATCGACAAGATGTATCATCTTGGATCTAGTGATAATCCAGGCATTTTAATCACGCCCGTCCAATTGCGTGGCGAGGTTAATTATGAGGAATGGGCACGGGCTGTCCGAAGTGCGTTGAAAGCAAAACGAAAATTTGGGTTCGTCGAAGGGACTGTCGATCAACCCACTGATGAAGAGAAATTGGAGGATTGGGAGGCGGTGCACTCCATGCTCGTCTCGTGGCTGACAAACACCATTGCATCTTCTATCAGATCTACCCTTGGTGAGTATGATAATGCTCATACTCTGTGGAAAAATCTAAAGAATCGTTTTTGTGTGGTGAGTGGTGCTAGGCTGTGCCAAATCAAGACTTCCCTTGGAGAGTGTCGACAAGGGAAAACTGAGACTGTGGCTATGTATTTTGGGCGGTTGTCTAAACTTTGGGACGAACTGGTTACATATGTGGAAGTGCCGTCGTGTAAATGTGGGGGCTGCAAATGCGAAATTGCTGCACAAGTTGAGAAATTGAGAGGTGTGGATTACTTATACCAATTTCTGATCGGCTTGGATGGTGTCTACGCAACCGTTCGCTCCAATCTGTTGGGACAAGATCCTCTCCCATCCCTTGATCGTGCTTACCAGCAGGTAGCCCAAGAAGAACGGTTGAGGCAAGGAGAAGTGGCAAAATCTGAACCGGTGATGGCTTTCAAGGTTCAATCGGAGACGAAATTCAAGCCACGGTCGGTGGAGGGAGCAGATAAGTACTGCACTCATTGCTCTAGAGAAGGGCATGATGAGGTATCTTGCTTCCAGATCCATGGATTTCCTGACTGGTGGGGGGATCGTCCACGTGGAGGAAGAGGACCCGGACGAGGAGGCCGCGGCGGCAGGTCTGGCACGGGGAGCGGACGTGGGTCAGGAGCAGGAAAGGGAAAGCAGGATGGTGGTTCTCAGCCTCGGGCAAATCTGGTAGCCGCTGCTAGCGGCGGGACTGATGTGGGGACGACGGCTGCTGGGGCCGGACTGTCGGGTATCTCGGCAACTCAGATCCAGCAGCTGCTTGATTTGTTGAAAACCAAAGAGTACAGACTTCATATGCAAGGTACGGCTGAATATTGCCTTTGGATAATTGATACAGGAGCTTCGCACCATATGACGGGTGATGAAAAATTATTGTACGAGAAAGAAGAAGTGCAACCATGTCCGGTCAGTTTGCCGGATGGGAGAAACGCAGCTGCAACGAAGAAAGGGACAGTGACACTGCAAGGGGGGTTGAAACTATTTAATGTGCTTTATGTGCCTAATTTGTGCTGCAATTTGCTTTCGATATCACAACTTATTGATGATTCAACCTGTGTAGTACAATTTACTAAAAAATTGTGTGTTATACAGGACCAGTCGACGAGGACGGTGATTGGAGCGGGTGATAGATCAGATGGGCTTTATTATTTCCGTGGAGTTCCTCAATTGCGTGCAATGTCAGTAAGCTGTGATTCCGTGGACTTGTGGCACCGACGATTGGGGCACCCATCGGAGAGAGTGGTGAAAATGTTGCCAGTAAAGAATTTTTCTAATTTAAAGTTGAAAAAACCGTGTGATGTTTGTCCACGGGCCAAACAAATTAGAGGAAATTTTCCTTTGAGTAATAATAATGCTAGTCAAGTATTTGAAGTGGTACATTTGGATCTATGGGGTCCTTACAAAACTCCATCATCTTGTGGTGCTACTTATTTTCTGACTATAGTCGACGATTTCTCTCGTAGCGTTTGGGTCTATTTGTTGTGCCATAAAACAGAAGTTGAGTCCACGTTCCTTGGCTTTGTTGCCATGGTTGGACGACAATTTAACCAATTAATTCGACGGGTACGAAATGACAACGGCACAGAGTTTAATTGTCTTCAAGATTATTTCTTTCACCATGGGATAATTTTTGAGAAATCTTGTGTTGGTACACCCCAACAAAATGGGCGTGTCGAGAGAAAACACCAACATATATTGAATGTCGCGAGAGCATTGAAGTTTGAAGGACATTTGCCGACCAGTTTCTGGGGGGAATGTGTGTTAACGGCATGCCATCTAATCAATCAAACTCCCTCCGTGTTGCTTAAATCTAAGACACCATATGAAGTTTTGTTTGGAAAAGCGCCATCATATGAGGATCTACGGGTGTTCGGCTGCCTATGTTATGTGCACAATCAACGTCATAAAGGAGACAAGTTCGCTAGCAGGAGTCGTAAATGTGTGTTTCTGGGCTATCCCTTTGGAAAAAAAGGTTGGAACGTGTATGATCTGGAGACGGAAGAATTTCTCGTGTCACGGGACGTAAAGTTTTATGAACATGAATTCCCTTTTAGTTCTAAGACTCCCTCACAATTGACAGTTGTCAACGAGGGTTCTTGGCGTGATGATGTTAGTGAAAATGGGGACTCCGATGACGTGTCTGTTGACCCAAGAGGGGCGGTGGAGGAGGAGCAGGCCCCTGCCATGGATGAACCGGGTGAGGCGGTTGGGGAGGATGTCGGGGTTGTTGAGGGTGCGCGTATGGAAGATATGGGACGTGGTAAACGCACAAAGATTCCGTCCAGGAAATATCAAGATTTTGTGACACACAATACGGAAAATAAGCCCATCTGAGACATCTCAAACTCCGTCATCTTCCTCAGGTACTGTTTATCCTTTAACACATTATATCAATTGTGATCGGTTTTCTTTGCAACATAGAGCCTTCCTTGCAGCAATCACAGTTGCTGTTGAACCAAAAACTTTTAAAGAAGCTATACAGGATCCAGGATGGCGTGCGGCTATGAAAACTGAAATTCAGGCTTTGAAACAAAACAGGACATGAGAATTGGCACCCCTTCCCTGTGGGAAGAAAGCACTAGGGAGCAAGTGGGTTTACAAAATTAAACATAACTCTGATGGGAGCGTGGAAAGATTAAAAGCTAGACTTGTGGTGCTAGGCAACCATCAGGTTGAAGGGATTGACTACGATGAAACTTTTGCCCCAGTGGCCAAAATGACGACCGTCAGAACTTTTTTGGCGGTGGCTGCGATTAAAAAGTGGGCACTTCACCAAATGGACGTGCACAATGCGTTTCTCCATGGTGATTTGGATGAGGAAGTGTATATGCGTCTGCCTCCGGGATTCCAACGCTCTATGCCCAACTTAGTTTGTAAATTGAAAAAATCATTGTATGGTTTGATACAAGCTCCCCATTGCTGGTTTGCCAAGTTGTCGCAGGCACTACAAGCATATGGATTCGTACGCTCATACTCTGATTATTCTTTGTTCTCTCATCTTCGAGGGCACACTCAGACTTACCTCTTGGTTTATGTTGATGATTTGATTATTGCGGGAAATGATCAGTTAGCTTTAGACAAACTTAAACGGTACTTAGGAGACTATTTTCATATGAAGGACCTGGATGTCCTGAAATATTTCTTGGGCATTGAAGTTGCAAGAAACAAAGAAGGGATCTTTCTCTCTCAACGGAAATATGCGCTGGATATCATAAGCGAAACAGGGCTGCTTGGAGCCAA
The DNA here is from genome assembly GCA_026898415.1 of Leonotis leonurus. NCBI lineage: Eukaryota > Viridiplantae > Streptophyta > Magnoliopsida > Lamiales > Lamiaceae > Leonotis > Leonotis leonurus. The sequence goes on from JAPKLX010000070.1 coordinate 1,366,173, forward strand.
GCCGGCCACGTTCCCTTTCGAGCAAAATCATCGGTTGGCTTTGGCTGAGGGTGATCTGTTTCCCGCTCCGGACCGTTATCGTCGCTTGATTGGACGACTGATCTACTTGTCTGTTACGAGACCAGATTTGGCGTACGCTGTGCACATCCTTTCACAATTCATGCAGCAACCGAAAGTTGCTCACTGGGAGGCTGTGCTACGGGTGGTACGCTACTTGAAGCAACATCCTGGACAGGGATTGCTTCTCCGTAGCGACAACGCTTTGATGCTTGAAGGATGGTGCGATTCAGATTGGGCCGGTTGTCCACTTACGCGTCGCTCTTTAACTGGATGGGTGGTGTTTTTGGGTCTCTCTCCGATATCCTGGAAAACCAAGAAACAAACTACGGTTTCTCGTTCTACGGCTGAGGCAGAATATCGATCTATGGCATTCACTGTGTGTGAACTAAAATGGCTACGATAACTTTTGGGTGATTTAGGGGTTACCCCTCCTCGTGGTATACGGTTGTTCTGTGATAGTCAGTCCGCTCTTCACATCGCTCAGAATCCGGTGTTTCATGAACGCACCAAACATATCGAAGTGGACTGTCATTTTGTTCGTGATGCTGTCTCTGATGGGTTGATTTGTCCGTCCTACACACCTACAACATCTCAACTCGCAGATATTTTCACGAAGGCCTTGGGAAAATCACAGTTTGAGTTTCTCTTGCGCAAGTTGGGCGTTCGAGATATACACGCTCCAACTTGAGGGGGGGGTGATGAGGAGCAGCATCATCTTCGGAGTAAATTACGGAGCATGTGAGCAGCATCATCTTCGGAGTAAATTACGGAGCATGTGAGCAGCATCATCTTCGGAATAAATTACGGAGCATGTCTTATTTCCTTGATTACTCTATCTTGTACTGGTATATATAGGGGTGATAGGGAGAAATCCAGGGAAAACACACTTGATCTTATTTGTCAAACCCAAGCATGACCAATGATAAAATATAGTAAATTTTCAAAAATGCAAAAATAGAAATTAAGAAACTTAGTAGGTTGCTCAAGCATAATGAATAAAATTGAATCAAAACTAAACCATGTTACTTTAGTATAATCAAAATAACTAAGAGAAAGATTTAGAAAATAGGTGGAGCGATGAAAGAGAGGAGAAGAATTAAAATGAGTGTAGAAAATTTGGGATTTTACCCAAATTGAATTCTTTAATCGAATTAGAGAAGAGAGGAGATGTCGGGCTAATCAAAGGTCACGGCGGTGGTGGCACGCTAGAAAAAGGCGGTGGAAGGTGGAGGCGGCCATGGCTCTGCACAAGAAGAAAAAAAAAATAAGAAGAAGAAGAAAGAAGATGAGGGAAAGATATGGATTTTGTGGGTTGATGCTAAATAAGAAAGAAGAAAAGAAAATAATAGAGAAATAAGAAAGAAATAGAAAAGAAATTATAAGAGAAGGTTGATGTGCCTCTGTGGTGGTCTGCAAATAAGGCAGATGCAAAGAAATTGTTTAAAAAAAAGAGAAGAAAAAAAGATAAAATAAAATATTGAAAGAAAAAGAAATAAGGAATGGAAAAATATAAATATAAGTTAAATGGAAATTGGGCCGAGTTGCATATTTGGGCCGGGTCTAGCAAAGATTGAGATATTGGGCTGAGCTAATTTAAAAGATGGGTTGAGGCAAGTTAAAAGATGGGTTCAAAGATTTAGTTTGAATCGGACCTAATTAATTAATTTAAATGGATCTTTAACTAACACCTATGATTAATTTAATTAATCTTGATTAATTAAATCATCAAAACTTGATTAATAATTATTATTTGAGAATAATTATTAATTACTATAAAAAAATGAAGAATCGAACCTCAATGTAAAGAACAATTAAAAGTGAGAAATTAATATTTAGTTCTCAAATTATTATTTAAGATTTAATTGTCTTGTTTTAAACGAGTAATGATAGCTTTAATTTATTAAATGATATATAACGAGCTAAGATGTTCGAGGAAAATATAAGTTTCATTTTTAGAAAATAGAATGGATATGAAACTCTAAAAGTTAATATTTAGCTTTTATATTATAGATAGAATTATTTAGATTCTAAGGTTTCTAAGTATTATATGAAGGTCAAGTACAATGTGTAAGCCAAGTTGAACGTGAGGATTAGCTTGACTTTTCTAAACTCAAAGGAGGTTTAATCGACGGATTTATTTCAAGAGGTGGGTTTATTTTTCTCAAAATTATTTTGAGTTATATAAGCTCTGTTATTGCAAAATGAAATGTTATCCATGTCATGTTTTAATGTACGTTCAACTAAGTTAAATGCTTTGAAGTTAATCGATCGAGGTTTTCGGCTCTACCTAACACGTTAGTCGAAAACTGTGTACACGAATGGGTAGTGGTGCAATGGGTTGATCTCCATTGTCTGCTGCTGTAATGTTAATGGGATTCTCTAGGTTTCGACCCAAAATCCAAATGCAGAAAGGGATTCTCTGGGTTTCGACCCGAAATCTAAATGCTCAAATAGACTCTCTGGGTTTCGGCCCGAAGTCGAGATGTAAATGGGCTCGACAGTAGCAAGAGGTCCAGGGCCAAGTAAGAGTAACTTTAGAACGTATATAACTGTGCACAGCGAATGAAAATGATAAATGTTTTGACATGATTAGAAGTACTTTTCCTTTTGAAACCTTCTAAGGTATGTTGTTCATGAATGGATAAAAATGTTTAGATTTTATAAAACTGCTTATAAAATGCATAGCCCACTGAGTACACTAGTACTCAGCTCGCAAATTGTTTCCAAATGTTTTCAGGTTAAGTGTCAGTGGTGACAGGTTGAGCTGAGGCGTTGTTGTCATCTGAGTGCTTTTATGAATTGCTTCCGCTATGATATTCTCTTTTGTCAAGTATAGTTCATCTGTTGATCTATAACTTCTAATGTCTCTGGTTATGTATTCTATTCGATATAATTAAGATTGTGAACCTCAACTTCTGACATCAATTTGAATTGCGAGTCTTCTCGTGTATCTATGAATGATTATGTTTGAAGTATTATTCATGATTTTTTCCAAATCAAACATGTCTCCCCTTCTTCCCCACTTCTTTAATCCCACCCCTAGTCGCACCCTGGCTTACGGGCCTTCCCTCGGGAATTGGGGTGTGACATTAATCTTCTATTAATTATTACTTAATCAAAATTAAATAATCTAATTAATTTAAATAATTAGTCCAACTTAATTAGGCCTAAAGCTATAATTAATTATGAAATCATAATCCATTAGTATTAAATTGAATTTAGCCCAAATTAAATAAATTTTGAAATGGACTCAGCCCAAGTGATAAATAGTCGGCCCATATTAATAGAGAACCCAAGGCCCGATCCAATTCCTCTAAACAAAAGGGCCTAAACAAAATCCCGGCCTATTAAATCAACCCGACCCATTTCTCTTTTTTAATTATTTTCAGATTTTTAGATTTAGTTTTTCATTTAAATCCCTTAATCGCCTTAACTAAAATATAATAACTCCCACCCCTCAATTTACTCCTCCTCTATTCTTGCACACTACACACACATACACACCAATTTATCTCTCAGCACACTCACGCCGTTCATACCGCCTCCGCCACAGCTTCTCCGTCCGGCACCACCCGACGGAAATCGCTATCGTCGTGCCTCCCTAAAGGTCGACGTCTATCTCTCCCCATCACTTCTCTCCTCTGGTTCCCTGCTCAAATCGACGCCTTCATTTTTCTTTTATTAAATCTTCAACTTCTCGGACTAGATCTCGAATTCTAGTTAATGTTTAAGGGTATTCATCTCTCTTCCTCTCTAATCGAGCATTGGGCAAAAGCCCCCTTTTTTTCTAGCTTCGTGCACAACCCTTCGTAACCATCTCTGCATGGCACTGCTGCCCGACGTGACGTCGCCACGTTCTCGCCGCCGCCATCTTTGCACCGCCGCTGCAGCTGCCCTTCCTACTGCTCCAGCATCCACCATTGCCGTCCTCTGCCGTCTCCAGTTCTTAAGCATGGAGTATTCTTTTACACATTTATATTTCTATATCTCTACTTAGTTAACTTATATTTTTATTTTTTTAAAGTTATTATCTTCTGATTTTTGTTATGAAATTTTAGTTTCAATATAGTACTCTGCCTATCAAGCAGTCTACTATGCACAGATAAAGCATTCTAGGTTGCTTTCAAGACTTAAGAATCTTAGGTTAAGTTTTAAACTTAAAATAGAATATAAAAGAATAAGAGAATGCTAGAGAATTTGCAGTGCAACTTACTTCATGGTTTAACAAAAGTAGGGAAAGAAAATAATGTTTTCCTAACTTTGTTTTCTTGTGATTCTAGACATAAGCATAATAAAATGAGAAGAATATATCCTTAGCTGAGTATTACCTTCTTGATTTGGGAAATGGAAAGTGAAAAAGGTTGATTCTTGCTAGCTGCTACTGCATTCTCCTTCTTCACTTGTTTTCCCCTTTGCTTCTTTCTTTGCAGGGAAATGAAAGGAAATGCTTTATAGTATGATTTAGTGAAGAATGGTGAGATGGGTCGATTGAAGTGTGTGGTGTTAGTGTTTTGATTGGATAGGAGTTGGTAGGGTATGTATTAGGGGTAACTTCTATAATAACCATTTTGTTATAGTAAACCCAAATAATAGCCACACGTATAAAAACCATAAATCTAGCCTTCTATGTCTATAATACCCTCCATCTAATTAATTCCTTCAAAATACTACAGAATTTAAAAATAAAATTTGGTTTATAATTAAATACTATACCCTACCATATGAACCCTAGGCATGAATCTATAATAATAATTTATTTTACAATACGAACCAAATCAAGTTAGTTATTGGATTATGAGCAGTTATTCTTCAAAATATATATAATGAATAAGTATGTTAATTTAATTAATGAAAGGGCAATAAAGGAAAAATAAATACAGAGTGGTTACTATTTTATTATTTTTATTTGTATGGTTATTTTTTGTGTTTTGAATATTAAAGTGGCTAGTTTAGCCTATTTTCCCTATGTATTATGTAAATAGAGAGTTGTGTGGATGTCAAAAGTACACGATGAAGTCCACATTTAGGGTGAAATTTTCTTCTTTCCTTTTCGATAGCTAGATATTTGTTTTGTAATAAAACATATATTATTTGTTGTAGATATAATTATATGTATTGTAATTGGACCAAATAAATGTATATTGAACTTGATTAAAGTTGTGTGCGCCTTATGGGGGAGGAAAGAATAGTATAAGGTTTAAGCACACTTAATAGATAAGATAGCTTAGAGTAGTAAAACAAATCTTCTTGTTAGGAAGATTTAATCTTACCCAAGTAACGCCTTATGTGTGAAAACAATAATCAAGAATAACAAATACAAATTTAAACTTGATTAAAGTTGTGTGCGGAATATGGTGGTTAATGCTCTAATGTGAAAAACGTTTTCTTTACTTTAAGATATTATCAACACAGTTTTGAATGCAAGAGTATGAAGAAGATGATAAAGAAGTAAATAAGAAATAAAGAACACAAGCAGTTAACGTGGTTCGGGATAAACTTTCCCTACGTCCACGGCTCGATCAAATCTAGATCGAATATCCACTAGCTTTCTCCTTTCTTTTTACTCGTTGAGTACGAGCCACAAGAATTATCAAACCTAGATAATTTTTTGTGATTACAAATCTTCTTCCTAAGATTGAAAAACTACAATCTAGGATTACAACTGGATCAAATCTAGATCCTTACTTTGGGTTTTGTAAAAACAGTTTTCCAGAAAGTAAACCTTCAAACACAAGTAAACACTACAGAGAATTTTGGGATGATTGGAAGTGTTTTTAAACGTTGAGAACTTGAAGATTTTAGCAGAGTAAAGCATGATAATGGCTTGAATTCTCGTCATTCTTTCTAAGAGGGGCCGAGGAGTTGAGCGTCCAAGAGGGGCCGACTACTTCTAAGCTCTCCTATGCACGTGTATGCATGTAATGGGCAATGATAATATGATAACATGAACCTTTATTAATAATGGCTGATGAGGCCTTCGTGGAATGAGGAAATGATCTTAGAGTTTAAACATATATATTATTACACACATATACGTGGATGATAATTATTTCATAAATATTAAAACATACGTGAGCATGGAAGTGGAAATTCTTATGAATAGAACGGTAAACCGTTCTCGTGATGAAGCAATCGTCATCCCAATAACACCATTCCTCAGCCACACACATCATGCTGCTTCCTTAGCATGTGAAAACTTTTGTAAAACGTGGGGTCAGTACTAGTGCACTCAGTTGGGGTTTTCATAAAACGAAAAACATAGTCTCTGTTTTGTATACTTACCGTAGAAGGTTTTAAACTAAAAATAACTTCGAAGTAAGCAAAACATTTGTGCATAAATTAAACATGACCCCGCATGACGTTACTCTTATATAAGTTATGTCCCGGGCCTTTTTACCACCGACGGATCATAAACATTCAGTCAAATAGGGCTCGGCGAACCGTACACCCTAACATAGCATGAGTCAAAACCCGATGGTGATCAACCCACCGAAGTAGAGACTAAAGTGATCACAATCCTTAAATTGACGTGTTAGGCCGAATAAGAACCCCCGGAGGTTGATAAGAGCATTAAACAGTCGATACCTTCGTGAAAACATTTTAACAGAGATCCATGCATTTTTCATTTAGAGAAAAGAGCTTAATAACTCAAAATATGTATATATCCCCAACCTTTCACCGATGATATTCCTTGATTACGGGAAAACCGTAAATCCTTATGAGCTCAAATTTTAGTGCTAGGTACCTGTTAGTCATAGGGAATATATTTTGGCTTTAATTTCCAAAAAGGAACTATAGATAAGTAGTACTAAATTTTTAGGCTCAATATTATCCTTTTTATCACGTAATAAATTAATTTGGCAGCAACCGGGCTTTCAAACGACTTTGGCCAAGAAGACAAAAATAATCAGTGCAATATTTTGTAGTGAAATGTGCAAAGAAATCATGCATGCATGCAACTTCATTTTTACTTCACCTAGAAGTAACGTTGCATTTTTTTCGATTTTAAGAAAAATCGTTCAATAAAATTTAGTCCAATTTCTTTTGAAAAATCCTATATTTTTTTCTTTATATGCACCATAAATTTTATCATAAAAGGATAACCGGTTAATAAATTTCCTTTAGAAAAACATAAAAATAGTATTATATATATATATATATTTATATATATATATAAGGGATAATTGTGAAAAATGCCCTCTTCTCTAACATTTAAATGAGAAGTGCCCTCTTTTGTAAAAATCTATGAAAAGTGCCCAAAATGACTATTTTACCCACGTTTATCTATATTTAAAGAACAAATTTCTCTATTACATGTATGGTTAAATAATAATTAGTATTTCAAAATAATTTCAATTAATAAGATGCTCAAAATATATTAAAGATGGTAATAAAAGACTAAAAGAAGGAAGATTTTCATATTAAATCAAAATCTGGACGGTGAATAGTGACCGGGTTTTGAGACCAAAACCGACCGGGTTTTGAATATGTACCGACCGGATTTTTGTTTTTCACGACCGAGTTTTTATTAAAAATTTTGAGCATATTATTCATTGAAATTAGAACATGTTGATATATTATTTTCATGTTTGGAGATAAATCTTGGCATTAACAGGCGCTTCGAAAATGGTATCAGAGCCTTAGGTTTATTAAGGAATTATATTTATTTATTGCATTTAATTATTTCCTAACGGAGGAGACACCAAGAAAATATGGATCCGGACGATTGTCCGAGATGCTTTTGTTACAGGTATTTTCTCCAAAAATTGGAGATTACCACAAGAAAGCACCAGGAAAAATTCCTTTTCTGGGCTGACAAATTGGATGAACGGACTCATGGTCCTGTGTCCGTAGAGGAAAGTCTACGGATCATTGTCATGATGAGTAGATACCAAGATCTACTCCGAGTAGGCCAATCACTTCAACAAGAGGTGAACCAGCAAATGGAAATGGGACATTCAACCCATTTCTAATGAGTCAAGAAAGGAGGGAAGGCACTCCGGTCTTCCGAGAAATCGACCCTGACATATCAAAATTCTCGGTTGATTTAAGGGAGATCCAAAAGACGGTACAAAATTACGGCAATCGCCTAATTACAGTACCCCAAGAGATAAAGAGAATATCTATTCAACAAGATGAGATTATGACCATCTTGAAAGATATTCAGGGACGAGTTGTCCAGTTAGAGAACAGATCTTGTTCAGAAAAAAGAAACAAGATGCTATTCCCCGAAGGACCAAAATATCCTTTACCAGTAAAGGATAAAGGCAGAGATCCTCAAGTGGAAAGATATTTACGATTATTCCAATGTGAAAAATGATGAATAACCTTGAAAGAATCGGACTTGAAGATCTACAAGAGTTAGCAGAATCCTTTGCTAACATGAAGGTGGTTGATCTCAAGATGAACCAACATCAAATGGTGGAGGGAAATGCGGCACATGGAGCATTCCCTTTAAATCAACAAGAACCACCGCCACATGAAGAAGCCATGAGGGAAGCTCGTGACTTCCATGCCGGACCATCGTATACTTCAACGGTACCCGATGAAGCCATACTGATGGAAAGAACCAGAAGAAGGCGACAACCTAGAATCCAAGATTCACCGGTTGGAAGAGCCACCCTGGATCCTATCCATCCATATGGAGTGATGCTTGATCTTGATGAAGTTAGCTTCAAAGATCGGGAAGCAGTGATCGATGAGTGGGGAGGAGCGATGCGAATCGCAGCAGCTACTCTCGACGTTAACAAAGAAGGACTAGTGAAGATTCTTGAAACTAGTCTTGCAGGCATTGTAAAAATCGTCTGGGAAGGATTCTACCTCGAAGTAAAAAATCAATGCTTCGCAGAGGAATCCTACTCGGAGATTATCCGAAGGATGAATGTCCTCTTCAAAGATCATTTCATCGGAGAAGGATACTACGAGGGATTTGATAGAGAGAAAAGAAGAAAGTATCTATTGGCGTTATATAATCTAAGACTTACAGTCTTGGACCCAAAGACACTCAATAAATTTCTTCAGCTCTTTACAATCTACCAACATCAGTCAAAAGCTGATGAGACGATCGCGACGGAAATTTTAAGAATAAAATTTCCGAGCCCATGGAAGGAGATGTTGATCAAGGATTATATCCCCAAGGGTAGTGACAGCATCGCCAAAAGGATGTCCTATGTACATCAAAAGCTTTCAGAGTGGTGTCAACAAGCCATTGCTCAGAAAAATCTGAAGAGGCTGCGAAGAATCAACAAAGCAGCTCATCTGAACTGTGAAGATAATGATCTTCCAGTTGTTATTGGAGGCGAGCCATCAATAACCAAAAGACGAAAGAATAGGTATCAACCCTATTCCAAAGAAAGAAATCCAAGAGGAAGATCTTGGAAGCCAAGGATGATGTGGTCTAGACAGAAAGCTAGATCATACAAAACTGGACAAAGAAGTGGCCCAGCTCGCAGTAGAAGTTCATTCCAGGGATCCAGTTCAAACCGTTTCCAGGAAAGATCTCCAGCAAGAAAAACTTTCATAAAAGCTCACACTAGAGCTAATGAAAGTTTTAAGGATTGCAATTGCTGGACATGCGGGGCGAAGGGACACATTTCCACAAATTGTCCAGACAACGAGCAAAGAGGCATGCGAAGGTTCGAGTCTACTCCAGACATCGAAGATGCCATATATTACCAGGAATTGGTACAAGTGTACCAGTTTGAAGATATACCCTCAGACGAGAGTATATACGAGCAAGAAGAGATTCTTAGCAAAGATGAATATTCTGATGGATCTACAGAATCTTCAGACTGAAGCTGAGTCTTGTCATCAGGAGAAAGATGATCGGACTGGATTTTCTAGTCGAACGATGATCTCGCCGAACCTGATTGACAAAATCATGAAGAAAACCTTGAATATTCAGAAGTATCAAGGTTTTAATGCCAGCAACCTAGACGAAGTACTAAGGAATTTCAGTCTAGGAAGAAGGAAACATCATATCGTCTATGGAATTACTAGACGAGAGATGTCACTTCCTATTGAGTTTACGGGGAATCAAGTGGAGATGCAGTTGATTCCAGCAAGTGACATCCGTGAGGATTTGGAGAAATTAAAACCAGAGATTGCCGAAAAGATGCGATGGATTCATATCAGGGCAATACAACTAGTTCTCAAATCCACGATGTTTACAGGAATTGATGCTCCAATCGACATAGCTATATGTGATAGGAGGATCAGAAACCTACAAGATTCGGTGATGGGAACCATCACGGGGAATCTTTGTGCTGGACAAGTCGTGGGAATTGTCTATCCCAAAATTGCCTACAATCTCAACGACTCTGGATTCAGTAAAGCTCTGACTCTTTATCAGGACTTTAAAAGGAAGGAGTTATTGGATGAGGGAAATACACCTTATTCAATAACATATCAGATATCCTATGCGTTTTCCAACTCTCACCATATAGAGTTATTTTTGGGAAAGCCGTTCATCGAGATACCTGATATCTTCAAGAAGGTGACCACAGCTATTGGTCCTGATAGAATGGAGATTCCACAAAAAAGGGAAGTTAACATTCGAATACAAGAGAGGCCTGTCATAAGACATGATCAAAGTCTTAAGATAAGCTCAGGAAGATTATCCTTCCAAGGAGATAGAATTATATCTCAACCTTTTGGGAGGAAACTCATCCAAGAGGGTCAACCCCAATTCCCATGGAAAACTCAGGTTTCAGTTAATCTGAAATGTCCAGAAGGATGGAGAGGGATGACAACAAGATTTGATACTACAAGATGGGAAAATAATTTTCCATGTAGTGTCTTGTATTATCTCCCGCAACCAGAAGTAAACCATTACAATGGAACCCTTGACCTAGGGGGTTTTATGGTTGAGGTTAAGGGAAGAGCAGGACGAGAAGATGTTCTGATTCTAGGGCGGGATTTTTTGGAAAGATTCAAGCCCTGGAAACAGATGGACCAGGGGATGATGATTACGATAGAGGAAAAACGACTCCTAATCGTATGACAAGTCCATTCTCGATATACATTCCAGTGGGAGTGTTATATGAAAAATATAAGGCAAAGTACTTCTCGGCCTATATTGATTCAGGTGCAGGAATATGCACAGCAAGAAGGGGAATTTTCCCAGCAGAAGTTGAGGATACTTTACCTCAAATTGCTGGAAGAGATTTCTCCAAAAGAATTTTACTCTTATCCAAAGGAATAAAAGAAGTGGAAATACTGATTGGGGGAGCAGGTCAGACACCTTGGTATAAGGTTAAAACACCGCCAGTCTATTTTCATGATACAGGAGCAGATATTCTGTTAGGAAATAACTTCCTACAGATGTTCAAAAGATACACGCAGGACAATGAGCGACGAAGATTAGTGTTCACAACTAATTGTGAGCATAAAATCATTGTTCAGAGACTGAGGAAAGCCTTTAATCGCCAGATTCCAGTAGCTTTTCGCAGCAAGCGTGGTGATGAAGGCAAACTTCGTCAACCAAAGATGAAGGTTCAAAGGCGGTTCAGCGAAGCAGTGCTTAGTTGTATCCGTGAGAATGATCTTCAAGATGAGGAAGTTCATATCGTTAAGGCAGCTTTGATTTCTAATAAAGAAATTAAGGTTGAAATGCAGGTGTCCCTTGCAGATGTCAAAAGGAAGATCTCGAGATGCTACAATGAGAATCCTTTGGCCTGGTGGGAAAGGAACCAACTCAAAGCAATCTTAAAGGTGAAGCCGGAAAGGATGCACGAGTTTGTAAGGTTCAGACCAATCCTGATGAACTTGATAGATCAGAAGGATATGCGAATTATTATCAAGGAACATCTTGATATGAAGTTGATCGAGCCAGCTAATTCGCCTTACAGTAGCCCAGGGTTTCTGGTAAGGAATCATGGTGAGATCAAGCGAGGTAAACCTAGACTTGTCATTAATTACAAAGGGATTAATGATATTCTAGAGTTTGATGGATATTTTATCCCAAGTAGAGATCACCTTATTAACTGCATACGTAATGCTAAGGTCTTCTCAAAGTTTGATTGCAAGTCAGGTTTTTACTAGATTCGCATGGACAAAGAAAGCAAGAGACTCACAGCTTTCTCAACACCACAAGGGCATTTCGTTTGGAACGTAATGCCAATGGGGTTAGCTAATGCTCCCCAGATTTTCCAGAGAAAGATGGATAATCTTTTTAAAGATTATTTTTCTTTTATGTTTGTCTATATTGATGATATACTAATAACATCAAAAGATATGGATGAACATATCAAACATCTGGAATTATTTGCAGATGCTTGTTACAAGGAGGGATTAGTGCTGTCTGAAAAGAAAGCAGTAATTGCTACCCAAAAAATGGAATTTTTGGGAATAGAAACCGATGAGTCTGGAATAACTTTGCAGGAACATATTGTGCAAAAGGTCCAGGATTTTCCAGAAACATTGAAAGAGAAGAAACAACTTCAGAGTTTTCTAGGAGTTGTTAATTTCGCCGGAATGTTTATTAAAGATCTTGCGAAACACAGGAAGGTCTTTAGTAATTTACTAAAGAAAGATGTTCCGTTTATATGGACGGAAGAGCATCGACAGGGAATGAAAAAGCTAAAGGCGGAATGTAAAAATCTCCCAAAGCTTTCAATTCCACAGGATGAGGATGATCTGGTCCTCTATACAGATGCGAGTGATCATTGGTGGGCAGCGGTCCTAATGAAAAGCACTCCATATGGAGAAGAACCATGTAGATATTGTAGTGGTTTGTTCTCCAAAGATGAGGCCATCAGATGGCATATCAACGAGAAGGAATTCTTTGCAGTGGTGAAGGCTTTTAAGAAATGGCCTTTATTCTTATTAGCAAAGAAATTTACTTTAAAAGTTGATAATACCCAGGTTAAAGCTTTCCTAAGAAATAACATAGAATCAAAGCCTGAAAAGGCTAGATTACTTAGATGGCAAGCTTTATGTCAATATTATGTTTATGATATTGTTGTAGTAAAATCTCATGAAAATATTCTTGCAGATTTTTTAACAAGGGATGGAGCCTGCTGAGGTTGGATCCATCATGCTAGCACAGAGGCATCTCCGAGAAAACTTGGAAATGCTTTTGGACGAATGGGACGAGTGCACTCTCCATGCCGATCAGATGGGGAAAATGCAAGCTACCGATAAGACGAAAGTCTCCGGTAGAATAAGAGCCTGTTTGCTGACCTTTACTCAGTTAGGGTCAGCACTGGAAAAGCCAATCCTGCGGGCTTCTAGACATCCTCTAGAGAAAGCAGAGTTTCGTGTTCCGGCACCTAAACCGGTAGATGGGGATTCAAATACCCCTCTAGCAAGTTCTAAGCTGGTGGAGTCTGAACCACTGGCCCAAGAAAAAGATGATGATAGGGCTTTACCGCCTGAACCATCATGTCAACCCTCCACCTCTGGGGAAAATGAGGGAGAGATTAGTCTCAGGCCCATGACAGGCAAATCTGAGTCTAATACTAACTTGATTATTTTCTCCTCTTCTGAACAGGCTTATCAGGCGAACTGGGAGAAATTATTTACAAGAGTAGGTATCAATCCAAGTACTAGCAGGGTTGATATCTCAGGGAAATATCCACGGGTATGGATGATGTCGGGATCAAAACCCCATGATGTCAAGCAGTGGTATGAATTTGGGGCACTTGCCTCAGTTTATACTATGTCCCCATCGTTTCCAGAAATCAAGGGTCTACCTCGTTGGATCCAGGAAGCGGTACATGATACCTGGGCAAATAATGACCAACTTTGCCGAGGTGATACACTGGAGCTGTATTTTATAAGTGCAGCCCCAGAACCAGCAGGGAAGGGAAATCATGAGGCCTTTCATTACATAAGGCTTCGAAGACCCCGAATGGATGCCTTCAATCAAATCAAGGCACCATCTAATGAGGTTCCAATGATCGCCTCCATTTCTGATGATCAAATCACGACGAGGCGAGCATGGGGATTATGGGTCTGTCTCACAGAGATGGACAAAGTCAAGTTTCCATTCAAATTCTTTCAAAATTCAATGAATGGATCGTTCCTGTTAAATACTATGACGGGGAAAACAACCAAGTTCGCGGAAGAGGCTTTTGAGCGGAAAAGAACTCTTCTGTGGGAAAATAAGATGGCGATGAGTAAAGAGACTCATTGAAAATTTTGCAACATGGCTCATGTTGGCCATTGGGAGTCCAAGATATGTTCGGATTGTCCAGTCCAACATGAACCTGAGTTCGGAAAGGGCTTCTTACCCAAACCAGATAAGAAGAAGTTCCGAGCCAATGAGTATGAGGAGAAGAATACTTCTCAGAAGGGACGAGCTCTGAGAGTCCCTCCAAAAAAGGCAGATGGCCGACAAAAATAAAGAGGCCATGTGAGAATAAAGTAGAAGATGCTTTCGGTAAAAGAAAGCATGTGATAAAGCAGCACCCACCAAAAAGAAAACGACAATGGTGGGTGGAAGAAAAAGACGTTCCACCATAAAAAGAATCGTCGGTGGAACAATAATAAGAACGGACAACTAACTTTTGAAAAGAATTCAAAGAAGTGGTCCGACCACTACAAGATGCTTACCTTATCTGGACCCAGTGTCACATGGGAAAAGAAGGATAAGGTATCCGAGGAAATAATGCATCAAGGAAGGAGGCCTAAAGACTCCTATATAAAGAAGGCATTGGAGAAGAGTTAAGGCATCGAAAATTTTCCTGACTTCTCTCCAACAATAAACATTGTATTCTATATAGTTTATGCAAGTTAGCTTTCTTTCTGCTACCATAGGTAGCTAAACAAGTTAGTCTCCTCCCTAAAGGAGATTAAATTAGTATGTAATATATATTTATAATTCCTTAATAAGATTTGGGCTTATGTTCATCATCTTCTGGATTTATATTTTCCTTATTTTTACCAACCAAATACTTATACGCCCCGGGTAGGAAACGAACGAGGGTTGTGCTGTAAGCTGTTGAAGGAATCTGCGTCTGGAAACCATAAGGTGCTCCTGGTGGTTGGACGTGGTCCCTAAAACTTCCGGTGGATACGACCCGACAGCTTATCGGTCAAAGAAGGTATGAAAGTTGGTATTAATATAGAATTTATTTATACGGAAGCATGATGGGCTTGATAGAAATGCATGATTTATACTATTAATTAGTTTTAACTATATTGATAATGGAGAAATTATGTTAAGAAAGGGTATAATGGTCAACAACACATAATTTGGGTACTTTTCATAGAGTTTTACAAGATAGGGCATTTTTGATTTTAAGTTACAAAAAGGGGTACTATCCATATATCGCCCTATATATAATGCATGCAAAACTTTTACGTAGACGAAAACACAATATGATCATGCCGATATGTAGAACGCATGTCTGTGAACACAAAACCTTAAGGGACCCAAGCTGTCCGAAGAACGGACGACCACCGAATTGGAGCTTTCGAACTCCATCGGTGACCCCGACATTGGAGGCGGTGGTGGTCGGTCGTGGTCCCTCAGAGCCACTTCCGGCCATCATCGTCCTGAACTCCCTTCGGTACTCGAGTTCTATGTAATGAGCTATGCATAAGAGAAAACCGTTTCGAAGAAGGACGTGAAACGAAGAAGAAAACGAGAGGTGAAGTTATGATAAAATTTTGGCGACGGCGAGGTCGCTACGGTCACCCAACGGCGGCTGAGCCACCTTCATTGAGTTCCCGAGATTTCATTGCCTTGCCTCGCCGTACCTCTTTGACTCGACATGACCTCGGAATGAAGCTTCGAGAGCTTGATTGCTTCGACAATGGCGGCTAAAAGAAAAAGAAGAAGAAGAGGAAAGGAGGGGGGGGGACGCTGTTTCTGTAAGTGTGGGGAGGAAGTCACGACTCCTCCCCCTATTTATAGAAGAAAAATCTTTTTTTTATATATTATATTAATATAATTATATTATATTATTATTAAATGCTTAAAACTCAAAAATTCGTAACTTTTACATACGATTTCCTTTTCGAGCAAACTTAACGTCAATATTTTTCATTTTAAAAACTCTACACAATGACTATAATATTGTTATACTTTCAATCATGTATGAAAAAGCTCGTTTTTCGAATGACATATCTTAACTTTAAAAATACATAGCGACTACATATGAGCTCCTTTTTGGGCAAACTCAGTGCCAATATTTTTCTTTTGAAAAACTCTACGCAAGGAGTATAATATGTATGTACTTTCGACTTATGCATGAAAAGCTCATTTTTTTAAATAAACCTTTTAAAAAGATTTGTCGGTCTGCCAAATTAACATGGTAGGTCCTAACATGATCTAGGTTTTTCCTAAAATCGTTATTTCATTATACCTAGGTCCCTTAATAGTTAGAACACTTAAAAGTATAATTTAGAAATTAGCGGGATATTACAACAGTGTTGTTTTCTTTGGAGCAGTGAGAGGAGTGTTTGTCATTGTAGACTGTCTGTATACATATTCTATGAATGATTGATTTTTGTGTTGGGAGAGGAATTCTTGGAACAGATCGTCCACAGATCCTCCTTGCACATCTTGGTCCATCTAGTAATAATGTTGCATTATGAATTCTTTTACCAGCTTGTTCCATTGAGTAGCCTTTTTACTGTGTATCCATGTCAAACTTTGTGGCTCTATCAATTGGAATTTTTCAAAAAATTTGAAGATTGGATTTGATAGTTCATCTGCATCTTCATCTGGAGACTCATCTTTGTCATCATCCTTTGCCCTAGTTTTCCCTTGCCTTAGCTTCTCTGCTCTCCATAATTTTCTAAACTCAGGATCAGCGATCTGCTCCGCCTTGTATCCATCCAAAAACATTTCCTCATCTTCATCAGCTTCTGACATTATTTTCTTTCCTTTGCGATCAGCAGCCTTTCGTGCGTCCTCTTCCTTTTTCCTTTGTTTTTCCTCATTTTCTTTTTGTAACAATCTTGCATCAGCTTCCTATTTTGCCATCATCTTTTTCTTTTTAGTGGGCTTAGCAGTAGCCTTCTTCTTGATTTGGACAGAGGGAGCAGCGGGCTGGACCAATTCCTTTTCTTCCCCCTTTTCGACATCATCAAGGAAATCCTTGGAGATGATGAGTCGAAGAGAGGCAATCTCATCATTGAGCGCCTTGAACTTTGCTTCAACATCTTCTTTGTATTGCAAAAATGTTGATATGTTGCCAGTGACTTCATTGAATTTTTTGGTTGCAGCCTTGAGATGTGATTGGAAGTCGACTGACAGCTCGCTGTGAGCAACCTTCATATCTGTTATGGATTTGTTGATTTGGAAGATTTCATCCCCAGTTGCTACATCTGCCTCTTGTAATGCTGTCTTTACCTGGTCTTTGAGTAAAGCAGGCAGCTCGTTTTTGATCACGATAGGAATCGTGGTTGTCTCCATGTCTGCATATTGCTGCTCCACATGCTTTCTCACTTCATCCACCATCTTTCCACCAGCAGCATTCATCTTTTGTTCAAATTTTTTGACCTCTTCTTGAATGACAACAATCTTGTTGTTTGTATCTTCCTTGTATTTGTCAAATACATCCCTATCATTGTCTAGATCCTTGTGCAGCTCGCTGGATAGTTGAGTATGAGCGAGCTGGAAGTTGCTTTCCAGTGCATGCAAGGCTTTTTAGGCTGCGGAATATATGAAGTTGGCCATTGCAGCAAAGCGATTGTTGATGCGGATGTGAATAAGCTCGCTCAGTTGTTCTGGGGTCATTTATGGCCCAAGAGAAGCATCAAGTAATTCTTCCATGGTGTGCTGTTTGAACCCATTTGGCTCTGTACCTAGAGTGTAAACTTCTTCGATCTGCTCATCAGCAGCCAATGGTTCAACATCAGCTTCCTTGAAACCCATGTCTCCTTCTTCCTCAACAACAACAGTGGGTGCTTTCATTTCGGTCTCGGCAGTGGGCTGAGAGGTTGGTGTGTTAAGGGACTTCTCTTGCTCTACAGTTTTCTCTTCAAAATTGAAGAAGTCATCAAAATCTCCCGATTGTAGATCCACCGCAAGATTGTATTGGTCTTGTTCTTTCTCATAAAAGGAAGCAAAGTCAACCTTTAATGTAACGGCCTCTTCCTTCATCTTGGTTAAAACACAAGTCCTAAAATACTGACATGCATCAGGCACGTCAAGAAATCCAAAATGTTTTTGCAGCTTGCTCTCCTCTGCCTTCAGCTCGCTGATTGAAAAGAGAAGTAAAATGGCTTCTAGAATGTAGAACTTGCAGTCACGTATTTCCATATAGGTTTGGAAACGTTGAGCCATTTCGAAGGTGTCTGGTGTTAGGTGAATTCCAGGCATCAATTTGATAACCACATCAGTGGCCTTCTCTTGTAGTTGCTTAAAAATTAGTTGAGCCCCTTTCAATCTCTCGTCAAGATCAGCAGCGGGCTGCTTATGAATATCGAATTCCACCTCATCTTCATTTATCTCTGGAGTAGATGGCTCCTTCATTTGATCAACTGTGGCTTCCAATTCATCCACCAGTTTGCGAGTAGTGGGTTTGCTCTTTCCTTCTTTTGTGACCCTTGGCTTTTTCGACTTCTTTGTAGCAGCAGCTGGTTTAGGATTACCAGCTGCTTTCCTCTTAGCAGGTCGATCTGCAGCAGTCTCCGCTCTTGCTTGTGCTGCAGTGGCCTCCCCAACTGTCTCAGGTTTTTTGGTTGGAATTACCCATTCCGGATTTGAATTTCCAACCCTGATCAGTTCCTTCTTTATTTTGTCATCGGTGACTTTGAGAAAGATTTGAGAAGCAATTCCCAAGGACATTTCCATCTGGTGCCTTGTTCTTGGTAATATCCAGTCCTTGCTGAACCCCACAAATTTATGTCATTTGCCTTTTTGGAAAAAATCGGCAATGATGGTACTTAGTTTGGTGGAGAGTTGAAGGGGTCGCTTGATATTCATTCGAGTGCAGTTTCCATCCTTGTCTTGGCGAATAACAATCTGCTACTCCTCATCCACTATGAGCTTAAGCAGCGATCTGGCCCAATTAACTTTAAGATTCAACACAACTGCCGCCATTATCTTGAGCTTTCCTGCTGTAACCGATTTGTATGTCCCTTGGTGTCCAAGGAATACCTTCTGGACAAAGTCGAGAAGAAGTCTGTAACTGGGAAGCATCAAGGCCCTATTGAATGCCTTCCTAGTCCACTCGAATG
This sequence comes from Leonotis leonurus, assembly GCA_026898415.1. Taxonomy (NCBI): domain Eukaryota; kingdom Viridiplantae; phylum Streptophyta; class Magnoliopsida; order Lamiales; family Lamiaceae; genus Leonotis; species Leonotis leonurus. The sequence goes on from JAPKLX010000070.1 coordinate 1,385,370, forward strand.
GATGAGCAAGCATTATGTCAATAGCTTTCTGGATTTGTTCATCTGTGACTTCTTCCACCACAATGTCACTTGCATCAGCCAAGTGATAAGTCTGCAAAATCATCTCGATCACGGTAGTGCGAATGTTGTCCTCCTTTGTCTTTCCGACATGAATCTTTACAGTATATTCTTGGTAGATGTTTGTTGTTAAAACACTTGTGTAGACAAACTGTTGATTTACCATATACAGATGTTATAATAAAACAATGAGGAACACATAGTTAAACATATTAACTCCAGTAGTCATATCATACGATGAAGGCAAATGTTAGAGGTTGAAATACACAGATCAAACTGAAGTGTACACATAATCATGCTTTCATAGATAATCAAGATATGTGCAATACATAGTATGAGCAGACATTTATACCATAGTATAAGCAGACATTTACACAACATTAGATCCTAGTTCATGTTATTGCGAATTTTAACCTGTGCATGCCTTGATTTTACTAAATAACACATCTAGGGTACGAAACTCATGATGTGTGAGTAAAACGTGAGGCTCCGATGACAACATCGCCTCAATCATGTGTAGCATCTCCGTCAAAAGAATCGGAGGTGCTTGAGAAGATGAAGAACTAGCTTCAGAAGTAGACATTTTGAAAGATTTTGAGTGTGTTTGTAAAAGAAAGAGCAGTTTGAAAGCTTAGTTTGAAAGCTTGAGTGCAACAATGGTGATTTTTGGTTTATGCGAGAGGGAGTATTTGAAAGTGTGAGAAGAACAGTCAAACCATCACATATATATAGGCAAATAATGAACGATCCAGATTAAAACGTATAAAAATAATAACAAGCAACGGTTGAGATTACTCCCTGATTTAATCATTTGCCGCCCAAACCGATTGAAGTTCATACGCCATCAAATTGCGTCTTCTAAGAGATCACATCATTGCCTCGACACAGGAACCGAGGATTGCAACATTAAATGGTCTTTACTTTATCCAATGTTTTTTCTGACGTTTAGGCTGTCGGTATTTCCTAGTATTAAAATAATATTTTATTAATCATGAGACATCAATACTAAAGGAGTTAGAGAAATAAATGAACTTTATGATTTTAGTTTAAATTCCCCCTTGATTAATGCACTGGCAGATCGTTTTGTGGCTTTAACGATCTGTTATCCATGATTGTGACAGCAAGCTGCAAATATTTGATAAATAAGCAGATCGTTTTCTTCTTTGATCGATCTGCTATGCTTAACTTTGACAGCTAGCTGCTAATTTTCTCTTTATGCATCTTGTTGCCGTTTTGGATAAGTAAGCAGATCGTTTTCTTCTTTAATCGATCTGCTATTCTTGACTTCGACAGTTCGCTGCTAACTTTTACTTTATGCAGCTCGCTGCTATTGTTGATAGATAGCAGATCATTTTCTTCTTTGATCGATCTGCTGTTTGCATTCTACTAATCAGCTAGCTGCAAATTTTCAAAATTAAGCAGCTTGTTTGTATCTCTAAATTTTACTTTTGCAAATAATTTTAGCAACATAGATATGTTACTAAAGAAATAGATGGCTAAAATTAGAGGAGTGATAACAGCTAGCTGTTATCAACACTTGTACCAATTTCGATGAAATTTATCAATCCCAGTTTTCCACAAAGCATTTTGAATCTGTCTTTGGGTAAAGCTTTTGTGAGGATATCAGCTCGCTGCACATCTGTATGAATTTTCTCGACCGTGATGTTCTTATTTTCAACATGATCACGAATGAAGTGATGACGAACATCTACATGTTTGCAACGAGTGTGTAGAACAGGATTTTGTGTGATGGCAATTGCGCTTGAGCTATCACAAAATATTGGCACACCATCCATGTAGACTTCATAATCTTTTAGTTGTTGTTTGAGCCACAAAATTTGTGCTGTGCAACTCCCTGCTGCCATGTACTCTGCTTTTTAGAAAACCATGAAATGAGCTTGCTTCCAAGAAATTGACAAGTCCCAGATGTAGATTTTCTATCAAGCTTGCAACCTGCATAATCTGAATCGGAGTAACCCGTTAATTCAAAATTATCATCACAAGGATACTATAAACCTATCTCCATGGTTCCTTTGAGATAACGCAAAATTCTTTTGGCGGCTTCCAAGTGGGATTCCCTTGGGCTAGCTTGATACCTAACTCAAACACCAACAATAAATGTAATGTCAGGTCGACTTGCAATTAGATATAAAAGTGATCCGATAATACCACGATACTGTTTTATATCAGTTGTCTTCCCAAGCATATCATGACCAATTTGTCCATTTGTTTGCATAGGGATTTTTACTGGTTTGCAGTCTTTAACTCTAAATTTTGTGATGAGATCATTGATGTATTTAGATTGATTGATTAGGATCCCATCAACAGATTTTTTGACTTGCAAGTCTAGGAAGAAATTCATTTCTTCCATCATCGACATCTTGTATTTGTCCTGCATTAGCTTGCTAAATTTGTTACAAAGAAATTCAGATTTGGATCAAAAAATAATATCATCAACATAAATTTGAACTAAAAGGATATAGTCTTGGACTTTGATGGTGAACAATGTCTTGTCTACTGATCCACGTTTGAATCCCGATTGAAGTAAGAAGGTGGACAGTGTCTCATACCAAACTCGAGGAGCTTGTTTTAGTCCATACACTGTTTTAGCTAATCTATACACCTTGTTTTCATCTTCAACTTCAAACCCAGGTGGTTGTTTCAAGTATACTTCTTCTTCTAGAATTCCGTTCAGAAATGCACTCTTTACATCCATTTGGATTACTTTGAAATGTTGGAAAGCTGCGTAAGTAAGAAACAATCTGATAGCTTCTAGTCTTGCCACATGTGCGAAGGTTTCGTCAAAGTTGGTCCCTTCTTGTTGACAATATCCCTTGGCGACTAGCCTTGCTTTGTTTCTTACCACTTCACCTGTTTCATCTCTTTTGTTCTTGAATATCCATTTGACTCCAATAACACCTTGATGTCTAGGTCGATCCACCAGATACCATATATCATTTCTTTTGAATTCATTAATTCTTCTTGCATGGCATTGATCCAATCTGCACTTTGTAAGGCTTCTTCGATGTCTTTTGGTTCGGTGTGAGCAAGATAACAGCTTAGTAATGCACTTTCTCCATGCATGCATCTAGTTTTGACTCTATCTGTTGGGTTCCCAACAATGAGATCAGATGTATGGTTATCTACCCATTTTCTTCGCCTTTTCATTTCATCCTCAGATACTTCGATCTCTATCTCATCAGGTGGATTTTCAAATTCGGGATGATCTGTGATAGGAATATCAAAGAGATTGTCAGTGTTTAGATTAATACTTGATACTTCATTTACCAAGTTTTGAACAGATGGCTGTTGAGTTGTGGGTGTAGCAGATTGAGAAATATTTTGTTCAGTGACAAATTGTTGTGAGCATTCTTCATGTGAGGTTCCCCCTTGCTGTGGCTTCTCTACAGCAGGTTGATTATTTGTTTCTTCTTTATCTTCATCTTTTCGTGGACTTCATAAGAGAATGTCGTCGATGAGTCTATCTGTGGAATTTCTCAATGTTGAATGAGAGAGATCATCTTTTGAAGAAGAGCTATCTGTTCCTGAAACTTCAAAATTAGCTTCATCAAAAACAACATGTGGTGTTACTTCCACAACAAGAGTTCTCTTATTAAAAACTCTATAAGCTTTACTGATTTCAGAATATCCCAAGAATATTCCTTGATCACTTTTGCTATCAAATGTTTTTAACTGATTTTTCTCATTGTTGTGAATGTGATTCGAGGTTTTTTGTTATTCCACAGCTCATATGGAGTTTTCCCGTGACGTTGCGTGATGACAGATCGATTTTGTGTGTAGCAGGCCGTGTTGACTGCTTTTGCCCAGAACTTCTTTGGGAGGTTGATTTCATTTAACATGGTTCGTGCAGCCTCTTTGAGCGATCTGTTACGTCTTTCCACAATCCCATTTTGTTGTGGTGTTCGAGCTGCTGAAGTTTGATGTTGAATTCCCATCTTTGAGCAGTATCCTTCGATCATATGATTGATGAATTCAGTTCCATGATCAGATCGAATGGTGATGATGGATGTCTCCTTTTGATTTGATAGTTTGTTGAGAAGATTAGGTAGTTTCTCTAGAGTTTCCTTTTACTTGAACATGAAAACAACCAAAGTAAATCTAGAGAAATCATCAATAACAACAAGAGTATACTTTCTACCGTTTACACTTAATGGAGATACAGGTCCAAAAAGGGTCTAGGTGTAGAAGTTCCAAGATCCTTGAAGTGGAGTGAGCTGTCTTTGTAGGAAATGATGCTCTTGTTTGTTTTCCTACTTGACAAGCTTCACATACATGGTCTTTGTCATAGATTTGAGTAGATAGACATTCAACCAAATTGTTTTTCACCAGCTTGTTGATTGATTTGAAATTTAAGTGGCTCAATTGTTTGTGCCATAACCAGCTGGTCTCTGTACTTAATTTTGTTATTAGACAGGTTTCAGTTGGTCATTCCATTGTACGATATACAACCTGTCCTGCAAAATCCCAGTAAGAAGAATTTATTCTCCTTCTATGTTCTTGACAAGACACTTGTTAGCTGTAAATTCTACTCTCTTGTTGTTAGCACAAAATTGGCTAATTGAGAATAGATTATGATTTAAACCTTCAACATATGATACATTGAGGATACTAGTGTTACCAACTTGAAGATTACCATAACCCTTTGTGTATCCTTTTGAATTTCCTCCAAAAGTAACATTTGGTCATGTGCTCTCCTTGTAGTTGATTAACAAGTCTTTGTTGCATGTCATATGTTTGGAACATCCGCTATGAAGTATCCATGCCTCGCCCCGAGCTGTGTGCTTTCTTCTCATCGATCTCCTATCCTGCAATGAAAATTCATTTAGCTGCCCTACTGATTGAGGGTTCCTTGTTAGTAGACATGGTTCATTTTGGAACCCAGATTTGCCTAATAATAGTAACATTTTGTGATGGTCTAATTTGTTTGCCACTGAAATCAATGTAGACTATTTTCTTCTTGGCAGGTGGTTGAATAGGCACGGCTTGTTTCTTAGGAGCAGATGGTTTGGAGGGAGCATGTGGTTTTCTCTGGTTGAACAATACAGGAGCTCGCTGATGATTGAACTGTTGAGCAGTTTGATTAGTCCTTTGAGCAGACTATTTTCTTTGTTGATATCCAATCCCTTGAGTGGTGAATTTTTGTTGACGCTGGCCTTGATCCTTGATTAAAATAGCTTGTGGCTGTCTCACATTTTTGTTGAGATTCACTATTTTATCTTTTCCCTTTTCTTTGACAAATTTTCCTTTTGATGGTCCTTTGTCAACTCCGTCAAATCCAAGTCCAGTGCGATCTATAGCTCTTCTTTGCCTGTCGTTGATGAGTTGAATTCTATCTTCCTTTTTGTGCATTGAGTGATTGATCATGGCACTCAAATCACCGACCTTACGTTGAGCAGAAATCTCTCAGTCAATGAGATCAGTTATCTTGACATTCAATGAGTAATTTTCTTCGCTCTTGCTTTTGAGTTGCTTTAGCAGAGCATTTTCCCTATCATTGAACGAGCTGCTGATTTTCTTCATTTCTTGAATGGTTTTCGCCATTCTTCCATTTTCTTTTATTGCATGTTTGAACATCTTGCTCAATCTTGCATGATCTTCCATGATTTTGGTAAAATCTTCGATGGACAGATCATCTTCACCTTCTTCATCACCAGAATTACATATAGATTGATTAGAAGAATTAGAATTTTGACAATTTACCTCTTGACTGTCAAGTCCATTGTCATGGCCCATTAGACCCTCATCCCATTCTTCTTCATCATCAGCTATGAAGGCTTCATCATTTTCGGATGAGCTGTCTGACAGGTGGCTTGGAGATGATTGCTCTTCGGCAAGCATTGCTTTTCTTTGCTCATTGAGCTTCTTGTCTCTTTTGGCACGAAGCTCATCTCTCTCTGCTTTTGATATGTCAGGACAATCTGTCTTGAAATATCCCTTCCTGCCACACTTAAAGCAAGAATATTCGGAGAGGTCAGCTTTAACATATGAGGTTGATTTTACCTCGTTCCTTCGAGCAGGTTGATAAACAGATCGATCTTTCCCTTTGAATTTTTTGTTGTTGTTTTATTTGTAGAGCCTTTTGTATCTGTTGGCTCTCACTTCCAATCTTTGGAATCTTTGTGACATGAGAAAGTACTCCCCGAAATAGTTCTTTGATGGGTAGTTCTCATCATCAGAGCTTGATGATTCTTTGACAACTACAGTGGGAGTTTGTTTTGTAGCTTCTTTGTTTTTCGTCTTTGCTTTGAAGGCTGTTTCTTTGTCATGGTTTCCTGCAAAAGATGGTTTGCTAGAAGAAGAATTAGATATACCATGAATACGATTGATCTCGTACTCCTTTCCAGTAAGTAAATCAAATAAAGAGTCAATGGTAAGAGAGTTAAACTCTGGCATCATGGGATGCATGGCTGAGTAAATTTTCCAAGTAGCAGGTAGAGCTCGGATTACTTTCAAGTTTTTCTCTCGTTGAGAATACTTGTTTTTGTCAATCATAGCTATCTCTATCAGAACTTCTGTGAACCTGTTCTTCATTTGGGCTATTGTTTCTCCAGACTTCATCTTGAACTCTTCAAATTTATTACAAGCGATAGACAGCTTGTTTTCTTGAATTATATCTGATCCAAGGCTGATTTCTTTGAGCACGTCCCACATCTCTTTGGCTGTTTGGAGATGTCTAATTTTGGCCAAGTATATGCCTCTTACAGTGCTTGAAATTAGTCCTTTGGCAAAATCATCAAGTCCAGCTTCTTTTCTTTCTTCTGCAGTATATTCATCAATTGTTTTCTCCTTCTCAACTATGAGTATTGAAGGAGTTGGACCAGTTCCATCTTTTATATCAGCACTTCCTTTATTCATTATTTTGATGGGTCCATCAGTAATGACCTTCCACATTTTGATGTGTTGAGCACATAAACACATCTCAATTATGAAGCTCCAGTCATCATACCCTGCGATGGAAAAATCCTCACACGCACGTATCATCTGTCCTTCCATAACTTCAAAGTAGATGATTAGTTAAATGCAAGTGCAATATGCTGTGAAAACGTTTTCAAGATCTATCCAAGATGACCACATAGAGATAAGCTCTTGTGAAAATAGAAACAATGGTCAAAATGGACCACTGCTCTGATACCACTTGTTGGTCCCGAAAGAGCTAGATTGGTGTAT